>CM046876.1:482643522-483166531 GCA_025667525.1 Glebionis coronaria | reverse complement strand
TTACTTGAAGCTCTATACTAAATGGTTTGTGCCATGATACATGAATGCAATATCGATTTTTATTTCGACACTTACTTGAAATTCTATGCTAAATGGTTTGTGCCATAATAACTTTGAGGTTACAACATACATAATCGCAAAATCGATTTATTTCTTATACGTGCTTTCTTAAATTGGAAGTGACATGTCTACCTCGTTTGGAGATTCGTTGTACCTTGTGAGCTCATCCACCAATGGAGCTCGACTCGTGGCCATTGGAGAGTCCTCCACTAGTGGCTTCTCACCCATGTCATCCACTCGAGGCGAGCCGAGTGCTCGTGCACCTACACCTTCCTCTCACCCACCACTCATTTGCTACAAGAGACGTGACAATGCACCAATGATTCCTCCATCACCTCATCTCTCATTCCCCAAAGGCCCCTCGCCAACACCGTAACCGCAAGGATGTCCGTGAGACCCTCCATGTTTGGAAGAAGCTAGCCGCAAGACATTGGACTTCACTCGCATCGCACGCAAGTCTCCGAAGCCACCATCCATGAGAGTGCCCTCAAGGCACGATGCCCCATTTCGACCTACTATGCCTACACCACCATCATCATGCGGCTTTAATGGGGTTGAGTGCTCTTCGGACACCGAAGCGCGTAGGATGCCTCCCCACCGCTTTGATAGACTTGCTACGTTACGAAGCAACGTGACTCACGTGCTTCGTAACTTAGGTGGATTGTCTTACGATTCATTGGTTAGGCTCGAGACTTGCTATGCGGCGGTTATCGTGGATCTTGGTAGTGTTAATGCAAGTAATGCCTAAAAACATTATTTGTGTTAACTAATCTTTCTTAGTTTTGATCACAACAAACCATACAACACATTTAGTGTAGAAACACAAAATGAATTATTTAACTAACACTATCATCAAGGTAATAATCATATCACTAACCTTTCTTAATCATACTTAGTGATCATCAAAATGATTATCCTTAAAACTCACTTTTGTTAATAAGACAATAGAAATTTTTAATAAACTTTCTTTTTTAGAAATGTTTTATTAAAATGGAAAATGAAAATTTGAAAATGGGCATATTCCAAATGCTGTTAGAATATCCTTTGAAGGGTTCAAATACCTCAGATATTCCCACCCCACTAAAAGACAAAAAACGGAGCGGAGTCTAGTGGCGGTACCTTAAGTACCTACGCACGGTACCTTAGCGATATGGTACCGCGGGGTGAGATAAGGTACCGCGCACAAGTAGCCGTTATAGATCCGTTGTAACTTTGTCTCCTTTAAATAGTGGGTCAAATCTCATTTTCCAGCAAGCCTCTTGGACGTTTTTCTCAGCCCTTTTTCTATTTTCTATAGCATAATCATTAGTAAATGATCACTTAATTTGTTAAGGATGTTTACATATGATCATCCTCTTGATCCCCTCCTTTACCATGTCCAATGAGAAGATCACTCACTCACTAGTGTAGTGATAAGATGAATTTATGAGCTAGTCATATTCATCATGATACCTTTTTGTTTTAGGTCAATCCAATGTATTTATGAATACTTGGACTAGTTGTGTTCATTCCAAGTTATTTGTGAATACTTGGATTTGTTGTGTACATTCATTGCATATGTGTTTGCTTGGATTTGTGTTGTGTAATCCAAGCTACATGTGTGTACTTGGACAAGTCTAGTTGAGTTGTAATAGATTTGATTAGGAGTTTCTCACTAAACTATAAAGTGATGTGGTTGTGTCTTGTGAGTTCTCACTAAACTTTAAAGTGATTAGTAGTTGTGTTGTGTGAAGTTCTCATTTAGCTTCAAAGTGAAGAGTCGTGAAGATTGGTTCTAGCTTTCGATTAGAACTAGACATCTAGCCTTGTGTCGTAAAATGGTGAAGTAGGCAACGTCGTGAAGATTGGTTCTACCTTAAGATTAGAACTCGACATCTAGCCTTGTGTCGTTAAATTGTGAAGTAGGCAACGTCGTGTAGATTGGTCCTAGCTAAAGATTAGGTCTCGACATTTAGCTTAGTGTCGGAAAATAATGTAAGCAATGATGTAAGGTTTCTCCGCCGAGAAGGGAGCTTGTGGATATAGTGGAAATCTCGAGTAGGTGTACTCGAGGAGTGGAGTAGAAACGAGGATAGAGCCTCGTTGTCGAACCACTATAAATCTTGGTGTCTTCCCACTAGGTTGTCTCCTTCCTTGCTCTTTACTTATTTCATTATCATTATACTTGCTTATTATTCTTGCTAGTGCATTTCAATTGAACCTAATCATTATGCAACTTAGCTTTAAGTAAAAGATAGTTTTGATACAAACCAAATTGAAAGCAATTTTAATTTGGTCACCAATCGAAGAGAAACTATTCAACCCCCCCCCCCCCCCCTTCTAGTTTCTACAATTGGTATCAGAGCGATGGTCACTCAAGATCTTTGAAGTATATTGTACTTTAAAACTTGGATCGATCCATTGTCTCCTCAAATTAGAAGGTCTAGTTGTACTAAAGTTTCTCTTTGGTCAAAACTATGTTTTCTTTGAAAAATAGGTCTTTCAATTGATAATATTGCATCCCACTTAAGATTAGTAGCCTTTATGCATTTTAGATATACTCTTGAAATGTATCTACTAGTTTGCATCTTGCTTTGTGTAGGTACTCATGAAGATCAATCACTTAATTGGTTGTGGATTGAGTTACTTGCACTTGTAGAAGAATCATCTTCATTGATCTTTAACATCTTTGAATGATGATACCAAGATGATTGGGAATGATACTAGTCCTTGAAGACTTAGTACTCATCATAGTCATTGATTGTGCATAGCACTTATTCCTTCATGGATTGCTCTTTGTGGCCAAGGTACGCTTTCGTTCTCCCACACGCCCTTTGATCATTCTTTTGATCATTACTTGACTATGTGCTTGTTCTCGGCATCCTTGCCTTGACATTTATTTGTGGTTTGTGCTTCTTTTATTTTATCCTCTCAAACCTTCATTTCTTGGATACTTGACTCACTATGGTGATGTAGAGTGAGTTAGTAGAAGCTTAAAGTATCAAGCATGATTTCTATGGTTTGCACCCATACGGTTAGTAGGCCCTTTGTGGGAGAGAAAGTGAATTAATACCTTGCTCATATTTTTGTTTAGACTAAGACTATTATTGAAAGTGATCTTAGTCTATACTTGAATAACTGCTTTGTGCTTATTCATTACCAAAGCCGTTTAACGTTTCGCCGGAAAGGCACGTCTTAAACCACTATATATGACACAAGCTCCTCGTTACCACTATTTGAAGATTGTCATAATCCCTTGAGCATTGATCCTAGTCTTGATTCACTTCCCTTGATTTCTCTCCACTTAGTCGTTTTGCTACGAGTATTCGTTTGTCCGTTTCGGTTCTTTTCGATCTTGATTAACTCGTAATCCTTCGTTAAGGCATATTGCTTAGTGTTATGATGATCCAATGATATTCTAAAAGGCTCATGATTTAATTTTAAGTATTTTAGAAAAACTGGATTTTCAAAATTTGGCATTTTTCAGAGATAGAAACCTGCCTCTGCAGGCGGTTCCTTATCTCCGCGGCTCAAACCGCGGTTCCTTATCGATAAGGTACCGCGGGCAGTAACTTTTGTCAGAGCGCCAGTCTGTGTTTTTTATTCTTTTTCAAACCAAACTCTCTCTCTCCCAAAAACACACAGCCGACGGGTTTTACTTTTTCCACCATTGTTGAAGCTTCCAAAACCTTCAATCACTCAAATTAATTGATTCCAAGTTGTGGTTTCACTCATCCTTCATCTAACATCAATTAATTGTAAGTATTTTCTTTCAATTTCATCTATTTTGTTCTAGGGTTCATCCTTTCATAATTGGGGATTTTTAAAATTGAAATTGAATTAAAACCTTAATAGGAATGTGGGTTGACATGGTAATCTTACTATGATTCCTTAGGTTGATATTCATTAAGATTTCACTAAAACCCACTTGTAGAACAAATCCGAATTTAGGCTAAATAATTTGGTTGAATGATGGATTTGAGATGAACCCATGAACAAGTAGGTAATGACATTGCTAATGCTTACCTAAAAAACCTTGTTTTGAAAACCAATGTTCTAAGTTCATTGTTGATCCAACATAGTTCATATGTTCTTGGTAAATAATGAAATAGCTACATTGTGAACATGAGAATGATATGGATTCAATCCTTTGTTTGTCAAGAAATTGATTTAACACATTTTCATATTCTTTGTTTGTTAATTTTAATTTTTCATATGAGTGATTGGATAGATATTTTCGTGTTTAGGTACTTGTCATGTCTTCAAGATATCAAAAAGATCACGAACGAACACGAGCATACATGCCCTCTCACCCTCTTTTGATTCACTCTCCACAAAAACTCGTCTAAGTCTCTCGAACATTGTTGTTTCCATGAAGGACGCATTGTTTGTTCCAATTTCACAAATGAGTTTATTCGCTTCATGTTTAAATCTATTGGGTTTGATTGTCTTCTTGATATTGATGAGCCAATATTTCCTTCGTTTCTTATGGAGTTCTTTAGCTCATTCACATTGATAAGCATCAATAATGGTTTGTCTATACGATTTTCCATTATGGGGAAAATCATTATTTACACTCTTGAAGAATTCGGTGATATTCTTGGAGTGCCATCTAATGGTCAATGTCGATTCACCGAGGCTTGGAGTTTAGACTCTTTAGAATCGGCCCCTATTGATAATCATTATGTGACCATGCTTCCAACTCCTTCGGACATCATTCATACCATTTCTAAACCTCGTGAGCATCCTATTCATGGTAAATCTCAAGGAGTTGTTCGAACTCTCTCTCCTTGGGAATTACTATCTAGTGATATTAATGATTTCATGTCTCCTTGGGCTGAAATCATTAGGGAAAATGCAATGTGTCTTGATGGGAATCGGGATTTAGTACCCGCTTGTCTTGCACACATGTTGTATTATGTTGTCACCACAACTCCTTACAATCTCGCATTTTTCATAGCTAGAAGAATTAGGTTTGTTATTATTGAGCCTAAGTCAAGTCTTCCCTATGGAATGCTTCTTTCTCGTCTTCTTAGAAGAGTCCTTATTGACTTTCCGTCTCTTCTATCTTCACCCTATCACTCCGTTGATCGTGTCATGTCTCCCATTCAAGGGAACATTTCACCCGAGATCAATGTGAACTCGTGTCAAGTCGAAAATACTTCTCAAGAAGAGTCTTCTAGTAACCCTCCCTCAAACTTCATTAACTTCATGTCCTCTTCAATCTCCATCTTGTCCTCCCATGAAGTTGATTCCGACTATCAATTTTATCTCAATCATCTTCTTCGAGAACGCCTCAGAAGTGAATCAAGGAATTAGATGTTATGCTCATAGTGACTTGCAACACTCATCTAGGATGTTTTCATGACTCTCTTCTCTTCATTTGGTTATGTATTAACTTATGCTTGGATCATTATTTACTTGATCCTTAATGTTAATTATGCCTTCATGATTGTGCTTTACATAGCTTTGTGCATGCCTTTGATAGTTAGCTTATTAGATTATGATCTGTAGTTAACTTTGGCTTGTGAAACTTTGGGAAAAATCTGGGTTTATCAAAAACTGGATGGAAATTTTTGAAAACCTTCTGGTCGCGGGTTCCATATCGACCCGCGGTTCCTTATCGATAAGGTACCGCCGGTCCTAGATAAGGAATCGCCGGCCACTGTGCATGACAGCATCTTTGCTTTACACTGTTTTCTTAATTTTGTGTAAACCTTGCATGATTTTCAGTAATAAACTGCACATTTCCTAAACTAGGGTATCTAAATTCATTATTCACCTAAAATGATTTTAACCCATTACTAGTTTGGATCATCCCTCAACCATTTAAACCCACCTTGTTTGCCATGTTCTTCACACATCAAACATACTTCCCTAAACCTTAAACCACCCTAATCAACCATGGTGTGTACCAAAACCTCAAACACTTCCAAGACCTCCACCCCAAGAAAAACACTCAAAATAAGGGTTAAGGTAGCTAAGCCTAACTCTTCACCTTTCCTCACACCTAAGAATGAGAATGTTCCTATCCTCATTTCTTCATCACCTTCCCCACCTCTTGCACCATGCAAGACTTCTTCCACCCATGGTACTAACCACTCCATTGGTTCTACCTCCTCTTCATTCAATTCTAGAATGAATGAGCTCTCTTCACCCTCACATCCAAGTGCACCCTTGGAAGTGACCACACAACCTCAACCAATCCAAAGCATTCCTTTTGGGAATGACTTTGATGACATTTTGGTGACTTCACCATTTACCCCTCACAACTCACCTATTTCACCAACCTTGGAGAATTTTCCTCCACACTCACCCATTTCCCCTTTGAGGAACATGCCTCCACTTTCACCCACTTCACCCTTGGAGAACTTGCCTCCTCCACCTCCACCCAACTCAAACATCCCAATTTTGGGTTTCCCTCTTTCCCTCCTCTTGGGTGATCCTTACTTTGGGTTTCAACAAACTCATGGTCCTAGATGTCCATGTTGTCTCTACAACCACTTCCTCATCCAAAACCTAAGGATGGATATGTATGGACTACATAGGGGTTTGCAAGATTTCTTGCTTGCTTTGTTCTCCATGCCTCCTCCTAGGAGATGAATGATGGAGTTATTTTAATAAAGATTTTCAACAACAAGCCAAAGAAAACCACCTATCTAGATTTAATGATAAGCTAGCTATGTATTAGTTAGTTTTATTTATCTTTGTACTTGTTTCACTAATGAATGTTTCGTGTTGTTGACTTATGGATTTAGCTTTGTGTGATTCTATCCTTTTGTGTACACTAATCAACTTTAATTTGAAATTAAAATTGAACCTAAATCTATCACAATCCCTAAACTTGACTAAAATTGGTTCAAAATGATATCTAAATTATTTTGTCACCCTTTGTCAAGACATTCTTTGTGAATGTGTTGCTTTATGCAACCCTAGCATATTTTGGTTCTAATAGAGGTAAAAATCCAAGATTTGCAATTTTTTGAAAAAGTCTTAGTTTTTCCCAAAACCCAGGAAAAACATGGTTTAAAGTCCTTTGGACGCGGTTCCTTAAAGACCCGCGGTTCCTTAGTGATATGGAACCGCCGGACCCTATAAGGTACCGCGGCCATAAAGTGACTTTTGACGAATTTTTGGTCAAAACCTTTAAACCCTATTCCCAGTCAAGATTCCTTGTTTACTCAAATTAACTAAACATTCCTTGACACTACACATTTTGTATTCAAATCCTTACCTTGATTACATTTTACTTATACCCCAACCTTGAGATTTCATTCTCACACCTTCCCAACCTTGAGAATTCATTCTCACATAACCTTGAGATATCATTCTCACACTCTCACAATGCCTAACTCCTACATTCCTAACCTTGACATTTCTTTGTCACAAACCCACTCACCCAAAGCTTCCTCATCCAAACTTTCAAAGAAACCGAAAATCTCGGTTCGACCCGTTTGGGTTAAGAAGAATGAACCATCTTCGTCCATCCACCCAAAAACCCTACCTTCTCTCCAATCAAGTATTGGAATGAGACTTATACCATAAACCCCATCACCGGAGCAAAAGAAAATGTTCCACCACCACCACAATCCTTCAATACCCCCCAACTCAATGACCTTTCCACCTTCCCAAACCTCACAAGGCATTGTGAAAACACTCCCAAACCCTTTACCCCACCACCACCAAACCCTAAGTTTGATGCCATACCCCCATCAAACGATTTTGTGTTGCATCATGGATCCTCGTGTGATTGTTGCCGATTTCAACAAATTGAACTTGCTCATGTGTATGAGAAGTTAAATTTTCTTGAATTCCTCCTCACTCGACCTCCTATTCAAGTTTTCGTTCCGGTGGATAAAACTTCGAATGATGCATCGTCGTCTTTTTAGTTTTATTTTATTTTTAGCAATCTTGGAAAATATCACTATTAGACTAGCTTATGCTTAGTGGTTTATTTTCCATATTTGTTGCTTTTAGATACTCATACTATGTGTATGACTATCTTCTTTGTTGTATTTTTTTTTAACCTTTGTGTTATTTGTGTGCTATCTAATTAGTTCTCTTTTTGAGTTGATCTTGGTTAAATTTTTACAATTGCTTATGGGTGATTCCATCAATTCTAAAGCTTTAACCCATTGACAAGCTTATCATCTTCATTATATTGAAGTTTGATTTTGTCAATTACCTCTTTGGACATACTTAGCAAAATACTTGCTTCTAATTTGAGATCTCTTCTCTTTCTCCCTCTCAAGTTACTTAGTAGGTAGTGATCATGTATACATTGGTGTTTCTTTCCTTTCTACTAACCTTTGTGTAGCATGTCACCTTAGCTCACAAACTTGGTGCCCCAAGCAAGGGGGAGCAACCACCAAGGGGGAGCTACTAGCAAAGTTCGATGCACTTCAAATACTTATGCTAACCTTTTTGCTACGACAAAGGGGGAGAAATGATAGTGATAAACTAGTTAATAATTCCATAGTTTGTGTTTCTACGTAAATGAGTTTATCGTTTGTCGTAATCAAAAAGAGGGAGATTGTTAATGCAAGTAATGCCTAAAAACATTATTAGTGTTAACTAATCTTTCTTAGTTTTGATCACAACAAACCATACAACACATTTAGTGTAGAAACACAAAAAGAATTATTTAACTAACACTATCATCAAGGTAATAATCATATCACTAACCTTTCTTAATCATACTTAGTGATCATCAAAATGATTATCCTTAAAACTCACTTTTGTTAATAAGACAAGACTTTTTAATAAACTTTCTTTTTTAGAAAATGTTTTATTAAAATGGAAAATGAAAATTTGAAAATTTGAAAATGGCATATTCCAAATGCTGTTAGAATATCCTTTGAAGGGTTCAAATACCTCAGATATTCCCACCCCACTAAAATACAAAAAACGGAGCGCAGTCTAGTGGCGGTACCTTAAGTACCTACGCGGTACCTTAGCGATATGGTACCGCGGGGTGAGATAAGGTACCGCGCACAGTAGCCGTTATAGATCCGTTGTAACTTTGTCTCCTTTAAATAGTGGGTCAAATCTCATTTTCCAGCAAGCCTCTTGGACGTTTTTCTCAGCCCTTTTTCTATTTTCTATAGTATAATCATTAGTAAATGATCACTTAATTTGTTAAGGATGTTTACATATGATTATCCTCTTGATCCCCTCCTTTACCATGTCCAATGAGAAGATCACTCACTCACTAGTGTAGTGATAAAGATGAATTTATGAGCTAGTCATATTCATCATGATACCTTTTTGTTTTAGGTCAATCCAATGTATTTATGAATACTTGGACTAGTTGTGTTCATCCAAGTTATTTGTGAATACTTGGATTTGTTGTGTACATCCATTGCATATGTGTTTGCTTGGATTTGTGTTGTGTAAATCCAAGCTAAATGTGTGTACTTGGATAATCTAGTTGAGTTGTAATAGATTTGATTAGGAGTTCTCACTAAACTATAAAGTGTTGTGGTTGTGTCTTGTGAGTTCTCACTAAACTTTAAAGTGATTAGTAGTTGTGTTGTGTGAAGTTCTCACTTAGCTTCAAAGTGAAGAGTCGTGAAGATTGGTTCTAGCTTTCGATTAGAACTCGACATCTAGCCTTGTGTCGTAAAATGGTGAAGTAGGCAACGTCGTGAAGATTGGTTCTACCTTAAGATTAGAACTCGACATCTAGCCTTGTGTCGTTAAATTGTGAAGTAGGCAACGTCGTGTAGATTGGTCCTAGCTAAAGATTAGGTCTCGACATTTAGCTTAGTGTCGGAAAATAATGTAAGCAATGATGTAAGGTTTTCTCCGCCGAGAAGGGAGCTTGTGGATATAGTGGAAATCTCGAGTAGGTGTACTTGAGGAGTGGAGTAGAAACGAGGATAGAGCCTCGTTGTGGAACCACTATAAATCTTGGTGTCTTCCCACTAGGTTGTCTCCTTCCTTGCTCTTTACTTATTTCATTATCATTATACTTGCTTATTATTCTTGCTAGTGCATTTCAATTGAACCTAATCATTATGCAACTTAGCTTTAAGTAAAAGATAGTTTTGATACAAACCAAATTGAAAGCAATTTTAATTTGGTCACCAATCGAAGAGAAACTATTCAACCCCCCCCCCCCCCTTATAGTTTCTACAGGTAGGAATGCCCTACCGCACCCGATCGTGTCGCGGGACTTGCACGAAGGCTTGAGGAACAACATTATGAGATTGGAGCTTTGCACAATCTCTTGCATAGGGAATTGATCAATTTATCCGAGAGGATCGCGGCCCTCGAGAATTGTTATGAGTAGGGCTATTTTTAGTTGACTCATGTTTCACATCATTCCAAATTTTCCCTTATGTGTTGTAATCCTTAAAACTTCTAGACTATGTGTTTGATTTCTTTGTACTCGACTTAATCATGGAATGAATTGTTTGTGCACTACATAACTTGTGAATCTTTTCATCATTTGCTTGCGATATCATGTTTGTACCCTCTAATCCTTGGACTTGTGATTCTAACCTTACCATGATCTTTGTTATGGTTATAGGAATATGGCACCTAAAACCCGCAAGAATAGGGCCGACCCAACTCCGGCCACACCCATTGCTATCGATCCATCGGTTTTGAGCCAAATGATAGCCGATGGGGTTGCCGCCGCCGAGACTAATCCAAGCACTCAAGAATAAACAAATCGAGTGCAAATTCCGGTACCTACTACTCGTGCGTGTTCATACAAAGAATTTCGCTCATGCTTCACTAGTACCTTTAAAGGTACCGAAGGTGCCGTAGGTCTTGCACGTTGGATTGGAAGACTTGAATCTCAATTTTGCGTGAGTAATGTCGCCGAAAGCGACAAAAGTGAAGTTTGTCTCTAGCACCCTTGTTGATGGTGCTTTGACATGGTGGAACATTCATGTTAAAGCCGTAAGTTTGGAAGCGGCCAATGTTACTCCTTGGGCTCATTTTAAGGGAATGCTTCTCAAAAAGTATTGACCTAGGAATGAAATGAAACGATTGGAAGCCGAGTTGTGGAACCTCCGTGTGCATGGAGTTAACTTGATGGCTTACACTCAACGATTCCAAGAGTTGAGATTGATATGTCCCAAAATGATACCAAGTGAGGCACGTGCCGTGGAAAGATTCATCGTTGGATTACCATCCTCAATCCGAGGAGATATGATCTCATCAAAACCTACCGATTTGAGTGAGGCCATTGAGATGGCGGATGGCCTAATGGACTCTGTAACTTTGAAGGGTGGTGAAAACAAGCGAAAATGGGAAGGAAACCATGGCCCTAATCATGGTGACCAACCTAACAAACGCCAAAATGTGGCAAAATTGTTTAATATGAATGGTGGATCCGGTTATCAAGGGAAGTTACCATTTTGTGGCAAATGTGGCAAGCATCACAATGGAGCTTGTGGGAGCACGTGCCACAATTGTGGCAAACCCGGTCATTTTGCTAAGGATTGTCGTAGTGCACCGAAGCCCACAAACCAAAGGGTTCCGGAAACTCCAAATGTGCAATACGTGGATGTTACTTGATATGATTGTGGAGAAAATGGTCACTTCAATAATAGGTGCCCTAAAGCTACTCAAGGCCGAGGAAACCAAATCCGAGGCAATAACAACAACAACCAAGCTCGTCGACAATCCCGACAAAATCATGGAGCTCCAGATGGCCGAAACAATGGGAATCAAGCGGGAGCACCCGGTCGTGTGAATGATTTTTGTGCCGAGGCGGCCATCCAAGACAACAACGTGGTCACCAATACGTTCCTCATCAATAACATCTATGATTCCGTATTATTTGATTCCGGTGCTGATAGAAGTTTTGCGTCAATTGCCTTTAGTGAACTATTAAATGTGAACCCCACTCCTTTAGATGCCAATTTTAATGTGGAACTAGCCGATGGTAAATCAATCACTACAAGCACCGTACTTAATTGTTGCACCCTAAGTCTTCAAAATATCCCTTTCACCATCGAACTTTTACCTATCGAACTTGGAAGTTTTGACGTTATCGTTGGTATGGACTGGCTATCCACGTACCATGCGAAGATAATTTGCCATGAAAAACAAGTCCGTGTTCCTTACGGAAGTCGAACCTTAACCATCTTTGGAGAAAAGAATGGCGCGAAAATCCAAGCTAGTTTGAATGTCATCTCATGTATTAAAACTCAAAAGTACATCGAAGAAGGTCGTCCTATTTTCCTTATCCAAGTTACTAGTAAGAATGAAGTCGACCCTAAGGAGAAGAAAATTGAAGACGTTCCGATTGTTCGTGATTTTCCTAAAGTTTTTCCGGAAGACTTACCCGGATTACCGCCACTTCGTCAAGTAGAATTTCACATCGAGCTAACCCCCGGAGCCGCACCCGTTGCAAGAGCACCTTATCGATTAGCACCCGCCAAAATGAAAAAATTATCCGACCAACTAAAGGAGCTTACCGACAAAGGATTTATAAGACCGAGTTCCTCGCCAACGGGAGCCCCGGTTTTATTTGTGAAGAAGAAAGACGGATCTTTCCGTATGTGCATCGATTATCGCGAGTTGAACAAACTTACCATAAAGAATCGTTATCCTTTACCAAGGATCGATGACTTGTTTGATCAACTTCAAGGTTCGAGCATTTATTCAAATATTGATCTAAGGTCGAGTTATCATCAACTTAGAGTGCGAGAAGAAGACATTTCCAAGACGGCGTTTCGAACCCGATACGGTCACTTTGAATTCCAAGTCATGCCATTTGGGTTGACTAACGCACCCGCGGTATTCATGGACCTCATGAACCGTGTGTGTAAACCCTATTTGGACAAGTTAGTAATCGTGTTGATTGACGACATCCTTATTTACTCCCGTAATAAGGAAGAACACGAGGAGCACTTAAAGAAAATTTTAGAATTGTTGAAACAAGAACAATTGTACGTTAAACTTTCAAAGTGTGAATTTTGGATTCACACGGTACAATTCCTCGGGCACATGATTGATAGTAGTGGTATTCACGTGGATCCTGCCAAGATTGAAGCGGTAAAGGATTGGGCGACTCCTACGACTCCTACGGAGATTCGCCAATTCCTTGGACTTGCCGGTTATTATAGATGATTTATCGAAGGATTTTCGAAAATCGCTAAGTCTATGACAGAATTGACTCAAAAGAATAAGAAGTTTATTTGGGGAGACGATCAAGAATCTTCTTTCCAAACTCTTAAGAAAAAACTTTGTGATGCGCCCATTCTTGCATTACCCGAGGGTAGTGAAGACTTTGAAGTGTATTGTGACGCTTCGATTAAAGGTCTAGGCGCGGTCCTTATGCAAAGGAAAAAGGTTATTGCTTACGCGTCCCGACAACTAAAACCAAACGAGGAAAATTACACCACTCAAGATTTGGAGTTAGGTGCGGTTGTCTTTGCTCTCAAGATTTGGAGACAGTACCTTTAGGGCACCAAATGTGTGGTATACACCGACCATAAAAGTCTTCAAAAGATCTTGGACCAAAAAGAGCTTAACATGAGACAACGACTATGGTTGGAATTACTTGGGGATTACGATTGTGACATTCGTTATACCCAGGGAAAGGCTAACGTTGTAGCCGATGCTTTAAGTAGGAAATCTCGTGAGAGAACTCTAAGAGTTCGAGCCTTAGTGATGACTATTGGGTTGAACATACCCGCAAAAATCTTAGAAGCACAACGAGAAGCTATTAAGATAGAAAACATCGATAAAGAAGAAGCCGGTGGGATGATCCCTAAGAAACTCATTGCGCGTGCCGATGGAACCTTGTATCTTGATAATAGAAGTTGGTTACCACGTTACGGTAATATTCGAGATTTGATCATGCACGAGTCACGTAAGTCTAAATATTCGATTCACCCCAGATCAGACAAAATGTATCATGACATGAAAATGTTCTATTGGTGGCCGAACATGAACGCCGGCATAGCGACTTATGTTGGTAAATGCTTAACTTGCGCTAAAGTAAGGTCGAACACCAAAAACCTTCCGGATTACTAGTCCAACCTAGGATCCCGAAATGGAAATGGGAGAGAATTACTATGGACTTTATCACCAAACTCCCTAAGACGTCCGCGGGATACGACACCATTTGGGTCATTGTGGATCGCCTTACAAAGTCCGCACACTTCCTCGCTATGGAAGAAAACGATAAAATGGATCAATTGGCACGATTGTATGTGAAAGAAGTCGTTGCTAAGCACGGTGTACCAATTTATATCATATCGGACCAAGACGGTCGATATTGTTCAAGATTTTGGCAATCACTCCAAGAAGCGTTGGGAACGCAATTGGACATGAGTACGACTTACCATCCTCAAACGGATGGCCAAAGCGAAAGAACCATCCAAACTTTGGAAGACATGCTCCACGCATGTGTAATCGATTTTGGTAACGGATGGGACCGACATCTACCGTTAGTAGAATTCTCGTACAACAATAGTTACCACACTAGTATTAAAGCGGCATCGTTTGAAGCACTTTACGGTCGAAAGTGTCGTTCACCCGTTTGTTGGGCGGAAGTTGGTGATGCACAACTTACCGGCCCGGAAATTATTCATGAGACGACTGAGAAAATCGTGCAAATCAAGAGTCGTATGCAAGCGACTCGTGATCGTCAAAAGTGTTATGCCGACAAAAGACGAAAGCCTTTGGAGTTTAAAGTCGGGGATCGAGTGATGTTGAAAGTTGCACCGTGGAAAGGTGAAATTCGATTTGGTAAACGTGGAAATCTAAACCCTCGTTATATTGGACCATTCGAAATAATTCAACGCATTGGTGACGTTGCTTATCGGTTGGAACTACCACAAGAACTTAGTCGTGTGCATAATGTCTTTCACATTTTCAACTTGAAGAAATGCTTATCCGACAAGACGCTTATTATACCAATGGAAGAAATCCAACTAAACGACAAACTTGTATTCGTTGAGGAACCCTTCGAAATTATGGAACGAGAAGTCAAACGACTCAAACAAAGTCGTATACCAATTGTTAAAGTGCGTTGGAATGACGTCGAGGACCGGAATTTACTTGGGAACGCGAGGACCAATTCAAAGCGAAGTACCCTCACTTGTTTAATAATGTAGTGTCGACTTAAAATATATTGTTGTTTTGCTTTGCGAACAAAGCCTCGTTAGGGAGATCGAATGTAACAACTCAAATTTTCACGTCTTATTTATTATATTTAAGACGTACTTGTAATGTTAAGACACACTATCGGTATGTGCCGACTATGAATGCACGAAGAATTGTTAAGCATACGTGTTCACTTGTATATTTTCATAACATTATTATTAGCGTGTCGATGCCTTTATTATGCGACATTGAGTCCTACTAAATAAATATTAGTGTCTAGAACTAAATATACTTCACAAATTGCCTTATGGGCCGAACTGCCCATCAAACACCGGACCGAAATTTGTATTATGTGTTCAAAGAGAATACAAACTGAAAATGAAACTTTAAATGTATAAACTTCCATTTTGTAAAATCTGTTGATTTCAAATCTGGTCAAACTAAGTCAAACACAAAAACCTGGAAAATATATTATAACCCCCCCACTTACTATTACACCTATTTAAAACCGCGGGTATAGAAACTCCCAATTTATATAAACCCTAAATTTTTGTAAATTATTTTTATTATGAAATTAACCCAATTTAATCTTTGAAAACACTAATTAATTGTGAATAAACACCCGAACTAGTAAACCCCCAATTTATATAAACCCTAAATTTTTGTAAATCATCTTTATTATGAAATTAATCCAATTTAATCTTAGAAAACACTAATTAATTGTAAATAAACACCCAACTTTCAAAACCCCCAATTTATTCGAAACCCTAATTAATTTGTATTTAAATCGAGACATCTTTGTAACATGTTCTAATTAGATCAATTAATCCTTGAAACAGAAAACCCCTTTTTGACTTCGAAAAGTTATAAAACGAAATACTACTTTGATTCTTTTGAGAAGAGATTAGGAAAACTTATCTTTACAATATCAAAACCACCACCGAGTCAACTTCTGAAAATCTTGAATTCGGATTGAATTAATGTGGGAATAAAATCCCACATCCACATCCGATTTACATATACTAGCAAACCAGTTTACTGATTTTTAGCCATGGATAATATGAGATCCGGTTTTTGTATATAGAGAGAGAGTAGGAGGCGGTGGAGTAATATTCGAGAGAGAGAGAGATAGAGAGTGAATTGAGTGGGTAATGAACTAATAAAATGTGCCCCCTTTTTGTTCTTGTTATTAACGATTTGGGAATCGGGCTGGGTCAGGTGGAATAAATGGGCAAGGCCCATGTCTAGGGTTTCATTATGGGCCGATTGATTTGGATTCGTTTATATGTAAGCCCATTCGAAAATTTGTTAACTAAAATGTATAGTATAACTCGAAACCCAATTGTTAATTAACCAAATATTAAGGTCGGGTTTTCCATAAACGAAATGTTTTGTTGAGGCACAACTAGGACATCATGCATTTTAATAGTGTAATTATAGATGTCGTGACATAGTCATTATGTTTAACTAGGTCGTGGATAATGTGGTCACATTCTCGAGATACCTTGCATTAGCATCATCTTACTTGATTTAACGAGGTGAGTTTATAGCCCCACTTTTAACTGTTTTTAACTTCTTAGGGTGAGAACATTGCTTGTTTTTACGGATGAACATAAGTACCATGAAAACTCATACGTTGCCTACATGATGTCTAAGTAGCGATACCCCTAGATGATTTAGCCCACTATCATGAACCGTTAATTACTTTGTGTAAGCGCAAATGTTATGGATAGATCTATTGGGATTGGCCTCCCTACCTAATGTTGGTTGTGTGACCAAATTAGATACACTTACATTTGAGATGTTACGAATACTTTGGGGTATTATTTGCTTGGCTCTTATTTAAACTTGTTGGTACGGTTAACGCTTCGGTGTCATGAACTTAGACGTAGGATGTTATAAACGTATTCTATTTGATAATAATTTTGTATTTGTTATAAGATTATTTGCTGGTTGCCTAACTAAAATCTTATGGTTCATCACACTATCTATACTTAAACCTATAAACTCACCGACCTTTGTGTTGACGTTTTAGCAATGTTGGTGTCAAGGCGGAGGAGTGACGTGGTTGTGCCGTGGAGATTATTTTTTTTATCATGACTATCTTTTGGAGACTTGATTTAAATGTTATGACATTTGAAAAAATTTGATTTATGTTATCATGATGTACTAAACAATTCCTGGGAACAAGTTTATTTTTTTATGTTTAATGAATGAAAAATGACTTTTGATAGTCGTTCCTTATATCTATGTCTCTTGATTGTTATGATAGTCACATCCTCGTGTATTCACATACATTGGTAATTTGAAGGTGTGACAACCATTACATGCATCTAAAACTTCTAAAAGAATACAACTTCTAAAACTTATTGTACAAGAAAAAAACAATATTTTACAAACTATTTCTTTAAAATAAAACAATAAAATTTAAACTATTACAAGTTACAACATACAAGGCACACAATTTAAACCAATTATTGTTATTTATTTTAAACACTAATAAATTAAAAACTCATATTATTATACATACTGTATAAATTAATAAAGCATATGTGATAGTACACAATACTTTTGAAATCGTACCGAACTAATGGGTTCAATCCGAAACTAGACTTGTCATCAATTTGACTAGCCAATAAAAGTTGTTAAAAATGAAACAAAGAGCACCGATAAAAATGAGTGGGCCAAGATGAAGTAGTGATCATTTTTCGCTTGTTTTTGCTTTGATTAATCAAGTTATCATTATTAATTTATTTACATTTTTCGCTCACTTTCCTTTGTAAAGACATCATCTGAAATAAAAATATTCTTGAAAAGAATAACGTCTTCAAAATAATAAAGAATCATAAGGTTTGATGCAATCGCTTTGGTGGAGTTTTTGTTTTCGTTGTTAAAGGGGAACAATTGGTTGTGTCGCATGACTTCTTCGCGCAAGTATAATTTACGGTTGTGCCTTCTTAGTCTGAGTGTAACGTATTGTCACTGTTACGGTTGGTCGACTTCGATCATCACCTACACATGAAAAAAGAACCGCGTCTAATCCTTTTTACTTCAATTGTTTCTATATGTCAAGGAACCGAGAAAATTGTTTAGTTTGTGTGTGTTTTTTTGTTATTTATTTATTTATTTATATATTGTGGGGTTATTTTTTGTTGTGCATGTCGTATACTTACTACGAGCGTATGATCTTAGTGTGATCTAAAAGAGAGAAAGTTAAGATGACGCTAAGATGAGGATTACTTATTCAGCCAACTATCAAATTAAGTTGAAGAGATAATTTGGGTCTGAAAATGATGTGTGTTTTATTGATAGAATTGACTGATTAATACAAGGAGATACGCATTATACTAATGTCCTTAACTAATACTCTTTATCAGGCTCATCTATTTTTACCATTTCTTCTCTAAAATCTTTCATCCATCAACATATCACTAGCATATGAGTACACTCGTCATCTATGTTTCTTCTCTTAAATCTACTTATTTCATGTCATACTAATACATAATAAGTTATTTTTATATAGAACCATAAAGTTGAGATCAATGTAAATCCATAATTTAGCATTGATTTAATAGACTAATCATATTTATTCATTTTCTCATTAAATATTAAAAAAACCACTTTCCATCTCCTTTTTAAAATTTTACAAACAGTAAATTGTCAAAAAAAACATGCCATTACGAAGAGAACTAAATCATCTTCCTATAAAGGGCACTAGTTATAATACCCGTACACGCACGAGTGTTTTCTAAGAATTTTTAACATTTTTAATCTATTACTGTAAAAAATAAGTAATATCAAGTCTTTAGCTTAAGCAATAACATGACACTTCTCCCATAAGCTTCAGATCACTTCATGTAAATATGTATATTTCTCATATTTATTTAAAAAATATGTACATACTATATATAGTTTACTACTTTATTTTAGTTTCTATATTTGATAATGACTCGGTCCTTTACCAGTGAAGTAAATTTTATGACCACTATTTAGGCTATCTAAATACATATATGTTAAGATTAGCAATACATAGAGTAATGACTTTAAGTAAAAATTAGAAGTAATGATAGTACAAAGTCAATGAACCAAAACACCTAATGTTTACAGTTCAGCAAATTCTACCTATGTTCACACTTAATTTTACGTTTATGATAATATTTTTTTATTCGGTATTACATGAAAACTGATGTAAAGTTGTTTTAAAGCAGTGATATACTTTGCAATTCTTGTACATGATGAATATACTTAAATTAGCAAATGATTTAAGGGGATCTGCCATTGATTTATTTAACGCAGAGAAAGAGAGAACAGTGTTGTTAAAAGTGTTGTTTTGTGACATGGAAAACATCGAACGATTTTAATATGAAGGCTTTCAAAATATTGATAATGATAATTTTTCAATTAAGCCCTCAAACTATCATGTGTAAATTATACATCAAACTTTACAAACTTACTTCCCTTTTTATGAAGTTATTTGTTTTATACATTTGACACTTATACTTTTATGTTTATTTTTTTCTTATCAAATATTTACAAACGAATTTTACATTTTTTTCTAAATTAAGTAATATTTAGTGTTTTTAGTAAAAAAAGTTAAAAATCAAAAGGAATAAATAAAATAAATGTTTCCTAACAAAGTAAGATTCTTTTCAAAAAGTCCATATTTTAGGTGTTGCTTTACAAAAAAAAAGATATGTATAACTTTCGATGAATTATTTTGATTTTTTTTCAATCGTGTTTGAGAAAATCATATATGATGTGCATCACGAATCATATATGATTTCAGAAAATCATATATAATTCATGATACGAATCATATATAATTTTTCAACGTGATTTACGAAAAAAATTAAAAAATATCATCGAAAATATATACATGTGACTTTCTATAAAAAAAACAAGTTTTTTGTTAGATAAGAAAAAGAATAAGCGAGATTGATTCGTTGATCCATGCTAAATAATTAATGTAAATCAGCATTTGCCTAAAATCATACTAACATAATTACTGATTGAATTAATTCATAATAACAAAACATTAAAAAAATGAAAATTTTTATTTTATTATAATTAAAATATTAAAATAAATTTACTCTGGTCGTAAGAGAACTAAGTGTGATGAAGTTTCACTTTCGTCAATTCAATGTGGCCTTCGTCACTTCCTCGTCACTCCTCGCCACCACACCGCTCAACCTCGCCAATTTCACATTTCGCTAGTTACACGACGAAGAAAACCCGTTGAGAATTTCTTTACTTTTTCTTCGTTGATTTCTTTTGTAACAGGTCTAGTGGACTGTGGTGTGAAGGAAGGGATAGAATGTGTCTGTTATTGATCATGATTCACGTTACATGTATAATACAAATGGGATAAGTATTTAGCCCATATACAGCTCATCAAACTACACGTATATGGAAACTAATCAATCACATAATACACAGCTATCTCACAATATATTACAGCTAACACTCCCCCGCAGTTGGAGCGAGAGGACACCGTACGCTCAAACTGGTACGAAACTCTTCAAACAAAGCAGTAGGTAGTCCTTTGGTAAAAATGTCTGCATACTGATAACGAGATGGAACATGAAGAACGCGAACTCGACCAGCCGTCACCAAATCACGAACAAAATGAATATCAATCTCAATGTGTTTCGTACGCTGATGCTGAACTGGGTTACTGGATAAATATATGGCACACACATTATCACAATAGACAAGCGTAGCGGAAGATAAAGGCGTATGTAACTCGCGAAGTAAATTCCTCAGCCAACAAGTCTCGGCAACAGCATTAGCAACACCACGATACTCTGCCTCCGCACTGGAATGAGAAACCGTTAGTTGACGCTTAGAGGACCACGATATTAAGTTGTTGCCAAGAAATGCACAGTAACCAGAAGTAGATCGCCTAGTAGTAGGACAACCAGCCCAATCTGCATCTGAATAAGCAACTAAGCATGTAGTAGATGAGGAAAACAATTGTAGCCCATAGTCCAAAGTACCCTGAACATACCGCAAAATCCTTTTAAGAGCCGAGAAATGAGGCTCTCGAGGATCATGCATAAAAAGACAAACCTGTTGTACTGCATATGAAATATCCGGTCTGGTAAACGTAAGGTACTGAAGAGAACCTGCAAGACTCCTATATAAAGCCGGATCAGACACTGGATCACCATCATTGCCAAGTTTAGACTCAGTATCAACGGGAGTCCGACTAGGATTACAAGTAAGCATATGTGCCCGCTCAAGAATCTCAACAGCATACTTCTTTTGAGATAAGAATAACCCAGAAGAATCTCGCGTAACAGAGATACCCAAAAAATAACTAAGAGATCCCAGATCTGTCATAGAAAACTCCTTATGCAAAGAAGTAATAATCTGTTGTAACAATATCTCAGAAGAAGCGGTAAGCACAATATCATCAACATATAATAACAGATAAGCAGTATCCATCCCTTGTCTATATATAAACAAAGATGAGTCACACCGACTTTGGGTAAATCCAACCCGAGTAATATAAGTAGCAAACCGCTGAAACCAAGCCCGAGGTGCCTGCTTAAGACCATAAAGAGACCTCTGTAATAGACAAACATAATCAGGATGAGCAGAATCCCGGAACCCTGGAGGCTGATGCATATACACTGTCTCAGATAAATCACCATGTAAGAAGGCATTCTTAACATCAAGCTGATGAATCGACCAATGTCGAGAAATAGCCAAACTAAGGACAGTCCGAATAGTGCCTGGCTTAACAACCGGGCTAAAGGTCTCATCAACGTCCACCCCCTCAACCTGTGTACTACCATTCGCCACAAGACAAGCCTTGTAGCGACTAAGCGTGCCATCTGCCAAATACTTATAGCGAAAAGCCACATACAACGAACAATATTGGTTTTCGTAGGTCGGGGAACTAGAATCCAAGTATTATTTTTAATAAGTGCATTATATTCATCTCGCATAGCATTTTGCCAATTTGGATCATTAAACGCCTCACGATACGATTTTGGTACAGGAGAAACTAAAGACACAAGAAAATTAGGACGCTGAGTAGGACGGTTAGTCCCGACACGAAAACGTGTGACCATAGGATGAACCGATACGGGGTTCAGGTTTTGAGGTGGTTTGGGAATAATAGGTGGGGAGGGTGCATTTGAAACCGTAGCATTAGTGGAGCGTGTTTCGGGTTGTGATTGATATTCTTGGGCCGGTATAGGGGATGGTAACTGTTGGGTAGTTTGAGTAAGAGAAGGTTGTTGGACTAAAGTCTGTAGATGGGTGTGATGTTGGGCCAGCGTATGGGGTGGAGATTGGGCCTGTTGTGAAACAAAAGGTGAAGGGCGAGTAAGTGTATCAGGCGAGATTGTAGTGGGGGACGTAGGTGTAATGTGAGTTTATGTGACATTATGTGTAACTATAGGTGATAGTGGAATGTTAATATCGGGATAGTCGTCCAAAAATGAATAGGTAGGTGATGACGTTGGTGGAGTAGACCCATATGGAAAAATGGTTTCATCAAAGGTAACATGACGGGATATAATAATTTTGTTAGTGTTTAACTCAAGACAACGATACCCACAATGATTAGAGGCGTGTCCCAAGAATATAGAGGGTGTAGCTCGAGGTTCAAGTTTGGTAAGAGGATATAGGTGAGGATAACATAAACATTCGAACGTACGCAAAAGACTATAATCTGGGTCTTTACCAAATAACCGCATATAAGGTGTTTGATTGTTAATAGCAGTAGATGGCAAAATATTGAGTAAGTGAATCGCCATATTGAGAGCTTCAACCCAAAATGTTGGTGGTAGAATGGCTTGAAAAAGTAGGGTTCTAATGAGATGGTTAATAGTACGAACCATACGTCCGGATTTGCCATTTTGTTGTGAGGTTTTTGGGCATGAGAAACGAAACTCGATGCCATTTTCGGCAAAAAGTTTATGTAGGTTACGATTGTCGAATTCACCACCATGATCACACTGAAACGCTTTTATTTCACACTTGAACTGAGTATGAACATATTTACGAAATAAAAAGAATTTAGACAAAACATCGGATTTATTGAGCAAAGGATAAACCCAAACAAACTGCGAATAATGATCCAGAAACAAGACATAGTATTTAAAACCCGAAAGACTCGGAATAGGTGAAGTCCACAAATCCGAGTGTATAATATCAAAACAAGATTTAACCAAAGACCCAGAACTTGCAAATGGAAGCCTCACATGTTTGCCAAGCTGACAAACATAACAAGGCACAAGAGGTTTCTCTTTATTACATGAAATAAATTTATTAGAAACAAGACGACGTAGCACTTCACTCCCTGGATGTCCAAGACGTTGGTGCCATGTATGCTGACTGACAAGTAAAACTTGAGGAATGGGAGAAGGAGCCGTGACCGGGTAAAGATCCCCCATGCTATCTGATAGGTGTGAAAACACCCTTCCTTTTTACCACTTAATTACAATAATAACCGAGCCAAAACGTGTATTTTATGTCATTTATGTCGGAATTATGCGTGGTTTGTGTTTTTGTTGTGATTTAGGACGAAAAAGTGAAAAGTGGAGAAAACACGGCATTTAAGGGCTTTTATCGAAGAAAAAGACGAAAGATGAAGTCGAAAGATCAAGAGTGGAAAAAGAACGGAAGTCCAAGACCAATTCTGAAGATTTATCGAAGAAAAAGTCAAAGGATGGAAGTTTACTAAAACGCCGAAGAACTCGAGTCTTATTTATAAAGAAAAATCAAGTCGAGTTAAAGAAATCCCAAGACAAAGTCCAAGATTAACAAAAGATAAAGAAGAAAAGGACTTAAGTGTGCAATTAAGGCAAAGAGGAAAGAGGGAGGAAGCTTCCTAAGCTCCTCCCTAATCACCCCTATAAATAGATTAGGCCTAGTTCATTTACATGTTGTTGGGTGGTTTGACAAACCACCACTTCCACCATTTTTATTTCTTGTTAATTACTTTCTTGCTTTTTAATTTCATGTTATGCACTTTTAATTCAAGTAAGTCTTTTAATTTTTGAATCTTTTCTTTTAATCAAGTTCTTATTTTTAATCATCTTCTTCTACCTTTCTTATCTTGCTTATCTTTGATTCATTTTCATCTTTGATCTTATTTTCATCTTAATGCTTATTTGATTTAAAGGTTTCTTAAAAAGTTCATCTTTTTAAAAGTTTGATTTGAAAGTTTGCTTATTTTTAGGTTGATAAGTTGTTATTCATGCTTATTAAGTCAATTTCGATTTAGATTCGTGCAAGTTTTAGTTTGAGCTTATTAACCATAGCTTATTGCTTTTGCTTAATTTTCGGATCAAAAAGTTAGATCGGAAAGGGTAAACCCCTTTCCAATCACGTATTCCAATCATCTTGATTGGAAAAAGGTTTTACATTCCAATCAACATTCCAATCAGCATTCCAATCAACATTCCAATCAGCATTCCAATCAACATTCCAATCCGCATTCCAATCAACATTCCAATCAACATTCCAATCAACATTCCAATCAACATTCCAATCAGCATTCCAATCAGCATTCCAATCAACATTCCAATCAGCATTCCAATCAACATTCCAATCAACATTCCAATCAGCATTCCAATCAACATTCCAATTAGCATTCCTATTAGCATTCCAATCAACATTCCAATCAACATTCCAATCAGCATTCCAATCAACATTCCAATCAGCATTCCAATCAGCATTCCAATCAACATTCCAATCAGCATTCCAATCAGCATTCCAATCAACATTCCAATCAGCATTCCAATCAACATTCCAATCAACATTCCAATCAACATTCCAATCAGCATTCCAATCAACATTCCAATCGGCATTCCAATCAACATTCCAATCAGCATTCCAATCTACATTCCAATCAGCATTCCAATCAGCATTCCAATCAGCATTCCAATCAGCATTCCAATCAACATTCCAATCAACATTCCAATCAACATTCCAATCAGCATTCCAATCAACATTCCAATCAACATTCCAATCAACGTTCCAATCAGCATTCCAATCAACATTCCAATCAACATTCCAATCAGCATTCCAATCAACATTCCAATCAGCATTCTAATCAACATTCCAATCAGCATTCCAATCAGCATTCCAATTAGCATTCCTATTAGCATTCATATCAGCATTCCTATCAGCTTCATTATTTGCACTTTCCGATTAGAGTTGATTTTAGTTTTAATTTTACGTCATTTAATTTCACGTCATTTACTTTTAACGTTTTAAATATTGCACCGTTTACGTTTCAACTAGTTTTAGTTTTAATTTCACGTCCTTTATTATTAAGTCTTGCACATTTATTTTACCAAATCCAAAAATATTTGTTTCACCAAGAACAACTAATCTCACACAATTAACCGGAAATCAATTCGATTAGACACCGAGAAAACGAACTTTCAACTAGTAAAAATCATTACATTAAAATGGCGCCGCTGCCGGCTCTTTTCGTGAGGATCTACGGTTTTTTGTGAGAGACGCGTTGGCTTTTGGTATCCGTTCACTTGTGAACGTTATTTTTTCGAGTCAAAAATTTTCAAAAAAAAAAAAAAAGAAACCCAAAAACATTTGAAAAATCTTAAAAAGCATTTCTTTTTCAAAGTTTTGCACCAAAAATATTCTTCTTGCTTATCTATCTTTCTCCATGGATTTTTATGTCCATTGCGTCGGGTGTGGGAGACGATTGTACGGGAACGACTCTTGTCAATGGTGTACATGTGAGCGGTGCGGAAACGATAAACACACAATTCGGATTTTGTCCCTTGTGCAACTCGACTAATTCATTCTTTTTGAACCCACATCCTGTTCCCCCGTGCATATATTGTGGAAGCGATTCTCATTGGCATGTTTCGTGCCCGGTTAGACACCCGTATGGTCACGGGCAAGAACCGGGGTACAATTATGACAATGAAAATAGCTATCCACAAGACGCACCCAGTCTTTTTCCTCACCCGTTTTGCAACAACTGTGGGGGTCCTCACGAAAGTTTTCACTGTCCTACGGGGGATCACAATTACTATAATTATACCCCTTCCAGTTTTGACCAACCCCTGCAATACCCAATTGATCATCAGCCTCGTCACGGGATGAGTTACCAAGAACCAATTGACGATCTTGCTACAGCCCTTCAAGAACAAAGAAACGATCTTGCTGCAGCTTTTCAAGAACAAAGCAAAGAGCTTTTACACACGCTGCAAACTTATATGGAGTCATTTTTACAGCAGCGAGATCAGACGAGTACTCATATCCCTGAGCTTATTATTGGCCCTTTAGGTAATGAGGAGAGCGATGACGATATTGAGGTTATTTTCGACGAGGAGGAATTTCTAAAGCAAAGTAAGACTTCTTCCCTTCCTTCTTCATCTATTGCTATCACACCCGAGGAGCCCGTTGGCTCTCTCATCATGGAGGATGAGCGTATTGACGTTATCTCGACAACTGAATCGGACAAATTCCTAAAGTCTCGTGTCGAGGAACTTGTCGTCATCCCAAGTGAGCCCGCAGGTATTCCGGAAAATCTGTGTGATGTGCCGACTTTTGCGGAGCTTAAGGACGAGGTCGATTTGACAGTCATTGATCACATAATCACAAATCCACAAGCGCTAATTGATTTTCCCAACAAGAGTTCAACATGTGGTGAGTATGATGATTTCGTCTTCGAGCCCGAGATTGCAGAAATTATCGACCGAGAGCTAGCTCTTTTGCCTCCGCTTCCACCTACAAGCGAGGTCGACTTTTCCAACATCGATGCCGAACTTGATGAGTTGGAACGTCTTATTTTTCATAATAATGACGAACCAACTCACATGCCCAAATATCCTATTCTCGAGGAGTTACCTAATCAACACTCCTCTTATGAGAATTATGTTTACCACATTCGTGAGGATTTAACTTATCAACAATCCCCACAAATAAATGATGGTTTCGTACTTGATCGTGGTCTTCTCAAACGAGTTTCTACACTCCTTCTCTACGATCATGAGGATAAATGCTTTGACCCGGGAGGTGACATGGACCATTCTATGATTGATACTTCTACGGCTTTGCCAATTGGTCTGCCTCTATTGTCTTTGGAGGATGACAATGTGATTCCCTTACCCACCCCACCTCCCGTCAATATGGACTTCACTTGCTTTTCTGGTATTGAGAGGACCTTTTTACCATTCAAGACTTATCCTCCTGCCTCTCCTTTATTGATGTCCTCCGAGAACGAGGACAAGGTCTTTGATCCCGGTATTACATACGAGGCTTCCCCATGGACCATTTAATTCGAGGACGAGTCAGGCTCGTGACTCGATGAACAAAAACAAGCGCTTCTCGGGAGGCAACCCAATTATCTATCTATCTTTCCTGTTTTCACCATAAGTGTAGGGGGAGCCCCGTTGGTGTTTCTTGTTCTCTTTCTTATCATGTGCAGGGATTAGAGCTTCAAAGACACACTCTTGATGACTTTTGACGAACCGTGATTCCGTGTTCCCTTCTTCCCGGTTCTATCCTAAACTCTTTTCGATTCACTATTTTATATTTCTCAATATTAAAATAGGAATCTCTTTAGTGGTCTTTTCCTTAACGAGATCTAAACAAAGTGCACAATGTCCTAAGTGTAGGGTAGTTTACTCTCACATGCTTAAACATTGAGGACAATGTTTATATTAAGTGTAGGGGGACTTCTATCGAAGTTAAGTGGTCTTTTCCTTGTATTTGTCCTCATTTTAACCGGAAAATCAATTTTTCGACATTTTTCAAAATTTTTAATCTATTTTGGCCTAGTTGTAGTCTCCTTTATTTTTGTTACTTTCTAGCATTTTAATAAAATGGTTTTAGCAAGTTTAGATATCTTAGATATATTAGGCCCGTTGTGAATATTTTGACTCAACCCGAGTTTACTTATCCAAGTTCACTCTAGCTAGTATCCTTAACCGTGTAGACCTTAATTGGTTTATTGGGCTAAGCATCCACGAGTCTCATTCCTTGAGATTTTAAATTGTGGAGAACGAGAAATGATAGAGTTGGTTACAAGTTTGGTATTCTTTCATTAACTTATGTGAGTTAATTATGATCTTTTTCTCCCCTCGCTTGTAAATAAATAAATGCAATAAGTAAGGTCGTACGATTTGAAATGTTACTTAGCTTCTAGCCCAAGATCGTTTAAAAGTTGCTCGGTAATGATAAGAGTTCAAAGCCAAGGCATAACTTATGAAGCGGGGCGCGAAGATTGGCGTATCCGAAAAGGCCCTAACAAGGCATGAGGATTCCATTTTATTGCTGAAGATCCAAAGTGATGTGAAAAGCATTATTCCCAAAATCAATATGAAGGATCAAGACTCACGACGAAAAGCAATCAAATCCCATAAAGATCATGGAGAAGTCTATCCGAAAAGACCCTAACAAGGTATGAGGATAAATAGATCCAAGTCCGAAAAGGAGGCGGATCGTTGTATCTCAAAATCCCAATTAGAGATTGAAGAAATAATCATGAAGTGGTGGTCAACAAAGCTGGAGTGCCCCTCAAAAGTCTCCAAGTGAAGAAACTCTATAACGAAGAGAAGACCATTATCTCAAAAACGTCTCTCGAAGATATGAAGTATGAAGCACATGCCAAATATCGGCCCGAGAAAGGTCTCAAATCGTGAACCAAGTTATGCCAAGATATGAAATTTTTGATATCCCGAGAAGCAGTTTTAAGAGATTTTGTCCTTTAGCTAACTATTGATCAAATCGTCCTACTTTGCTTTCAGCCTAAATAAATTATCGAAATAAGTCAACAATGCATCCTCGTGATCATTCAAGACATCAATAAAATATAAGAGATACTCGTAGGAATAAGGGAGTTTAAGTGATTAATTGAACCACATGAGTAAATGTTTGTTATGCTAACTTGTACTAACAATGATCTTGTTTTTAAGCTTGGCATGGGGAACGTGAAACTTGAGGGTGATGAACATTCATGACACACAAGCCCTAATGTAAGTCTTAGATTGCTTTACAAGTTTCTTCCTTGTTGCATCTTGTTATTTTCTATCTTTTTTATTTTCCTTAGTTGTTTAATAAAGACCAAGGTAGGTTGATTATGATGGAAAGTGTAAAACGTGCTTTGTAACTAATGCATTGCATGAGGACATTGCAATGGTTAAGTGTAGGGGATTTGATAGGTGTGAAAACACCCTTCCTTTTTACCACTTAATTACAATAATAACCGAGCCAAAACGTGTATTTTATGTCATTTATGTCGGAATTATGCGTGGTTTGTGTTTTTGTTGTGATTTAGGACGAAAAAGTAAAAAGTGGAGAAAACACGGCATTCAAGGGCTTTTATCGAAGAAAAAGACGAAAGATGAAGTCGAAAGATCAAGAGTGGAAAAAGAACGGAAGTCCAAGACCAATTCTGAAGATTTATCGAAGAAAAAGTCAAAGGATGGAAGTTTACTAAAACGCCGAAGAACTCGAGTCTTATTTATAAAGAAAAATCAAGACGAGTTAAAGAAATCCCAAGACAAAGTCCAAGATTAACAAAAGATAAAGAAGAAAAGGACTTAAGTGTGCAATTAAGGCAAAGAGGAAAGAGGGAGGAAGCTTCCTAAGCTCCTCCCTAATCACCCCTATAAATAGATTAGGCCTAGTTCATTTTCATGTTGTTGGGTGGTTTGACAAACCACCACTTCCACCATTTTTATTTCTTGTTAATTACTTTCTTGCTTTTTAATTTCATGTTATGCACTTTTAATTCAAGTAAGTCTTTTAATTTTTGAATCTTTTCTTTTAATCAAGTTCTTATTTTTAATCATCTTCTTCTACCTTTCTTATCTTGCTTATCTTTGATTCATGTTCATCTTTGATCTTATTTTCATCTTAATGCTTATTTGATTTAAAGGTTTCTTAAAAAGTTCATCTTTTTAAAAGTTTGATTTGAAAGTTTGCTTATTTTTAGGTTGATAAGTTGTTATTCATGCTTATTAAGTCAATTTCGATTTAGATTCGTGCAAGTTTTAGTTTGAGCTTATTAACCATAGCTTATTGCTTTTGCTTAATTTTCGGATCAAAAAGTTAGATCGGAAAGGGTAAACCCCTTTCCAATCACGTATTCCAATCATCTTGATTGGAAAAGGGTTTTACATTCCAATCAACATTCCAATCAGCATTCCAATCAACATTCCAATCAGCATTCCAATCAACATTCCAATCAACATTCCAATCAACATTCCAATCAACATTCCAATCAACATTCCAATCAACATTCCAATCAGCATTCCAATCAGCATTCCAATCAACATTTCAATCAGCATTCCAATCAACATTCCAATCAACATTCCAATCAGCATTCCAATCTACATTCCAATCAGCATTCCAATCAGCATTCCAATCAAACATTCCAATCAGCATTCCAATCAGCATTCCAATCAACATTCCAATCAGCATTCCAATCAATATTCCAATCAACATTCCAATCAACATTCCAATCAGCATTCCAATCAACATTCCAATCGGCATTCCAATCAGCATTCCAATCAGCATTCCAATCTACATTCCAATCAGCATTCCAATCAGCATTCCAATCAACATTCCAATCAGCATTCCAATCAACATTCCAATCAACATTCCAATCAACATTCCAATCAGCATTCCAATCAACATTCCAATCAGCATTCCAATCAACATTCCAATCAGCATTCCAATCAACATTCCAATCAACATTCCAATCAGCATTCCAATCAACATTCCAATCAGCATTCTAATCAACATTCCAATCAGCATTCCAATCAACATTCCAATTAGCATTCCTATTAGCATTCATATCAGCATTCCTATCAGCTTCATTATTTGCACTTTCCGATTAGAGTTGATTTTAGTTTTAATTTTACGTCATTTAATTTCACGTCATTTACTTTTAACGTTTTAAATATTGCACCGTTTACGTTTCAACTAGTTTTAGTTTTAATTTCACGTCCTTTATTATTAAGTCTTGCACATTTATTTTACCAAATCCAAAAATATTTGTTTCACCAAGAACAACTAATCTCACACAATTAACCGGAAATCAATTCGATTAGACACCGAGAAAACAAACTTTCAACTAGTAAAAATCATTACATTACTATCACATCGGAGTAGAACCCGCCGAGTCAAAAAATCCTTAACAGAAAAACCAAAGGCATCAAATTCAATAGTGCAACTATTATCACGAACAAATTGACGAACATAAATTAAATTTTTGACAATATTAGGAGTAACAATAACATTATTTAGGTGAAGGGGTCGAAAGGGAGTTGGCAAAATGCTGTGGCCCGTATTGATGACGGGTATAGAATGTCCGTCACCAACTGATACAGACGAATAAATACAAGTATTAAAAATATCACCAAGATTAGTAACCGAATTATTAAGGTGAGAACTCGCACCTGTGTCCATCTTCCAAGCACCAGTGTTAGGATCATTAAGTGTCCCCACAGTGAAAGCATGCGGGAGTGTAGTTTCCTGTCCTGGTGGAGTAGCAGTAGAACCGGAATGGGCTGGTTGGGCAGGCTGTAGAACCGGGCCTGGGTGTTGGGTTGGTGCCCGCTGATAGTAAGAGGCCTGAGCTGGGCTGAGCAAATGAGGTGATCCATATGCAAAACCTAGAGGTGGCCCAATAGTGCCAAAAGCATGGACTGGTGGGTGGTGGTACGGGCTAGGCCCAACATTGGAGTAGTAAGCAACAGGAGGACTTACATTGGCAGTAGATGTAGCATTCAACATCCCATAATTGTTTTGTCCACTAGCACTTTTAAAAGGTGTTTTATTATTCATATTTAACTTTTCCAACAATTTTACCAGGATATCATCAATATTAGAACTAGTACCCAATATTGGAGACCCACGATTACCACCAACTTTATTATTAGCATTATGAACAAAACGACAATTATCACCCAAAAGGCATGAACCTTTAGCAAAACTAATACACGAACGCCATGACTTGACTTGGGGATTAGAAGGGCGACGAGTATTACCTGATTCAGTCAAAAGTACCATAGGAGAAGCGGATGACGAATCAACGGGTGAGGCAAGAGACTTGGACTTCAAACGCATCTCTTCGGTGATTAGCATAGACCGGGCGGTCTTGAGGTCAGGAAAGATATCCTTATGATGCATAATACCACAAACTTGATCATATCGATCGGGTAGACCTTCAATGGCAAAATGAACAACATCTTCATCGTTGACAGGTGAATCAAGACTAGTGAGAATGGTAACAATAGACTCGATCTTCGCGAAGTATGCTTCCATGCTAAGATCACCAAGTTTTATTGATCTCAACTACGCCTTCAAGGCTGCAGTACGAGATTGTTTGTTATCCTTGACAATGTCAGTGATAAGAGTCCATGCTTCCTTTGCCGATTTTGGACGTGCCACGACCAACCGTCGTTGAAGTGAATCCGAAAGGGTCGTAAAGATCCATGAAAGAACTATCTTGTCCACTTTGAGCTCTTCCGTTGTGAGAGGTGCAGGAGTACCTGAGCCTGTTGCGTCTTTAGAGTCATGAAGATACTTTTTCACATCATAGCTATAACAAAGTTGTTCAAAGAAGAACTCCCATGATCCATAGTTCCAGTTGTCGAGATCAAGTTTAACGGGAACTCTCGTAAGAAGATGATGATGAGTGACCAATGAGAGTTTATCCGACAGTGTTGTAACCGGATCAGAATTTGTCATAATGAGGCTGCTTTAAAGGTGGTTGAATTTAGGGTTATGTGGTACGAACAGTACGTAGGTAAGGTACTGAGATAGGTTTACTATAGTGATGTAGACACTTAGTTGATGTATGGAATATGTAGGCTTTTTGGGGTGGGTGAGTAATTTAACAGTAAAGGAACAAATAAAAGAAAGCACCTTGATACTGAGATCAAGAAAAGATTAGAAAACTTGATACCTTGATCAAGTAAAAGCAATCTTTGTTTGTTACCTAAGAACAAACACAAGTAAGCAGAAAAAAAAGCGATTGAAAATAATGGGTTAGGGTTTGTTTTGGATCGATTAACAGTGGCTCGATACCATGAAGGAAGGGATAGAATGTGTCTGTTATTGATCATGATTCACGTTACATATATAATACAAATGAGATAAGTATTTAGCCCATATACAGCTCATCAAACTACACATATATGAAAACTAATCAATCACATAATACATAGCTACCTCACAATATATTACAGCTAACATGGTGGTGGTTTGATAAAGGAAATGAAGTATTTTTTTTAAATATAAAGTGAATTTGCATTATATCTTTATAATTTGGTTTAGTTTCAAATTTTGGTTTAAATTTATTATTGTGTTTGAAAAATGTGTTTTTAATTTTATAAAAATACATTTATAACTTTTGTATTTTTACTTCTCGTTTGTTATTGTAATTTTATTTTTATGAAATAAATTTATTTTGTTTAAAAGTAATAAAAAAGGAAATAAAATGAGTAATGATAGAACTAAAATGAAAAAAGAAAGTTTATTGTGATAACATGAGTTTTTTAAAAATAAATATGTTAAGTGACATAGCACTTCATAAAGAACGTTGTGCTATTCAAACACTAGTGTTACTATATGTACCCCTTCTCCTGGCTCATCGAAAAAGACAAAAAATACATTGTTTGTGTACTTTTTGTCCCTTTATCATTTTCTGGACAGTGTTTTTACTAGTTTTTGTTCCGTATTTTTGTCAGTTTAACAGTTTTGACTTATTAAATTTATTTTTTATTCAGTATTTTCTGTTTCGCACTTTTATAACAAAACCAAAATTATAAAAAAAAAAAATAAAAAAAATGCAAAACCAGTGAACCTAATCACCTGCCTCATTCTCACACCCATCCTAGCGTTAGAGGGCTCGGTACAGTGGGCTGGTGGTTGGCTGGCCACGACGGCGCGAGGCCACGGCGGCGCCAACCACACCGTGGCTCGCGTCGTCGGTTTTGGGCTGGTACCTACCAGCCGACGCCATGGTGACGGCGCGAGGCCACGGCGGCGCCAACCACACCGTGGCTCGCGTCGTCGGATTTTTTATTTTATTTTTTTATTTTTTTTTTTTTTTTTGAAAATTTTAAAAACTAGCCCTTGGTTTTTTTTATTATTAATTGTATTTTTTTTTTATTAATGAAAATTTAAGTTTATGTTAATTAATTGTTGAAAAAAAAAAAAAAATTGGGTGACGACGACACGAGAATTCTCGTGTTAACCAGGGAGGGGGGTTGAGCCATCGTGGGGAGTTTTGGTGTCGTGGGAGTAAAAAGTGACGTGGCATCACTTTTTGCCCACGACACGAGCACGACGGCTCAACTGTACCGCGTGCTCTTACACTTTTACCCGGTCCAACCAGCTACTTCGCTCTCACAACTCACGTGCAATAAAAAATTGGCGCCCAAAATCGTTATAAAAAGCAACAAACCAAACTCTTTTCCCCACACACACAATAACCAAACCCTAACTCATAACAACAAAATGCACGAGTTCCAAATGACGAAGCAGTCATGGCGAAAGCGTTCGATGTCGGTATCCGACCTCTCCGGCGGCCTTCCGATCTTCAATCCGGCATCAGGCGGCGGCCGAAGAGAAGGATGGACCTCCCGATCAGTTATGAATTACAAACTCATTCATCTCATTCCCGTTGTCGTTATGCTTTGTTTCTTTATCCTTTGGTGCTTCAGTACTCCAGGTATTGTTCGATCGTCTTATTTTATCCATTTTTTATCTCTATTTTGTGATTCTTTTTTAGATATTAGTTATGTTTTTAGTTGTTGTGACTGTGAAAGTGTGGATTACGGTGAATGTGGGGATCGATTTGGTTACGCAGTGGTGGTTTAGCATCCTAGGGTTTTTCAACGAGAAGAGAAAAAAATTAGGTTAAACTTATTTAATAGCTGGATGTAAGTAGTGATGGATATTGCGCGAGTTGACGAGTATTTGATGTGATTTTGGGATATAATGGTTTGATCGACGGTTTTCCAGCTGTTATAAAGTTGTTAGGCTTATTTTAATTGCTTGATTAAGTTAAATCGGTTAGGCGTTATTTGGAAATCTGAATTTTGGGGGAAAGTGATTGATTTTGTGAGGTGTTTTAAAGTTAGTGACGGAAGTCGTCTGGTGTAATGTTTTTTAAATATCGGAATTGTTGAAGTCGAATATATATATATATATATATATATATATATATGTATATATATATGAAGGTTTTTTAGCTGATTTAGTAATTTTTATGTTGCATAACTGTTTGTCTGAGTTATAATCTGTTAAATATTATCTGGACATCTGAATTATTATGGATGGCAAGTCACAAGTGTGGTCAATTTGATCTATTTTTAGTGCTGATATACTGATATGTGATACTAAAGGGGTGTTTGTTTAAGCTTATTTTGGGTTTATGAGCTTTGGATTATCTTACGTAATCCATTTTTCCGGATTATTTTGAAACTTAGGGGCGTGTATAAGCTTATTACGACATAATAAACCTATATAAAGTCATAAATTCAAAAAGTAAGCCCAAAAAATAGGCTTATGAAATATATAGCCAAAACTACATAAAGTCATAAGCCCAAAACTAAGCTTAACCCCTTCTAGTATGATGTTTGTTAAATACCGGAAATGTTATGATTGCATATGTGTATCTGATATTTATAAATTGTTAGTTGAGTTGGAGACAAAGGATGGGATAACTCGATTTGTACCGATTAGTAAGAACAAGAAGCCGCAGGAAGAGAGTGAAGCTACAGATGTTGATTTAACTGTTTTGGCATTAGAAAGTCCACCTGATGGTTTCATGTCGCTTTCTGACGGGCCAGATGCTCCGTTAGATCTTGGTAACGAGTCAATGAAAAATGTGTCGTTATTGGAGTCTCATGATCAGAGTGCACGGTTAATGGAAATCCATGATTCGGATGTCTTATCTTCAGTTTCTCCTGAGCCAAAAGCGCCATTTTCAGTTTCAGATGGGCTGAATGCTTCAGTCTCGGTTCATCATGATCCAAGTGTACTATCTGATTCTCACAAGTTTAATGAGTTTTTCTCGGATTCACATGAGCCAAAAGCATCGTTCTCAGTTTCCCATGTTGCAAAAGACCTTTTCCCTGTTTCTCAGGAGTCCAGAATCTCGTATCCAGGCACAAGCAACGAAGCTGCACCAATTCTGAGTGGAGAAGGCTGATCAGGGTATGGATTTTCCTGGCTGTATGGCAAATCGCTAAACTGGTAGTCTCTTTTATTTGATTCATTTTCTGCTATAGTTAGACTGAAGTAGGAGTTGGAAAAAGGAATAGTAGATACGTTCATTTTGTTACCTTCACATTGATTGATAGGATAAGACAGATCAAGGGTATATTGACAGCACATGAAAAAAATTGTAATCGCAGATACAGTACATTTCCTGATCTAAAGTTTACACACAATATGTCTATTAAATGAAAAATAGGAAAGTCAAAAACAAGAAAAGTGCTAAATTTTGCTGCAATGACTAAGCAATTTTTGTTTGCGTTGTTTGTTGAATCTTCTGAGGCGCAGTTTTGTTGAAAAAGAAACCGCCATTGATCCTAAATCCCCTTTTCATTTCAGGTACATGATGAGGGGTTAGTCTATTAGAAACTAGGGGGCACTTGCAGTAGCTTATACCTCTATAACCTCATTTGTTCGACAATTACCAACCCACAAGTATAGAATACCTTTCTTATTAGCAGGCAGGACCCTACAACAATCCTTTCTTGGTGCCTGGGACATAAAAAATGAACCAGTTATACATGACACTCTGTCTTAAGACTCATTAATGCCTTGTCACACACAAACCACTCTTTTCCTGTCGTTTTACTTGTTTATATGCTTTGTTGGACACATAAATCAGAAGATACAGTGAAAAAGGACGAGATTACTAAAAACAAAAAAAAGAGTATAATCCTTTTTTGGGTAAAGGTTACCCCAAAAAAAAAAAAGAATACTAAAAACAACATAACAGTGGATAACGAAAATGTCATGCATTCTATCAGAGACTGATGTATTAGATAGTGGATGTGTACCTTTGTCCAACGACTGCTATCTTCCTTCTTTAGGACCACGATTGTTTCAATGGTTTCAGGAGATTCCATCTTCCATTTGCAATAAGGGTACCTTTCTCTATGAAGAGTGTAAATCCCAATGATCTTCCCTCTCGCTTTATCGTATCTAGTTGAGCTCATATAATACACAAAAGGCTTCTGGCACGGGTTCCGTGAAACAGGCCTAGTGTTGAATGCATATGCTGTATAATCGAGCCTTCTGTGCCAATTTAGGAATGTGCGAGAGGGTGTCTCAAGCTCTCTTGGTGATAGAATTCCCCGTATAAGTTGGATTGCAAAACCCCATGAGACCAAAATTGACCATTCTCTTTTCTTGTCATAGCAGATGGACTGCTGTATGATACTTGCAGAATCATACTTAGCAGATTCTAGCAAGTGTTTGATGCCTTGTGCTCTAGGCATGCCTGGAAATATTGGGTCGACTATGTCTAGGTGGTGGAGTGAGACTAATGGAGTTACTGGATGAGCTGCTAACAGACCCAGTAAATTCCCATGCACGTCATACTGCACATTTAGTAAAACAGAGTTAGTAACTACTAGTGTCATTTTGACCATGTATATTAGGACAATACCAATTATTGTAACAGATTCTAAGTTTCTGGCAAATGCGTATATGGTGGTTTGTACATTTACAGATTTAGTAGATTGAATCGGTGAGTTTAAATAGCGGCTCGATGTGGTTAAAGCTAACCTGATGAAATCCTGGCTCTCTGGTGAGTGGGACATTAAGTTCAGACATACACGCATGCATTCTATCATCACTGCCGTAATAACCAGGATATCTTTTAAGACACCGGTCCTGCATCTTCTCCAACTCCACAGCCAATGGGTAACTAATGGCAAACCCACCGCCACCAAATGCCATTCCATAGGAAAATAGCATATTCTGGAAATGACTTTCTGATGTCGTCCCAATATAATAAAATTGATTATGGTCGTATTTAGACAATATCCTCACCAAATTTTCCACAATAAATACAGTGTCGTCATCTCCCATCACAAACCATCTCACATCCTTCATTCCCAACCTCAACGTCTCTGATAGCACTCTAGATATTCGTATAGCCGATTTATCCCCATCCGGATTTACGTATGCAAACCTTGATGTGTCCTCAGAGAGGTGGATATCTGGTAAATTATCATCTTTACGGGTTCTTACTTTCTTGTCTAACCAAACAGCCCCTCTGGTCTCCCCACGCCTCCACCATAGCTTAAGATATTCCCTTCTGGTCCGCCACAGCCTGGAGGAGGCTGCAATGCCAAACGCAATGTGTTTGAGCTCGGTGTCAAACCGCAGTACCTGTGGTTGAGTTGTTGAAAGTTCACCTTCAAGGTTGCTGGCGTTCCTTTGGATATTTTCAGTGGAGGAGAGGCGTTGATTGCAGTCTATGTTTGTGACAGGTTTGGTGATTGTGGTGATGATAGGTGCAGGTTCAAAGAGGATGGTCGAATAGTAGACAATGTAGAGGAAGAACAAAGAAAGGAAGAGCCAGGAGACGGAGGAGCGAATGGTTGGGAGGTTAGAATGATGGCGGTGTTGAGCGTTGGTGGCTATGGAGGAGGGTGCCATTAGAGTGGTGGTTTTGGTTGGGAGATATACCCATTGCTATAGCTAATTTGCAACACAGGGGTAATGGATGGAAAAAAGGCAAAGGCAATGGAGAGAATGATTTGGTGGGTGAGTGATATTCGGATGTTGTGAGGGTCACAATTATAAATTTGTTATTACCAATAAAAAAATATAGGCTCCTATAATTTTGCTTTTCAATAAATCCTGATATAACCATGAAATATGGGGGTAGAGTCAGAAGTCAAAACTACTAAAGTACAGCTAATTTTGCCTAGCAGAGCAAAACAAGCATCAATCCTGAACCCAGATACGTGGTTATATAACAGAGAACTGGTTTGGCACTAGTCTAAACCACTTCGGTTACAAACCAGAATAGTGATACGTGTCAAGATCAATCGTCCAGTTAAAAGAATTAAAGAGAAGAAAGAATGATTGGACAAGTGATCTTGACATGTGAAACTCTTTATGTAGTTTTTTTTTGTGGACATGCCATTGATCACTAAGTATGAATCAGACGCTAAAACTGTTTTGTTTTTGTTCTAATCATATGTGCAAGCTGCACAACAAGTAAGAAACTGTTTAACTAATGTTTAACAAAGGCCTTTCATTGCTAGAAGTTAACAGTTATAAAGCAGTTGTTTGCTATGATTAAAATAGTGTACAACAGTAGTTTGGTCTGATACTCTGATGTGGATTTTGTGTGGTTTATTGATCGGGCTAACACACAACCTTTGGTATTGTCAAAGTTTTTGAAACAGCACATATAATTAAGATAAACTATAAAGGATCATTTGCGATACCAATATCTTTAAAATTTGACTACTTTCTTGTCTACGAAATCTGAAGCTCATCTAATCTTTATGTGGTGCCTTCTTGACTAATATATGTAATGCAAGAAGACTTGACTCACAATCTTTTGATTGATACATTATTTACATACTGCGGAATCAGACCTTTGATTCTTGACTAAACAAATTGATGGGTCCACAAAAAGAATGTTTGCTGGTAAAAGGGTTAGTCAATTAATTTGGATTGGCTACATATATGGCTGACAGTATACTTGAAGGAGCACGTATACATAATGGCAAAAGTAATTGACAAGGTTTTTAAGCAGTAAAAAATAATTAAGCCCATTCAAACACCCTCCTCATACGAAGTGGCGTCTTTGCACTATATATCACACTGTCACAGCCGGTCAACGATGACATCAACTGGTCCAAAAGCCAGGTACTACTTCTTACTCGTATTATTTTTCTAAATGCATTTCATTTTTTGGACGTATATTATTATGATACATATTGGATGTGTTGACTAATTAAGGTTTGTTTAAAAATATGAAGAAACTAACTACTACAGTAATATGTCTGAAGTAATCAGTTTATTTTCGAGCAAGGAGACCGTCAGAACTTAATTATTTAGCTAAAAGGAACCCCCGCCGTCATACACTTTATAACAAATTATATAGATTTGAGAGTAGTACTCTACATCTTTAAATTAGCATGTTAGTGTTTTAGAGATGCATGAACTCTGAGGTGAACTGGCAATTGATGTTAAATAATAAATATATATGGATGAAAACAGTAAAGTTGGTTTTGTTGTTCTGATAATGGAACAAGCAATTAACACACAAATTGCAATCACTTCACCCCACCAAGACAGATATATAAAGAAAAATAGAGGCTGATACGCTCGATTAACTTTTCCATATCATCAATAACTGCCCCTTACAAATAGGAGTCTCCATAGATATAGGCTACAAAATACTACAGTAGCTCTTAATAAAACAGATTAAACTTGGAATTACAAAGCATAAGGGATGATCACCAAAATTTAGTCAAATAGATGATTTAAATCTCCCTTTTCTCTCATATACCCAAGCCAAATATTCTCCGAAATCTGCTGTAGTCGCACACATATACTGCATATGCATGTGACTAATTATTGGAAGACAGCGTAAGCAACTTCTTTGTTGTCCTGTCTTTGTAAACTCGTGTATGGAATTGTAGTTATTCATCAAAGAATCAACAATTCTCTCGATGAAGACGGTGTATATTCTACCAATTTGGATCAGCAGAAGAGGCAGACATGAATATTCTACCAATTTGGATCTACAAAGCTATGGTACTCAAAATTGAGCAATGTAGAGTCATTAGAACTTTTATACAAAGCTGCAGACCTACAAAGTGAACTCTTTATGCCGAAATGAATAAGGTTAGATCTCTTTTCAAAAATTCTCCTTGTGGAAATCAAAGCGAGTCGAGTGTGGTGTACTAAATTCTTTGCAAAGATTTCTTAGTTGTTTTGTGAGTGCTCGCGGCCCACAATAAAAAACACCTGCAGTTCATTAGAAATAAAGTTGCAATATGATTACAAGTAATGGATTAAAACGAGTCGGGTTCAAATTGCGACCTCTAAACACAAGCATACACGGCTTATGACATTAAACAAAAGATATAGACATTATAATTGGTTCTAGAATTAGTACTGTAATCAGTAATGAGTGTGATGCTTTACCTATTTTAGCACCCTCATGCTGTGTTGCCAAGGTGCAGAATACTTTTCTCCAGTTAGGTCTTGCAAAATGCGTTTTAATCTGTTATGAATATATCATTAAAATACTTTCTCTAAATAATAAATCAATGAAAGAAAACCATGGTTTAGGCTTTGACTAATATACCCGACTCTGAGAGACAACATCAACTCCATCTTTAGCCTGCTGCAGAGACTGCACCATAGATATAAGTGCGGATCTCACATCACCTTGTTCATACACACTCGTTAGGTAGTTATGCATTTCGATTACGTTCTGTAATTCACATTCCAAAACACAGTTAGAACAAACACTTTACTTCAAATTATGTTATCTGAAGAATACAGGCTTAGCACTAAGGAGATTTCCCTAAGTGGTTTTTTTCCGAAGTTCAATTCTTGCAAATATTGTTTGTTACCCAAAGTATAAATCATAACAAAGTTTGTTGCATACTATGTTGTTTTCCCTATTTAAAAAAAGAACCATAACTCACATCGTGATCATGCTCTGCGATATCATCCATCACACCTTTAAACCATTCAAATGAACCCTGCTCCCTTGTTACCCAAAAAAAATACGCTTTTTTATCAAGACGTCCACCGAATTGCTGCAATAGAAATATATATTCTTTCAAGTCTATATCTGAAATAACTTTTTTTCTATTATTTAGGACATAAATATTTGATTAGGCATGATAAATACTTACTGATTTTTTTAGGTTTTTTAGAATGTCATTTAAAATGCTAATGAATGGAGTGGCTCCAATACCCAAGCCGACCAGTAATATAACACTGTAATTGCTGTAATGCTGTGCTGGTGCCCCATAAGGTCCTTTGATGTAGATTTTAGGATAGCTATCATATCAAATCAAAGGAACATTTCATCAAATATAAGTATATAGCATGTAAAAGTATCTACTCAAATATACAATGTGTATATCTTTGCAAAGTTGTTTGCCCGTATACATGTAAAAAAGATGTTTGTATGTACATTCAAATGTCTTAAGAAGTTTTGAGGTTATTGTTGAATAATTAATGTTTGCACTTATAAGGTGTGCACAAACATATATACTTATGTACGCTTAAAAATTGTAATTTGTTAAAAAAATGCTTGTAAGTTCTGGTGAATTAACATTTGTGCCACTCACATTTTTTGTAATTCCTTAATGCTCAAGCCGGAGCTAGTTTCTATCCTGGCAAGACTACTTTGAGCTGGGTTGTTCTGCTGAGGCTCAAAGGCCTGCATTTCTGCGTTTTAAAATATTAGATTAAGAGAGAACGTACGGTTGGTTAAGAGCAATAAGTGAAAGGATATTAAATGAGCAGTGGCTAAACTGAAACCCGTTTACTAGAAACACTGTTTGACCTTGGCAAATTCTTCCCTAAGTGCATTTGTCCAGTCTCCCAAAGTTCGAATATGTACACTTAGATACTCATCTCCAGGTGATGCAGTGATGGTGAAGGGATGCCTGCCACAATGAATTAACAGTTATATCAACTTCTGTTTGTCACCTTTTTTAACACAGATGGCTAATGGGGAGTCGTGATAGTCGGGTATTTTATATATATATATATATATTTTGTCATAGATAGTTAACAGATTAGATATTTTCTAAAATGATATTATTATACAGATAATCTAAATCTTGAATATAATGATTCGTGGGTTGATGCACTAAAAGTATACTATGGTTTCTTTTTAGCTAAATTAAGTGATTTGACCCCTTGGAGATAAAACATATTCTTCACTGTTTCAGCTAAATTTATTAGCTAAAAAATTATATAGCTCAGATTGACCTGACACCTCTAGCTATTACGATTAAAATATTACCACTCAAAACGTGATATTCTTGGACACTGTACAAAGAGGTACATTCCGCTCTTGTACTTGAATCCTATAGGCTTGGTCATGTAGAGTGCTAGCACATTTCCAGTATATATAATGGCCTGCATTTACATAATGAAAAATCGATTAGGAATTTATCGTTTACGACAGTAAAGATAAGGACAAGAGCGTTATAAAGTCACCTTAATGATGTCGACATGCATTATGTGATCCGTAGTAAGGATTCTCTCACTCGCATAACACAACATAGGAAGCAAGAGATACATCCATGTCTGCAAATGTGTTGTTATCGACAAATTTTGGTTAAACTTAAGTTTTACATGCTTGTTAAAAGGTTCAATTGCATAATCTAAGTCGAGGTGACAGGTGACACGGAGACTTAGATGATAAAATGATAGTTGGTTGCTAAACGATGCACTAAACCCTTGTTTAAGTGTGAAATTGTTGATAAACTAGGAGTGAGAAGAATTTAGTGACGTACAGTTTTCCTGAACCACCCAACTGTGAGGACTAAGAAGTATCCATGAGCGATGAATAATAGGTAAACGATAACTAGCAGATGATGAGTGTACCAAAACGAAGTAAATCCAGCTAAATCATTAAACGGAGGAGGCAACTTGACTACATTTCTCCTAAAAGAGCTTGTTGCGAAGGTGAAGCAAATAGCCATTAAAATAATCATTAGAATTCCAGTAAATCCTGGGATGCTTAGTACCAATTGCATATAACTTGGCTGTGCAGCAAACAAAGCACCAAAAAGCCTTGTGAATTGGTTAGCAGGGCAAGTTGACAACCTTATGAAATTACACGCCATGTGGGCGACAGTGTGAATCACTGTTCCTATCACAATAGCAAGAGCAATTATTTTGTGAAAATTTATGTTCTCGTCGACGGGTAGTTGTCTCCCAAAGTAAGTTTCTCTAATAGATGTAAGTGTTCTTCTGCATACGGGAAGTAAAATGAGAGCCATATTAAACTTTAGAGTCTCACCCGCACCCTTTGCTGTGCAACTACAATACCCCAAGACTTCAAATGATGGCATTAGTTGATATTGGTGGAATTTCCACATGAACAATGCAACGTTCATTTCCCAAAATAGAAATAATACCCAAAACACTTTCCAATTCTCGAGTCCGTTTTCAAAAAAATTTGTCATGAATTTCCTCATTGGGTCCCTGTAATCTTCTGGGATCATTGTTTTTGCTAGATCGGTTGTATCCTCGTTGTTTATATTTGTATTCTTAGGTGTTGCCATGGTTTTCAGCAATGTCTCGAGTTGCCACATCTGTTTGAAAGAGAAATTAAAGAAAGATGTTGAGATGTTTTACGTACTAACGTTTTGTATAGGCATTTTGTTTATTACCTCTATGTAGCCATAGTTATCAGGGTCGAGTCTTTCCATGATAAGAGCTGCATATGTCCCAGCTTGTTTCTTGAAAGTTGAAAGTCTGTTGGCTGATGCACTCATTATTAGGACCTTAAACACGAGGAAAACCAAATATTTAGAACTTGTATTCACAATTAAGATTGAGAAGAACAAAAGCGACAGAGCGTAAATGGCTCTTTTCTGAATCATATAGGTTTGTTTAGTCAAAATGGGTAAAATTCAAACAAGTGTATATGAATTTAAGGGTCAAAGTGAATCGGATGAGGTTGGCTCGACCCACCTACAATTTGTTTCCATTTCATAGAGAACTAGTAATCGAGGAGAGGTTTGACATCTAAACAGGTTAGAAATAATACTTTTGGATCATTACATTACCATTGTAAGTAACTTCTTATTATGCTATATTTGTTATATACAATACTCATTAGAAATCAGTAGTAAGAATGTTATCCTATCATTTGATATTGGCTATTATAAAATTGAACAGAAAATAATATTTATGGCTCATGTGTACCTCTTTTACATCCTCCTCCGATAGCAACCCATCACCATTCTTGTCACACCTGAATAGAATTTTGATTATTAGTTGCTAGTTTATAGCTTGACATTATGCAGAAAGAACTTGAATGATAAAATTGGGAGTTAAATTACATATCAAAGAAAATATGTATTCGAGTATCGAGATCATCTTTTGTCAAATCTGTCCAAAATTCTTTCACTTCTGGTAATGTGATACCATCCGTACCATCTATCCCCTTCCGCCTTGCGAGTGCATTAAATAATTCCCCTGAGAACTCCCCTTCACCCATTCCTAGACAGACACATTAAAAGAATAACCAAAAGAAGTTTGTTAAGCAATCATTCAAGATCTAAAACAAACATTTGGCTAAATGTTATTGTCACGCTGTGACGCTGACTCACTAACCAGAAGGTTTCGGGTGCATGTACTTTATAAATACAAGATGCGTGAGTATCTGACTTAGGATAATGAAAACAAGTCTTGTATTACAAATTATACTCACCAATGCAAATCCCAAATTTTTCTCTAGGCAGCTTCCCATTGACTGCAAATCGTTGAAAACGTTTCTCAATAGCCATCCATGCATCTACTTCTTTCCCGGTCATGACCCTATCAAGAAACCGCAAGCCATCAAGACCCCTAGCTGCACCCGATCTTTGCCTTTCAAGCTTTGGTTCATTATGTATAAGTCTCCTTCTGCTAGAAGTTGCCTTGCTATTGTCTCTGCTTAGCCTTCCCGAGGCTGATAATCTCACTTCATCTCGCTTATTCGACCTGTCTCCAGACAAGCCCAAGCCTCCATCGTTATCCATCTTTATTGTTGTATTCTGTCTTTTAAAATGTGAAGCAAAATTATTCTTTCATTCTATTTTCTCTTGTGGAAATGTGTTTGTGGAGTTTTTAGGGCCAAAATGAATGAGACTAGTTTATGGAAATGAGTGGGAGATAACCAAGGACTAATGAGGGGAAAGGCTTATAATTAGTTCTGAGAAAAATATGGACTCCTAAACTTTAGCATTTCCAAATGACGTAAAACCAAAATTTGTCAAAATATATATCGACGAAAATTCCATTAGAAAAGCGCGAAATAGATGGAAATAAGATGACCAATGTTGGTACACAAATGCCCCTTCGTGTCTTTATGTTTCTCAAGCTCGTGAATTTCGTACATTGTTACAGAAGACAATAGTGACAGGTGTTTTTGTATCTAAAAATATGATGGATCATCCATCCATTTGCTTGAGGTCTTCCACATTGATGGCTAAAGATAGAAAAATATTATTTAATATAATACGGACTATTAGTTAATTTGCCAAAAACAAGAATGGCTACATTACCAAATATAGGTTAGGCCAAATGTATGTCACTTTAGATGTCGACTCCATTATAAAAATGTCACGGTGTCCGGATGCTTTTCCTACATAGAATAGAAGAATGGGTAAAATCAATGACCCTTTGGACTATTGGTATCCGGTGTGTAGTTAAGGTGTCTTTTAACCGGTATGTCTAAGGTTCGAGTCTCGCTGACCGTTGAATAGATGTAGTCCAGGTGGGTGGGTGTGTGTAGCTTGTTAAGAAGAAAAAAAGAATGGTTAGAAGTGCCGTTGGTTCCACTTAGTAACTGAAAACAGTTGTGAATAAACTAAGGGTTTGATGATAGTAAAGATCTCAGTTGCCAGCAGTGATACATAAATTTTAGAAACATACATCGACGACCTAAAGTTATTGCTAAACAACCAAAAATTCATTACTATCACTAGCACAAAATGTGTAACATATGTAATCTCGATGTTTTATGTTTAGTACGCAAATTTGGTATTGTTGTAGATATATTATATGTTTAATATAATCTGATTATTTCTATAATAATCATAGGGAATATATAAAAATATTTTTCCGAGGGTTGTAGTAGAAAATATTCAGCTGGTATGCCTCTAGTACAAAATCATATGTTTAGTAATACATACAAGCATGATTTGTATGATAGATCTAAATACTAGGCTCAATTAACCTTTATTTTTTTCCATAAAAACTATCATATGTTAGTATTAGTAACTAATAACATAGTCTGTTGCATTTTATGCAATTTCCTACGGTAATATACCTTAGCATATCAGTTTTTAATGTAAAGTTTCATATATCCTATAAATATAGTAATCATAGATAAGTAATTAATGTTTTATAATACAGTGATAATAATCTGACTTGAGTTGATATGCTTGAATTTAATTCATATACTCTCATATGGTTCACGTAACTTAACATTTTTTTGTTTCTAATTTTGGAGATATAAGTTAACAACCTCTTAAGCTTTTCTCATGTTTACTGGCTCATTTCCCCCCCTTCAATTCCTCATTGCACATTTCATTTTTCTATCATTTCATACTTCTTTCCTTTAATTTCCTGAAAAATAAAAGTAAAAACCAAAAAAATTCTCCGCTTTTTTTTAATGAATGAAGAATTGACCTGAAATACAATGAAAGGGGCGGCGGCTGATCTCGAGAGCATTGAGATTGATGGAAAAGATGATAAAAGCGTGAAAAACCGAGCCTCAAAACGCGTTACCTCCATCAAGGATGATGGACGTAAGCCTGGCGGTTTGTTACCAATGTTAAGTCGTACCTCTAGTAAGGCAACACCTGTTCCAAAGAGGGCCCCACCACCTGGTGGTGGGATGCCTAAGATGGGGCGGACAACGTCAAGTGCTGCCAAAGGGCTTAATAGTTTGCGGTTTCTTGATAGAACCGTAACCGGAAAAGAAGGGGATGCGTGGAGGGCGATTGATAGACGTTTCCAACAATTTTCGGTTGATGGAAAGCTGCCTAGAGATAAATTTGGAATTTGTGTTGGTTAGAACTAATTTGAAAATGTTTTTAAGATTTAGAGTTGTGCATATTTTGGAACTTATTTATTTAATGTTTCCTGGATATCATTCTTATACTTTTAGGAATGGGAGATAGCATCGAGTTTGCAGGGGAATTGTACGATGCGATGGCTAGGCGTAGGAACATAGATGCGGAAGACGGGCTCACCAAAGATCAAGTAAGAGATTTTTGGGAAGAGATGACAAAGAAAGACCTTGATGCTCGGCTCAGTATCTTCTTCGACATGTAAATTCAAATGATGTTTTCTTTGATTACAAGGTCTTTGGGATTGCTTCTTAAAACTCTTTATATGCTGATTGCATTTTACTACAACTGTTTGAGAGTTTTGAAGATTTGTGACATCATATATATTTTTTTACGTGATTATTTACGAAATGAACTTTTGTAAATAAGTAGCATGCAAGCGCTTTTGCTTCTCACTTTTTAAGAAAGCAAAAAAAAAAAAAAAAAAAAAAAAAAAAAAAAGAAAGCAGGCTAGAAGACTTTAATAAGCAATCCCAAACACCTTCTACATTCGATTTTAAAGTTTACTTTAGAAGATTCTAACAACTTAAACATTAATATCAGGTGTGATAAGAACGGGGATGGGATCTTATCAGAGGATGAGGTAAAAGAGGTAAGAAAAATATCTGTTTTCTTCTTCTCATTGGTTGATTAGGCGAAGCTCAAGTCATGAATGTTTTCTCATCTTTAAGGTACTTATAATGAGTGCTTCTGCGAACAAACTTTCAAATTTCAAGACCCAAGCCGGGACGTATGCAGCTCTAATCATGGATGAGCTAGACCCCGACCATCGTGGCTACATAGAGGTTATGACCAGACCATATCGGCATTTTTCAAATGCTGTTATTTGTAGACCATAAACATTACATATTACACCTTTATTTCTTGTTGCTAACTTTCTAAACTTTGTTTTTGTGACAGATGTGGCAACTTGAAATCCTGCTAACGGGCATGGTATCGAAGGATAATCTTGATCAAGCAAACCCGAAATCAAAAAGTAACAGAAACAGTCAAGATACCACTAATCTAGCAATATCAATGATCCCACAAATGTATCGGAACCCAATCAGCAGATCGATAAATGAAGGGATTGAACTTATACAAGATAACTGGAAAAGATTATGGGTAGTAACTATATTCATCCTTGTTAACGTGTTGCTTTTCGCATGGAAATTCCATCAATATTCCTTATTACCAACGTTCCAAGTGATGGGTTATTGTGTATGCGTAGCCAAAGCTGCAGGCGAGACTTTAAAGCTTAACATGGCTCTTATTCTCCTTCCGGTTTGTAGAAAAACGCTCACTGGCTTGAGAGAAACATGGCTAGGCAAACTTCTACCTTTTGATGATAATATCAACTTTCATAAACTAATAGCGGGTGCTATTGTGATTGGAACTATACTTCATACAGTTGCTCACCTGGCTTGCAATTTTGTAAGGATTAGTAGTTGCCCACCCGAAACTTTTCAACGTGTTTATGGAAATATCCTCCCAGCTCAACCATCATATGTGGATTTATTGCTAACAATCCCAGGGTTTACGGGTATGATCATGGATGTAATGATGTTCTTTTGCTTTTTACTCGCGACACATGCATTTAGGAGGAATGTTATTAATTTGCCATGGCCCCTTAATCATTTAGCCGGTTTTACTTCCTTCTGGTATGCTCATCATCTTCTGATTATCGTTTACGTTTTGCTGATCCTCCATGGTTACTTCCTCGTCTTCGCGACATTCTGGTATTTGAAAACAGTAAGTTACTAACCCTCCTAGTTAATTTTAAGCTCTTGCAAGGGGCGGAGCCACATAAATTGGCCGGTGGGATATATAAAAAATAAAATAAATATATACTATGGACTACTTCACCAAAAGCAACATCTTTTTGTGAAGTTTCCTAGTGGGTTCAACTAGGGCTCCCATTCAATGTGGCTCTTCCCTCGATCACTTGGATTTTATATACTATCTAATGTTCCGTATATGATTACCTGGCAGACATGGATGTATCTCGTGATTCCGATGTTGTGTTATGCAACAGAGAGAATTCTAACGTCTTATGATCATAACTACCGTGTTAATATTGTTAAGGTGAGCTTCAATGCTTTGGTTTTTGCTTCTTTTCCATGAATTCTGTGTCTTCTGGTGTTAAAATACAACTCCTTTCAGGCTATTATATACACCGGAAACGTGCTAGCGCTCTACATGAGCAAACCCAATGGATTCAAATACAAGAGTGGGATGTACTTATTCGTTAAATGTCCAGATATATCGAATTACGAATGGTAATAATCTGAATGGTCCACCTGATTCCAATAGAAGATCTAATTAACAATGACGATATATATGTAAACTTATAACATATCAAATGGTGGTTGTAGGCATCCATTCTCCATCACCTCTGCACCAGGAGATGACTACCTAAGTGTGCATATTCGTACTTTGGGGGACTGGACTACAGCCCTTAAAAACGAATTCGCAAAGGTAAAACCAGCATATTCAGTTTTAAGCCTTATTAATGCACCATACTTTGAAACTAATTAAGTTTGTCATTTTTGCATTTTCGACATGTTTTTTCTGTTAATCTAAATTCTAAAACACAGAAATGCAGGCCTGTGAGCCTCCACCACAAAAAGCTCAACTTGGTGCTGCTGCTTCAAGAGCTGTAAAAGGAAACCTCGTCCGGTTGGAAACTCGAGCAAACACTAATGTTTCTGTAGAGGAAGCACAAGCAGTGTAAGTGATGAAAACAAGCTTAATTAAGTTTGCTTGTTTTCCAAAAAAATTAATTTTTGTTTTTTTGTTTGCTTTCTTATTCTAGGTACCCTAAAATCATTATCAAGGGACCATATGGTGCACCGGCCCAAGATTACAGGAAATACGATGTCCTATTACTGATTGGTTTGGGTATTGGAGCAACTCCCTTCATTAGCATTTTGAAAGATCTTCTAAACCACCAAAAGGAAGCGGTGAGTAGCCTGAAACAAAAGAAAGATTCCATGTTACCTTAATTGTAGTGCTTATTTAAAGCAGTTTATGTGTTGTAGCAAAGCGTAATAACAAGCTAATCAGTTTCAATAATTAATCCCGAGCACCACCTAAATAACATCTTACCTTAAACATGAGGTTATGCTACATGTTTTCCTTATAGGGTTATGACCAAAAAGTTCCAGATCGAGCATACTTCTATTGGGTGACAAGGGAGCAAGGATCATTTGAATGGTTTAAAGGAGTTATGGATGATATCGCCGAGTATGATCAAAAGGTAGGTAGTAACGGAAAAGAACTAAGATTCTTTTTTTTAACGAATGCTTTTTTAATCTTTTTTCTGCTAATTGTGTATCACAGAAAATAATCGAAATGCATAGCTACTTAACTTGTGTTCATGAAGAAGGTGATGCCCGATCAGCACTCATTGCAATGGTGCAATCTTTGCAACATGCTAAAAACGGAGTTGATGTTGTTTCTCAAAGTCGGGTATGTTCTCTTAATTTATCTCATTCCTTTTCATTTAGAGAATTTGATTCTAACAAAGAAATCTTAACAGCTGATAACACATTTCTCGAGACCTAACTGGAAAAGAGTATTCTCCACTTTGGCAAACAAACACGATTCTGCCAAAGTTGGTAAGCACACCTTGTATCTATATCTGAAACTGTGTGTCTCTTGATGTTTTCTTGCAACATTCTGATCATGTCTGATTTTCAGGTGTGTTTTATTGTGGGGCTCCAACATTGGTTAAATCGCTAGAAGGTCTCGCCAAAGAATTTACTGTAGAGACCTCTACACGCTTCGATTTCCACAAGGAGAACTTCTAGTAAATGAATGTACCTAGTTTTTGGATTTCGGAAAAACCAGCATATACATCAGGAGATCCGTTGTAGAGTATCCGAATCTTGATGGAAATTCCAATGCTCGTGATATTGGATTGATTGTTTTATCATGTCGGCATATATGGTCATGTGAAAAAGATAGAATTATCTCTAGTCATGTTAGAGAGTGATCATTTTATAGTTTTATAATGTTATCGTGTTTGTACATTTATCAATCTCTCCTTGATCACTTTCTAATGGTGAAAACTACAGATGTAACATTTATTCAAGGGAGCGTTTTTTGTTCAATTCTTAATTTAAGACCTTAGTCCTTCAAGGATTTTGTACTTTCCCATCTACAATATGGTTAATCGACATGGTCGTTAAGATTTCGATCTTGATTTTAAGAGCTTACAATTGTGCCTATCACAAAGCAAACATGTGTCGATCCTGCATAGGATCTTTCATGCATAAAATCTTGCAATGATCCTAATCCTGACCATGTAAATCGTGATCAGGTAGATCTCACTGATAGGTGAACTTGTTTGTAACATATGATTACATTAAGTTGGAATTGAGAGAAGATGATTTACAATAAAAAAGGAAAAAAGTGAAGTGAAAATGTACAAACTATTTAAACTACATTTAGGCCGAAAAGTTAGTTAAACTCTATTACTCCCTCCGTCCCAAAATTATATTCCACCTTTCCTTTTCGGGTTATCTCAAATTAATTGTCTACTTCTAAAACTTCTAAAAATAGGTAAGAATTTTAGATCAAGATTACTAGATTACCCTTGATTAAAATCATAATTACAAACTTTAAAAAGGTTTTAAATTAATTGCTTAAAGGTAAAACTGTCTTTCTGCAAAAAGTAAGAGAGAGAAAGCTGAAAAAGTAGTACTTTTCTTAAACTGTGTATTTTTTGCCGGGGACAATAATTTTGAGACGGAGGGAGTATAGCGTAAGTGGTATGATACATGTGCATTTTGTGTGGGGACAATGTCATGCACATGCCTCTCACGTGTCATAAGGGCTTATAGCACGATTCCTTCTTTAAAGTTTTTTTTAACAGGCTACTTCCTTTAAAGTAGAGGTGTCAATTTTTGACTAATTGTTAATTTTTAGGTCAAAATGTTTAAATAAAAAAAAAGGTCTAGTTGGGTTCTCTTAATATTTTAGATGGGTCTAGATGGTCAAACTCGCTCCTTTTTAAAATTATAATGGGTTTACTTGGATCTCCTCATATGTCACATGGGTCTAGATGGGTCTCCCTTTATATTACTAAAGGGTCTAGATGGGTCAACAAATAGGTTTAATAATATCAAAAGTGTTTTTTTTTTCTTTTTTTTCCACAAGCTTGTCAAATTTTCACACTTGTTAGTTTTTTACGTCTTCACCGTATTTTTACGTTTTCATCATAAATTTTACGTTTTGGTTATAAATTTTACGTTTTCGTCAGAAATTTACGTTTTCGACAGAAATTTTACGCTTTTGTCAGAAATTTTAGGTTTCGTCAGAAGTTTTACGTTTTCGTCAAATGTTTTACGTTTCCTCAGAAGTTTTACGTTTTCATCAAAAATTCTACTTTTCGTCAGCATCAGAAATTTTACGTTTTCATCAGAAATTTTACGTTTTCGTCAGAAATTTTATGTTTTCGTCAGTAAGTTTTAGGTTTTGTCAGAAATTTTACGTTTTCGTCAGAAATTTTACGTTTCGTCAGAAATTTGACGTTTTCCTCATACATTTTATGTTTTCGTTAAATTTTTTACGTTTTCATCATAAATTTAACGTTTTCGTTAGTAAATTTACGTGTTCGTCAGTAAATTTACGTTTTCGTCAGAAATTTATGTTTTCGTCAGAAGTTTTACGTTTTCCACAGAAGTTTCACGTTTTCGTTAGAAATTCAACGTTTTCGTCAGTAAATTTTACATTTCGTCAGAAATTCTACGTTTTCATCAGAAATTTTACGTTTTCGTCAGAAATTTTACGTTTTCATCAGAAATTTTACGTTTTCGTCAGTAAATTTTAGGTTACTTTAGAAATTTCACGTTTTCTTCAGAAGTTTTACGTTTTCCTCAGAAACATTACGTTTTCGTCAGAAATTTTACTGGCAGAAACGTAAAACTTCCAATGAAATCGTAAATTTACTGACGAAAACGTAAAATTTATGACGAAAACGTAAAATTTCTGATGAAAACGTAAAAATACGGATGAAAACGTAAAATTTATGACGAAAACGTAAAGTTTCTGACGAAAACATAAAAATACGAATGAAAACGCAAAATTTCTGAAAAAAGCGTAAAATATCTGACGAAAGCGTAAAGTTTCTGACGAAAGCGTAAAATTTCTGACGAAAACATAAAATTTCTGACGAAAACGTATAATTTCTGACGAAATGTAAAATTTACTGACGAAAACGTAGAATTTCTAAGGAAAATGTAAAATTTCTGAGGAAAACGTAAATTTACTTACGAAAATGTAAAATTTCTGAAGAAAATGTAATACTTCTGACGAAAACGTAAAATTTCTGATGAAAACGTAAAAATACGGATGAAAACGTAAAATTTCTGACGAAAACGTAATGTTTCTGACGAAAACATAAAAATACGGATGAAAACACAAAATTTCTGACAAAAGCGTAAAATTTCTGACGAAAGCGTAAAATTTCTGACGAAAACGTAAAATTTCTGACGAAACCTAAAATTTACTGCCGAAAACGTAAAAATACGGACGTAAACGTAAAATTACTGACGAAAACGTAAATTTACTTACGTAAACGTAAAATTTCTGAAGAAAACGTAAAAGTTCTGACGAAAACGCAATTTTTTTAATGAAAACGTAAAATTTCTGACGAAAACGTAAATTTACTGACGAAAACGTCGAATTTCTGATGAAAACGTAAAATATCTGACGAAGACGTAAAATTCCTGATGAAAACGTAAAATTTCTGAGGAAAACGTAAATTTACTGACGAAAACGTAGAATTTCTGACCAAAACGTAAAATTTATGACGAAAACGTAAAAATACGGATGAAAACATAAAATTTCTGACGAAGATTTAAAATTTCATACGAAAACGTAAAATTTCATACGAAAACGTAGAATTTCATACGAAAACGTAAATTTTCTGATGAAAACGTAAAAATGGTGATGAAATCGTAAATTTACTGACGAAAACGTAAAATTTCTGACAAAAGCGTAAAATTTTTGACGAAAATGTAAATTTACTGACGAAAACGTAAAATTTCTGACGAAAACGTAAATTTACTGACGAAAACGTAAAATTTCTAACGAAAACGTAAATCTTTTTACGAAAACTTAAAATTTTTGACGAAAACGTAAAATTACGGATGAAAACGTAAAATTACTAGCGAAAACGTCAAATTACTGAAAAAACGACGACCTATTGACGAAAACGTAAATTTACTGAGGAAAACGTAAATTTACTGAGGAAAACGTAAATTTATTGACGAAAAGTAAAAATACTGACGAAAACGTAAATTTACTGACGAAAACGTAAATATACTGATGAAAACGTAAATTAAAAAAATTGTTTAAAAATGTTTAATTAAAAATTGTTAATAAAATAATTTACAATTAAAAAATATAACAAGAGAAATTTATAAAGGAATGTCAAGATAATAAAAGAAAGTGATTAAAAAACTCAACCTTCTAACATCTATCTAAACAAAAAAAAAACCCAAAAACCCAACCTTTTTCTAAAGACCCATCTATAACCAAACTCATTTAAACCCGAACCCATTTAGACCCAAACCTATCCAGACCCATCCTCCTAAAAACCCATATAAACCCAGATCCATCTAAAACCCATGACCCAACCCAACCCAATCATTTTGCCACCTCTACTTTAAAGAGTCCTTGTCTTCAAGGTTTGACATCAAAGAATGTCTCATATAACTTGTGTGGATCCTCCCAGCTAGCATCTTCAGTAGCTCCTTTGGCCATTGTACTAAACTAAACACTACCATTGTGTTGTTAACAGTGACTAGAAGGGACTCATCATTATCGTATTGAAGGAGTATAACCCTGTCACTAAGCACCGGTAGACCTCTATACTTCTTCAATTATGACACATGGAACACATCATATGTTTGTGCTTAACCTAAGCATGTATCTACCTGCTCCCACTTTTGAAACAACTTCAAATGGTCCATAATACTTCTGAGAGGAGTTGTTATTAGGGGTGTCAATTCGTGTCGGGTTGGTGGGTTCGGGTTGACAGGTTGGCGGGTCAGAAAACCTTAACCCGAACCCGACCCAATTAAACAATCAGGTCAACTATGTCAACCCTAACCCGTTTATACATAACCTGAACCTGACCCAATTAACCCGTATATATACTTGGGTTAACGATTAAATAGGTTACACGAGTTGAATAGGATGTACGTTTTTCGGGTTGACAGATTTAACCTGTTTTATATATAGAAGTCGACAGATTACATGAGTTTAACTTGTTTTATATACAAAAAGTTGACACATTACATTGGTTAAACATGTTTTTAGATCGACCAATTTACTCACTTAACACGTATAATATAATATAAATAATTTTAAATTAAAAAAATAAATAAAAGGGTTGGCGGGTTGACTTTTTATAAATAGGTCAGATGGGTTAACCCAAACCTGACCCAATTATATATTTACTCAACCCAAACCTATTAATTTTCGTGTCGGTTTCAGGTCAAATTACCACCCCTACTTGTTATGTCTTCTTTGCCTTATGGTAACTTTCTTATGAGGTTGCAACTTGAGAAGCACCAAATCTCCTTCTTCAAACACCCTCTCAGATCTTGACTTATCAGTTGCTTCTATCTATTTTGATACGTCAACAAATGAAATTTGAGAGTTTAGATAACCTCATCTCTTGCTAATAAAGTTCTATCTACGACCTCCACCTTACTTAGGCCCCCCAAATATGCCACATGAATAGGAAGAGCTTGTCCTTAAACCACCTTAAAAGGGGTAGTGTTAATAGAGGTGTGAAAGTTGGTTTTATACCATAGTTCATCTAGTGGCAACCATTCCATCCATTTCTTGGGTTACTACCCCGACATACACCTTAGATAGCAAACTAGACATATGTTCACCACCTCAGTATGACCATCCCTTTGTGGATGGTAGGGTGTGGACATATGGAGTGTAACCTTCATATCTTTAAAGAATTCCTTCCAAAATATAATAGTAAAAACCTTGTCTTTATATGAAACAATAGACTTTGGCATTCCATGTTATATATTGTATCCGTGAACATTTGAGCAACTTGAGTAGCAATGAAAGGGTGTGACAATCCAATGAAGTGGTCATATTTGTTGATCCTATCTAGCCGTGCACATAATACCCGGAACCAAAACCGAACCCGATAGAAAAACCGAACCCGGACCCTGTCATAACCGGTTATTTACCATAATCGGGTAGGGTATTGACTTAACCGTCGGGTAGTAACCGGTTAGACTTTTCGAGCATAAAACCGGTTATAAAGCGGGTAATATGAAACCGGGTATAGAAAACCCGGGTAGAACCCGGTTTTTTAGGAAAAAAGAAGAAAAAATCGGTTTATATCCGGTTAACCCTACCCTACCTGGTTTGAACCCTACCCTAAACGGGTAGTACCGGTTGGGGTTTTTTACCCTCAAAACACAACCCGACCCTAAACGGTTATTGGGTATACCCGGTTTGACCGGCTTTGACCAAAAAACCGGGTAGGGTAGGGTAGTAACCGGTTACGATAAAAAACCCAAAATATGCACGGCTAATCCTATCCACCGCTACCATAATAATATATTTTTTTTCCTGTGACTTAGGAAAACCTTCAACAAGATCCATGGATATTTGTGACCATATGGTTTGAGGAATAGGTAAGGGTTGCAGTAGACCAATATAAGCAATCAAATCTGGTTTACATTTTTGGCAGACCAAACACCCCCTTACAAAATGTTTCACTTTCTTTCTCACACCTTTTCCATAAAAAAACGCAAGTTGTAGGTGGTAACCTTAACCCATGAATGACCTCCAATAGAGATTTCATGGAAGTACTGTAGTAACTCCTTTATCAATTATGCATCTTGCCCCACCACCAGCTTACCTATCCTTAACAAATTTTCATTTGGCCAATGGTAGTGTTTCTTATAGGGGTGTAATCGAGTCGAGCCGAGCTCAAGCTTAATATGGCTTGAGCTTGGCTTGATACAATAATTTTAGGCTTGAGCTTGGCTTGATAACTTGTCAAGCTTTAACAATTAGGGCTTGAGCTTGGCTTGATAAGGCTCGATAAAAGCTTGAGCTTGACTTGAAAAGCTTGAATGTGTATAAATCTATTTCTTTATATAATAAAACTCATAAAAACTATGTGTAAAATTAAACAACCAAAAATCATTACTCAAAATAAATTCGATTTATTTAACATTAATAAAACCAATAATAACACCATCATACAGTCTTGGTTTCAAAATGTGTTGCGCTCCAATACGATTAACATCCCAAAGGCCATTGCATGATGCAAATACGGACGCAATTTAGACACGTCAAGTTTAGTATTAAAAACATATTGTATTCTACCAAGTACCGAGTAAATGCAATAATTATATATACAAAAACAAAGAATTATTTAAAATACAAAGAATTATTTAAAATACAAAGAACTTAAATATAAATGTAATAAAATTAAAGTCCTTCTAAAATCTATTATTTATTTATAAAATTAGTCTTTAAAATTATATTAATACTCAAATTAACCATTATTTGCTTACATAAATTCATCATAAAATATATTTTTAATAGAGCTTGAAAAAGCTTGATAAAAACTCGAGTCGAGCTATGAAAAGTTTGAGCTTGAGCTTGATAAGGTTTCAAGCTATTTTTTGGGCTTGAGCTTGGGTTTGAGCTTGATAAAAGCTTAGCTTGAACGAGTCAAGCTCGAACTCGATCTCGAGTTGCTTGATAAAAGATTGGCTTGATTGCGGCCCTAGTTTCTTAACTGATTTCCCATTCTTCAAAGGGTTAACAATAGTAGAAACATCTACATCAGTCTCCTAAGTACCTTCCACCATGTTTCAAGCCTAGACAAAGCATCAATTGCACCATTGTTTGCTCCTTTCTTGTAAATCATTCATAGTCATAGCCCATGAGCTTGGACAACCATTTCATTTGTGTTGGAGTAGGCATCCTAATATCAAGCCGATATTTCAAACTAAAGTGATCTGATTTTATAGTAAAATGCTTATCTAACACATAGCCTCTCCACCTTTTTAAAGTCGTCAACACAACAAGGAAATCCTTTTCATAAGTAAACAAAGCTTGATGTGTGATGATATCAAATAAATACATATTTATAGCGTCATTTACTCCAACTAATTTTCCAATTTGTTATTACTAATGCAAGATATTTATACTTAACTGAATATATTTAGGGGCTGTTTGATAGCCGTTGAATTGAACAATTATTGGAAAAAATATGAATCGGTCAGATGATACGTCGTTTGGTAAAAAAATTAACGCTGAACTAACCTGGTAGCTACAGAATGGTTCATGGGCTCAAGGATGCAAAATGATACAACACTTATCTTTTCCTATTTTATAATTTTATGTTTTTCAATGTGTGACATTTTTTTTTTCATTTTAACTACTACAAAAAAGAAGTTGTACCACGCATGCATGATGCACTATATATTAAACAAAAATAATAATTTTATAACTTTTTTTTAAATACTTAGGTTTTCGACTGAACATTGCGAGCCGACTAATCCTAGGGCGACTATCGTTTTAGATAGCCCGGAGTCATCGTAGGTGAACCTCCGCAACCACCCCAAATGTACACTGTACACACCTAGCGAAGTTTGAACTCTAATTTTATAAACTTAAACACCATATATTGTGAATGTGATCCAACGTCATATTATTATTTTTCGTATAATATAATTTGATTTACGTGAGACGATTATTAGTTAGTACAAATTTATTTTATAACAAATGGTAATTTAAATCATTCATAGTGTTGATTTAGAACATTTATCAAACGTTCTTTATCATTCAGAATCAAGTTTATTCAGATCTATAAATCATTCAACAACTTTGATTCACTTAGCGCTTAATAATATTGTTTTACCAAACAGCCCCTTAGTTTTGAAGTAATTATGTAGTGAATGATGAATTAAGACGCATAATGGAGCTTATTTGTGAATCTTTAAAGAAAACTATATTCTAAAGATATACATCGTATGCAAAAAAGCATGCGGCGATGTGTGCGTGACATTCACCATGGAGACCACGATAACTCAAGATGCATACTGATGTACGCTCGGTAGGTCGTTATATTTTAATTCAAGTTTTAAGTTATATTTTGTCGATTTAAACGTATTCACCTAATAGAACGTCTCTAAAGGGTGGTGTACTCGGTCAATCGTGGACTAGTTTGGTAAGCATGGTGTTAATTACTAAGAGAGAGAATGATTATGTTATGTCTACCAGTGTTTTAATTACTCTACATATTCTATCCTAAGACTCAGTTATACTAAACCTAACTAACATAAAAGAGAGGTTTCAACTGATAGGGATGACACAAATTATGGTATAGTACGAGTAATGATTATATAACTCACACAAAGGAGAACCTAGAAGCAAGTCGAGCAATGTCAAACCTAATGTAGGGAAACATGTTATAAATATTTACCCTAAACTAATGTTGCTTTTATTATAAACGCAATGATTATATTAATTATCGTGGATATATCATTTCTAGAATAAGGTGATACTTCTTCCTTAAACATAGATACGCTAGACCTTTCACGAATAGACGTCATGCATCTACATAAAGCAAATCGGTGTTGGTTATAATTTATCTTAGAAAGGCAAGTAAGTGATCGTGTTGCCACTTCTAGCTTAATGGGACTTTATCTACGACTATTATATGGTGGTAGCTCAAATGTTCCATTCAATACGCAAGGATTAGGGATAATTCTAGAAAGGTCACTGATATGAGTGATTTTACTCATATCAGTAGTATCTTAAAACAATGAATAAATGCACAAAATGTATCAATATTGCCTTGTATTTGCATGTTTCTTGTTTTAATGTGTGTAGGTACCAAGATCGCGAAAATCGACAAAAACCGACACGAGTTTGAAAAAAAAGATCGAGGAAGCCAAAATCGAGCTCGTCTTTAGCGGAATTAATTTTATATGGAGTTATTGAGCAAGTGGGTCCCACATTTTGAAAAATGGGCTCAAAAGCCCATTTGAGATTCAAGATAATACTATGTGGTGTTTGAAAATCCAAATGGCCCAAAATTGGAAGTTTATAAAACGGATGGAGCTAACATTGGGCTTCAAGCCCAATGTTTTCACAATTGATGGAATTTGGAACGAATTCTAGTGAATGGGTCTTAGGGTTTGGAAGGTTAAATAAACGAATTTATAATCAGTCAACCAAAACGTTTTCCATCACACATTCACACGTTCTTAAATGTTACCCACTTCTCACTTTCGTTATCATCTATGTATCATCTTCCCCAAAACCTTGAAAATAACCAGACACAAATATTACTGTTCCAAAACCCTAAACCAATAAATCACCAATTAATTTTGGGGTTTTTCTACACACGTGTGATTCACACTTGGGGGAATTAAATCCCCCAAGTTTTAGGAAGAGAAGAGTGGACGAAGCAGGGGTACGTGGCAACCATCTACTGGATAGGACAACTCATCATTCCATTTTATCCAATCAAAAGGGGACACATCAGTATCCAAGAAGCACAACTAGCACAAACGGATGCCACGTTGGCAATCCGTGTGCTAGTTGTGTCTTATCAACCGTAGGATCAAAACCAACATGAGAGAGAAGATCAAGATGTTGATCTAAGGGCCAATATTGAAGATGGAATATGCTAATGAAGATCCGAATATTCTCCCCTCAACAGCCTTTGGGATGGCTATAAAAACCCTCTATTTTCCTGTAATTCATCATTCCAATTTTTTACTTAAGTTTATAATGTTAAATTAACTGTAGGGTTATTGTATTTCAATTTTCCAGAGTATTGTAATATTTTAATTGATTTAATAAAAGTTTAATTTGGCATAAATCTTTCTGTCTATTTTATTTACTGTTAAATCTTTCCTAAAAATCCTTACTGTTTAATTTTGATATTATAATAAAAACGTTATTTAATTAAGATGAAAAGAAATATAGCTTGGTTAAATGATGAAAGTAAGTTTTGGATTAAAACATTTATCCCCACTGGATAAATAGAAATACTGGTTCAAGTTAAGGTGAATGATGGTTCGTGATGACAATGTTCGGTTCGAATGGAGGAGTCAAATGGTATATCGAATCGGTTCATAAGGTAGCACAACGCTAACCTTCTGCCCAAAGGAATTATACAAAAGGTGCTAATTCCTATTTGTTTTATGTTATTTAGATTTTACTTTCCTGAAAGTTTATGTGGTTTCATTGAATGACTGTGTTGATTTAATTTTAGGATAATATATCTGTTTAAGTAGTCCGATTGTTTGTTAATCAGTTAAGTTTTATGTTAGGATTTAAGGATAAGTTTTGAGTTCAAATTTCTAGTTAATGATAAAACTGGGTACGTTGCTGAATTGTGTGTAGACTGTTAAAAGGTTTACATAGTTTGCTGTTATTAATATTTTGTAGAAATAAATCTGATATAAAGAGCTATATTTGGACAAGTTGGTTTAACTTCAACTTTGCTGAGATTTCACATTTAGTTATTCTATCTGCTTCAAATTTGAGTTTGGAACCGGTTGTGGACTTTAGTTGGTTACTGATATTCTACTGTTGCCTTAATTTGTAGAATCCGCCTGAGGTTTGTATGAGTTTATTTGGTTCATAAGTTTGTTTGTATTGGGTTTATATTTTATGGAATTGGATTGTGTATCTGTTTTGTTTTTCTTTATTTGTGAAATGATGAATGAATTGTTGTTATAGACTAATTGTTAGATAGCCGATTTAGATTACTACATTAAGAAGATTTGCTGCCTGCTGCTTTATTAGGGATTTTGAATTGCTGATTTAAGTTTTTGCTGTGAGATTGAATTTATAAATACTGCACTTGTTTGTGATGTTCTTGTAATCTGTTATTTGTTACGAGTTCTTCTCTGTTTAATAATTGCTGAATGTTTATGATAAGCTGACTTATCTGTTTATTTTGCTGAATTGGTTTGCATTGCTGTTATGTTTAAGCACACAGACTCATTTAGTCTGTGTAGGCTTGAATGACTTCATCAGTTTATCAAAAAGTCTTTCCTGAGACTAGCAATCCTATTGTTTTTTATCTTTCCAACAATATTTACATCATACTAGTCACTCCTGTGACTTAGGATTCTGATTTTTTCTGTCATAAAAATAATCTCAAAAATATGTCCCAAGTGGGTCTCGACCTCGAGACCTCTCGGTTGCACAACCAATGTGTTAACCAAATGAGCTAACTGGCTTATTTGGTTTTACTTTCATTCATTTGATTAATATAGCTAAGTTGAACCTGGCAGTGTTTATTTAAGTGTAGTGTACTTAATTTACGTCTCTAAATAATTTTTTATTAATATTTTTATTAAAGTAAATTTTGGTTTTATAAAAATAAATATATAAAAAAAATGTTTTTATTAATTTTAAAAAGTTTAATTAGTTTTTAAATATTTAGATTTCTATTATTTTAGATTTAAATTTAAAAATATAATTTTAATATAGATTTAGTTTAATTACATTTTAATAGATTGAGTTAAATAAAGTTTTATTATTTTTTAATAGTGTTAAAGTTTTATTAAAAAGATTAATTTTTATAGATTTTTAAATAGTTTAATTTTAAATAGTTTAAATTTTAATTAATTGTAATTAGATTAAAATAATTCGGGGCTTACGATTCATGCACTTTAGGATAAAATTAGGATTTAAATTGGTAGATTTTAATTTTTAGTTTAAAAACCGAAAACCAATTCGAATCAATTGTCCAAATCGAAGCAAAACGTCTCAAATTCACTCGATCTTCGTGTACAACGAACTTGGTTCACCAACGTGTTTAATTGAATTCGTCTTTGGTAATATTAGTCTATTATTTTTTCCTAAAGGTAATTTTCTAATTTACCCTATAACATATCAAATTATCACTATACTATCACGATCACATCAGTCACCTACTAGTCTATCTGGGCTCACTAACTTAAAACACGCATGACGTTATTTGTGATCTTATTATTCCACCTATACAAATCACTACAAAAAGCAGATAACTTCCTAACGCTTCTACGGACACTAGGATTAAGGTTACATACTAAGCACATAAGCGGATATGGGCTATAAACATAATTCAACACACTCACGATAACTAAAGGAACAATCAATATAACAAACCAAACATTAAATTAACATAAACATGGACAACCCCAAAGGTGTTAGCATTTAGTCATAGTAAAAACATAAATAAACGTCATATGAATGGTAAGGGTAAAATAAACGATTAATAACGATGCCAATTACCAAACGTGTGATCAAAGTATGTGGATTAAACACAACCAAGGCACATCACGAAGTTAGAAAAACACTAAAATGACTCAACTAATCTATGTGATGATCTTAATCGCTCAATTACACGACCGTGACTAGTATTCTATCATAGTCTTGACAATGATACATATCTCCACCACTAAAGCTAAGGAGTAACAAGTCTACAAAGGCAAATTTGTATAGGGTATGGATCTTCTAATCTCATCAATAGTAGTAAACCAGTAGCCTCTATTTAGCACATTTTTAGCTTAAAAAATATTAAGTCGAACAAGAATGAGTCGGTCATAGTTTTATTATGTATCAGTCATAGGAAAATTATAATTAGTAATAGGTTAGTTGACAATCATGGACTTGACTTAAAGCTAATAAGTCCCTGTTTAGGACCTTAAGCCCGATAGTCAAGCCCGACCCAAACACAAATAGCCCATACACCTCTTATTGGTGTAGGCTAACCCTCCTAGCATGTTAGGAGGTTGTTGGTTCATTTGTTTTTCTCTCTTAATCTAATATTTCCCAAGTTTCAACCAACCATTCTCTCCTCCTTCTCTCTACATTTTCTCTCTAAAACCTCATCAATTTTCTACTAGTTTTTCATCACGAAACCATGGTGAAGTGAGTTATAGTTTGGGATAACATTTGGTATCCTTCACCACGGGTATATTGGTGATTGTGATTCGTGGTTTATTAGAAGTTTTGTTTGTGATTCGTGGGTTTCACATCATTCCGTCATCTCTCTTTCTTTTTTCTTTGTTTTTAAAGCTTGAAACTACACTAAAAGATCATCTACATAGGTAGAAACGATCTAGTATCTTCATGATATAGTGGAGTCGCTTTGAAACAAGAAAAATCCTTTCTTTTTGGTTCTAAATAGATTTTTGTACTATTTTTTTATTTTAATTTTTTCGGCTTAAATTTTTAAGCTAATAAGTCCCCATTTAGGACCTTAAGCCCGATAGTCAAACCCGACCCAAACACAAATAGCCCATACACCTAATGCAACCCTCTTAGCATGTTAGGAGGTTGTTGGTTCATTTGTTTTTCTCTCTTAAACTAATATTTCCCAAGTTTCAACCAAGCATTCTCTCCTCCTTCTCTCTACGTTCTCTCTCTAAAACCTCATCTATTTTCTACTAGTTTTTATCACGAAACCATGGTGAAGTGAGTTATAGTTTGGGATAACATTTGGTATCCTTCGCCACAGGTATATAGGTGATTGTGATTCGTGGTTTATTAGAAGTTTTGTTTGTGATTTGTGTGGTTTCACATCATTCCGTCATCTCTCTTTCTTTTTTCTTTGTTTTTAAAGCTTGAAACTACACTAAAAGATCATCTACATAGGTAGAAATGATCTAGTATCTTCATGATATAGTGGAGTCGCTTTGAAACAAGAAAAATCCTTTCTTTTTCTTTCTTTTTGGTTCTAAATAGATTTTTGTACTATTTTTTTGATTTTAATTTTTTCGGCTTAAAAATCATAAAGTGTGCATTTAAATGTGTATTATGGATTAGTATATCCGAGAGTACAAGTGGTTTTTGGATACAATTTGCAAAAGTGTAGTTTGTTGTTGGTTTTTGGTTTACGCATGCGAAATAGAAAAATAGTTTGGAAAGGCGAAATTGCACGACGAAACAGCAGAGGTGAAATTGCATGGCGAAATAGTGGAGGCAAAAATTGCACAGCGCTTTGCTAAAAAAAATTGCACGGTGAAATAGCAGAGGCAAAAATTGCACGGCGAAATTGCGCTTTTTTAGGCATGGCAAAATTGCATTTTTCCAAACCGAGGCGAAACAACATTTGAGGGGAAACTACATTCCGAGGCAAAATAACATTTCGAGGCGAAATAGCATTTGCATTAGGAGGCGAAATAAGAAATTTCTAAGAAAACCTAAATTGCGTACTCACATTTGAGCCGTAACCAACATCACCTTTGAGTCCGGGTCACTAATTCCAAAAAAGAGTTTTTTTGCGGGAAACCTAAGTAAAATCTAATTTCCTATAATAATTTAGGTATTTTCTACTTTAATTTCAAATTTTGGCAACACGTGAAATCTTTTGACCTAAAATTCAAATTTTTTGCGCAAAATCGACGTTAAAATTTTCAAAATTTATAAATTCTTTCTACGATCTTAGAATTGATTTCTTAAGCGAATTTCAAAATTTGGCAATAGAAATTTTTTGAATTTATTTTTGGCGGTAAAATTTATGAATTTTCATAATTAAATCACAAACTAATTACAACACATCTACTTAAGATCCGAATTCACTTCATTACTCGAGAAACAATCATCATGGATTCTTCATCAAAAAATAGTGTGACTCACAACAACATCATGGTCACCGGTACCAAAGATCATCCTCCAATGCTTGTACCCAGAACACTAGTACACAAATAGGTTTCGGCCACACATACCGAATTTCGTGTAGTCACAAATAATTTTTTTGTGTGACTGAATTCGCCAGTCATAAATAAACGGTCACACTTGAAGTCAGTTTGCATGACCATTTCGTATTTTGTTTGTCACGCATATGCATATTTACGTGACTAGGGCTAACAAATGCTTTTTGGATGAGTCGTTAGTCACTTAATAATTTGAGAGTTTTACCGAATCAAAGTCTAGTTCAAGTAGTAGTCACATTATACCTATACATGTGTGACCAATATTTGTCATACACACATTGAATATGACCAAAAATCATATATGGTCACATAAACTTACTTTATAAGTGACAAATTGATAAACAAGGTTGTCACACACATTATTTTAACGTGACTAGTATATTTTGTTAAATGTTAACCACACATGAATTTTGTGTGTGTGGCAAATTGAAAGTAGGTATTGAAATATTTGCCACTATATTTATTTAAATGTGACAAATATTTTACAATTACTTGAAGACTATGATCAAATATAGTACATGATCACACTAAATCATCAAACAATTATGTGACTATAAATTTAGTAATAGTCACAACATTTAAGCAATGTGTAACTAAATTATATTTATGGTCACATTATAATGGGATTATATGTGACCAACACATTGAAAATGTCACACGGTAAAATATTCATGTGACAAATGTTTAGAACCAAATGTAATCTCAATTTTCACTAATCTTGATATGAGTCACATTTTTAAGTGTTCGTATGACTAAAGTCACTACACATAGTCACAACAAGTAATTTTCTATGTGACTAACTAAGCCCATAAAAAAACTTTGTCACACACTTTTATGAGTGTGTGTCGAAGCTTCCTTGGTACTCCCTGCATGCATTGAGTTCAGACTATTTGCTATTATGGTTTGAAACTCTTCATTTGCCCCGATAAAAAACTATGGTTGTTATGGGTTGTATATATACCCTGCCTATGGTTACATAATCTATAACTTCACCAACTACCGATCATCTTCCCCAAATTAAAAACACTTTTTTTCTTTCAATTAACAAATCGATCCATGGCAGATTCTCAAGGAAGTACTTCTGATGCAAATTCCACCCCTGTATTGGACGAGATTATGCAACTCACTGGTGGTGCACATATTTTGTATGCCATGAGGGTCTACTTGGAGCAACAGATTATTGAAGAGAAAGATTTTACTAATGATATCCGGGATTTGATTGAACCACTTAAGGTAAGCCTAAAAAGGGTTCATACTGCACTTGCTGAAATGAAGACCAAGCATCCAACTGCTGAATGGGAGGAGTGTATTGAAGCTTTTACGGGTTTAAAGAAGAGGTTGGAGTTGAAGCTTTTTCGTTTGAACAAGATTGTCCAGGAACAACTTGAAGGTGTCGATGAGTTGAAAGCTTGGTCCACTTCAATGCAAATAGTTCCACCACCAGAAGAAGAAAATGTTTGATGATTGTTGTGCATGGGCACATATGTTTGTGTTGTTTTTTACCATCAATATGCAGTTTGGGTATGTCGTGTCTAATCCAGTTATTTTTGTTTAAGTTAATGTACTATGTATCCATGTTTTGTTAAACTGCATATGTAATATGGTGGTCTAATGGAAATATTTATGTTTAATTTGGTTGAATAGCCTGCTATTGGGTTTATCTTAATTGGTTATTACATCTTAAATTTATCTTTAACTTATAGTTATGCTTAATATCAGTATCTATTGTAATTTTTGGGGATTAAGCTAGCAGAATGTGATGTGTGTATGAAATTAAATAAGGTACATGAACTGATTTAAGTGTGAATTTGAGCACAAACTTGACAAGTATGAAAAATTTATGTATTATAGATTATATAAACTTCTTGCAGACACAAACTTATACTCTTGTAGTGTAACACCCCATTTTGGTAAATGGAATGTCACGCGTGATTATGGCGTGTCATCAAAGCATACAAGGATAAATGTCTTAAACATTACATGACCAAAAAGGAAATACCGGAAACAAACATCGGTACCCCAAAGTAAAGCTCATCACACACAAAGATATGTACTATAAAAGAAAAGGACTAAACAATGTCCATGTAAATAATTAGCAAAAGTATGATGATAAGCATAAAGTAATGAAGGCTAGGAAGCTTCCAATCCATATGCACGTACGCTTAAAGTCTATGAGCGTCCCTGAGTACCTGCCGTTTTGGGAACATGAAAGGAAAACGGCTGGGCATAACGCTCTGTGCACGCATATTGAAGCATAGGATGAATAACATAAGCATATAACACATATAGCAGCGGAATTGATTAAGTCTTGGAAAACCTGATATAACTTAGTAAAACTGATTTTATAGTTTGAAAAGCCTTATGTTTATCTTATAAAAACTGTTTAACATGTTTACCATTAGCCAATATAGGTCATGAAATATCAACGTGCATGAATACTTGGAGGGGTGACCTCGTCATGCAATTAGAGGGGCTGCCTCTAATTAATATAAGTTTGGGTAGGAGGGATCAACTCCTTGTGAAGGATGCAAGGCACACACCACATTCACCTGAATAATCTATAAAAACATGTAACCTAGGATGCACCCATACACCCCACATGATAACATAATAATATGTCCAAAAGCTGAAAGGGATGCCACGAGCTATCACTCCGCCGTGGTGAAGTCATAACACTGGTGCCTCCAGTGTTATGGTTATGGTACCTCCATAACTAGGTGAAACTGGTCAACCATGTATATGGCTTAGGCATTTAATTAAACATAAGCATTCCAAAACATATAAAACATATACTGGGAAAACAGTTGGCTGCATACGGGGAATCCTAATAAGAAAAGAATGTCCATACTAAAAGGACGGATAATCCATACCTTATGTCCAGTGAGCGAAGAAGACGAACGGAAGAGAGTCCTACTTCGATCTCACTAATGCTACATACATAATATACGTGTATAAGTATTCTCATTACTGAGTACGTATCTGGTTTTATATCATGTCTTAGCTTGTTTTACATGTTCATGTCTTGTTTTACTGATTTTATTGTTATGTTGTGTTTATCATGTATTCTGTATATTCTGATTAAGTATTACTTGTATTTCTTGTATTACTATACTTGTTGTGTAATAATAAGTAACTTTCTAAAAATAGCAGGTTTCCTAAAATAGAAAGTTTCCAGAAATAGAAAGATTCCAAAAATAGATTAACTGCTTAAAATAGATAAGTTTCTAAAAATAGAAAGTTTCCATAAATAGAATTAAGCTGGGTTATTAAGCTAATAAGATAAGCTTAAGTGTTAGTGATTAATATTCTAAGTCATGTGATTAATAGTATAGTTTATTAATTAATACATGTAAATTTATGTTATAAGATTTAATTAAATATAGCATGATTTAATTAAATTAAAGTGTAAATAATACTTAGGTTAAAACATGTATTAATATTTATTATTAATATAACCTAAGTCATGGAAATTAATTAATTATATGTCATGTTTTAATAATTAATTAATTAATTAGTCTAAATTCATGATTTAAATACCTAGGTTAAAATCATGTATTATTAATGATAATAATTAACATAAGTCATGTCTAAATTAAATTAATTATATAACATGTTAAATTAATTTAATTAATCTTGTAAATAAATAAACTTGTAAGAATATTTAACTTATAAAATAAGTGGTGAACCGAACCCGTGTTTACCCTTGAACCGGACCAAACAAACACCCCTTAATAGTGGCGAACCGGCTTGGCCGGTTGCCACTGTTTGTGTAAAGGTGCCACCGGCATAAGCCGATGGTCCCTTGGTCTCACGGCTAGCCGCCGCCCATGCAGCGTTCCCCCTGCTTGTTCATATTAGACACCGGCTTATGCTGGTGGTGCTTGTTTGTTTATGTCGAGACCCCCAATACCCACAAGGCCACCCCGACTCGCGTCGGGGTCCCTTGTTTCTCCTGCTGCCAAACCACAAAGCCAGCACCGAGACCCGAATGTCTCGGTTGTGGTCACACGTGGGACACCGAGAGCTTTGGCTCTCAGTTTGTGTGTGTCGGCCGAACCAAAACACCCCTAAACCACCATGTTTATTTACCCCATGATTAGATCTACATGTTTTTAATCTTGTTATTTAATTTATCATGATTTCATGTGTTCTAATTAAATAAAAGAATTAAAAAGAAAAGGTTTAAAGATTACCAATGCGTGAAACAAAAAGAGAATGATAACACGAACGATTTCACTTGAATTGGATCAACAAAAATCAACGAACACCCCTTCCTGTGTTAAAACCGGCGACCAAAAGGGAAGGAGAAAAGAGGCTAGGGTTTTGTGATTTTTCTAATCTTCTGTAAAAATGAATACATGTTTTCCCTTTTTTCTATTTTAGCAAAAATCAAAGTGGGCTTGGCCCCTTTGCTTTGTCTTTGTCGCGGGTAGCTGGGGCCCACAAGGGGAAACCCCATGTTTTTCGTGTTCTAAAATATTACGTGTTCTCGTGGTCGTGTTTACGTGATTTTATTCTTAATTGTTCGTGTTATAATATATACTTGTACGTAATCGTAATAATGATTACGTAAATACATAATAATAGGTTCGTGATTATTTACGTTCATGTTTTCATGTTCGTGATTATAATTATTGTTGATAATAATTATCGTGTCTTAATATGCTTAAATACTTATCGTGTAATAACACGTACGTAATACTTGTAATTAACATTCGTGAAATGTAAACATGTTATATTAGGAAAGTTTTAATCATGTACGTACGATTATATATGTATTGTTCATGGTAAAAGAATGCGGGTTTTACAACTCTTCCCCCCTAAAAAGAATAATTCGTCCCTGAATTATACATAACGAAAACTGGAAAAGAAGAACATACCCGAATTCAAAATATGAAATGAGGGTAAGAAGCCCGGATAGACTCCTCTGTTTCCCAAGTGGCTTCCCGCTCGGTATGATCCCTCCAAAGGATTTTGACGAATGGAATCGTCTTCCTCCTCATGACTCGTTCTTGCCTGTCAAGAACTCGTTCGGGTTCCTCTATGAATGTAAGATCTTCACGAATCTGTTCCAGTGGATATTGAACCATGTGAAGGGGATGATACTTGTACCCTCTGAGTAAGGACACATGGAAAACATCGTGAACATGAGATAGCTGTGGAGGTAACGCTAAACGATAAGATACTTCACCGACTAGCTCAATGACATCAAACCGTCTGATAAATAGAGGATTGAGCTTCCATTTGATTCCAAAACGTCTAACACCACGTGTTGGCGATACCTTAAGGAAGACGTGATCTCCTACGTTAAAGTGTAAGTCCTTACGATGCTTGTCGGCATAACTCTTCTGACGTGACCGTGCTTCTTGCAATTTCTTCTTAGCTACTTCGACCTTCTCGTTGGTCAACTCTATCATTTCTGGTCCTTCGAGTGTTCGCTCACCAACCTGATCCCAGCAGATTGGGGCGCGACACTTCCTGCCATACAACATCTCGAATGGAGCACACTTAATACTTACGTGCCAACTGTTGTTGTATGCAAACTCTACCAAACAGATGTAATCGTCCCAATCTCCCGTCCATTCCAATGCACATGACCTCAACATGTCTTCTAACGTCTGAATCGTTCGCTCCGATTGCCCGTCTGTTTGAGGATGAAAAGCCGTGTTAAGCTTAAGTTTTGTACCCCAAGCTTTCTGCAGACTCCTCCAAAATCGCGAAGTGAAATGAGGATCTCTGTCTGAGACGATGCTGGATGGAGCACCATGAAGTCTCATGATCTCCTTAAGTATCGACGAGTTTACTGACCGAATCTTCCTTACGGATCGGTAAGAAATGAGATGACTTAGTAAGTCGATCAACGATAACCCAAGTCGCCTCGTGCTTCCTCTTTGTCTGCGGAAGACCGGTAACAAAATCCATGGTGATCTTGTCCCACTTTCACTCTGGAATATCTAACGGTTGTAGAAGACCGCCAGATCGCTGATGCTCGATCTTAACCTACTGGCAGGTAAGACATTTGGAGACGTAAGTCGCAACATCCTGTTTCATACCATTCCACCAAAAGTATTGCTTGATATCATGGTACATCTTGGTCGAACCAGGATGAATAGAGAATGGAGAGATATAAGCCTCAGCTAACAATGCTTCCCAGAGTTCTGATCATCAGGAACACAAAGTCTCGTGCCCTGCCATAAGATACCGTCTGCGTCTACTCGAAATTCTGTCTGCTTCTCCAATTACTGAATTATCGCCCAGATTTCACCATCATCCTTCTGAGCTTCCTTGATCCTAGAGAGTAACTCGGGTTCCAGTCTAAGATTAGCCCAGTAATCGTGCTGTCCACGTACCATGATCTCAATGTCTAGTCGCTCCAAGTCTCTTATAATTTCCTCCTCAATTTTAATGCTGTTTATCATTCTAGACTTTTACATTCGCCTTGCCGGGATGATACTGCAGATTGATGTCATAATCCTTCAACAGCTCTAACCATCTCCTCTGTCTCATGTTCAATTCACGTTGAGTGAAGATGTACTTCAAGCTCTTGTGGTCCGTGAAAATGTCACATGATTCTCCATACAAGTAGTGCCTCCATATTTTCAATGCAAACACGACTGCTGCAAGTTCCTAGTCACGCGTAGGGTAATTTTCCTCATAAGGCTTAAGCTGTCGTGAAGCGTACGCGATCACTTTCCCATGTTGCATGAGAACACAGCCAAGTACCTTCCTCGATGCATCACTGTAGATCTGAAATCCACCTTTACCAGATGGGAGAGTAAGAATCGGTACAGATACTAACTTCTGCTTTAGGTCTTCAAATCTCTTCTCTCGTTCTTCAGTCCAGGCGAATTTCTCCCCTTTCCGCATCAGTTTGGTCAATGGTAGTGCTAGACGGGAAAAGTTCTCCACGAACCTACGGTAGTAACCAGCTAAGCCTAGGAGACTGCGAACCTCAGTCGCTGATGTCGGTCTTGGCCACTTGGTAATAGACTCAACCTTTGCTGGATCCATGGTGATTCCTTCTGCTCATACAATGTGACCTAAGAACGCCACCTTGTCTAACCAGAACTCACACTTGGAGAATTTAGCATACAGCTGCTTCTGGAGAAGAATCTGTAACACTGTACGAAGATGGTCTTCGTGTTCCTCCTTGGACTTAGAGAATATCAGGATGTCGTCAATGAAGACAATGACGAACTTGTCCAGAAATTCATGAAAGATTATGTTCACCAAATCCATGAACACTGCTGGAGCATTGGTAAGGCCAAATGGCATGACTATAAATTCGTAGTGGCCATAGCGTGTATGGAAATCAGTCTTGGCGATGTCCTGCTCTTTAACCCCTAGCTAATGATAGCCCGACCTCAGATCAATCATGGAGAAATGTTTGTCCCCTTGGAGTTGGTCAAACAGATCGTGTATGCGTGGTAGAGGATACCTATTCCTGATGGTGATCTTGTTGAGCTCGCGATAATCTATGCAAAGACGTATACTGCCGTCCTTCTTTTTCACGAGTAAGACCGGTGCGCCCCATGGAGATGCGCTCGGTCGAATGAATCCTCGTTCCAGAAGTTCTTGCAATTGATCCTTCAGCTCCTTCAACTTTATGGGAGCCATGCGATAAGGAGCCTTGGAAATTGGCTCAGCTCCTGGGATGAGCTCGATAATAAACTCCACTTCACGTGTAGGTGGTATGCCGGAAGTTCTTTTGGAAATACGTTTGGAAATTCTGACACTATCAGCTGATTATGAATTGATGGAGATTCAGCATCCATGGCATGAATAGTAGCTAGATATCCCTCGCAACCATGTGAAAGTAATGCACGTGCTTGTAGGGTTGATATGATTTGTATAGACCTTTCGGGCACGAACCCGTTGTGAATGTACTCTGGTGCATTAACATCACCGAAGATGACCCGATACGTATGGCAGTCTATGGTGGCATGATGTTTGGATATCCAGTCCATACCCAATATCATGTCAAAGTCATTCATGTCCAACGTAAGTGCGTCAACAGGACGAATCTTGTCATCAAACTCTAGGGGAAGGCTCTTGTACACATGGGTTATGTGTATAGAGTCTCTTAAAGGCGTGGAAATGTTCAGTACATTTTCTAATGGCATAGGGGATATCCTAACATTCTTAGCATAAGCAGTAGAAATGACCGAATGAGTAGCACCCGTTTCAAATAGAACACAAGCAGCTTGACCATACATATACAAGATTCCAGTAATGGTACCTGTAGACTTGTTGGCCTGATCGCGAGAAGTTGTGTAAACGCGTCCACTAGTAGGAGGCGGCTTAGTATCAGCATGTCCATATGTGCCCTCCATATCGCCCTTGCGACAGTCCTTCATGCGATGGCCAGGGATGCCACACTTGTAGCATGTGTCACTGTTGTGGCGACATGGCCCTAGGTGCCTACGGTTACAGGTAGTGCAAAGAGGATGAGTATATCCTCCAGCAGGTGTCCTTGCTGGCTGAGAGCCTGATAAGAACAGTATACATGAGACATGATAATAGGTACAAAGGACAATGCGTAAAATTCATAAGATGGGATACCAGTGATAGCTGGACGGTTAGGCTGTGAACCTCTTTGGTTCTGGTCCCTCCCGTTACCATGATTCATGGTAGAAGATTCTCTAATGTGTCAGAATTATGAACTATTGTATGTAATCATAAGAAAATGAGTAAATATATGGACCTGCTGCTGTTGGAGTTTCCAGCGTTGTTATGGTAGTTATCATTACCGCCACGCCTATCCGTAGCAGAACGATCTTGAGTCTGACCGATTCCCTTGGGCTGAGTAGGCTGTTGCTGAGTAGCCGGTTGAGACCGGTCCCTAGTCTTCTGCCTAGAAGATGTGGTTTAAAAGAGATATTAATATTGACATATACTGAAAGAATACGGTTTGGTCACCGCTGATTAACGAATGTTACCTCTTCTCGGGTCTCTCTGCTTCCCCAAATTCTTCTCTTTTGTTGCAGCATCTCCAGCTTACGTGCTGCATCGGCCACTTGTGCCACTGTGTTGAACGTAGCACACACCAAGTTGTTTGCGACCGATGTACGAAGAGCCCACCGAAAGTGGTATGCTTGCTCTTTGGGAGTACGTGCTGCTGCGCCAAGAAAACCAGCCAAACGAAGAAACCGCTGCATGAACTCGTTGCTGTTCTCTCCAGCTCTCTGTCTGATTCCATGGTAATCTCTCTTCAGCTTGTCTTGCTCAGCCTTGGGGAAGAACTGTCCCATCACCAAATCCTTAAACTGAGCCCAAGTCAAACCAGCCACCCAATTATCACCTCCCTAAGACTGCTTTAGTTCCTTCCACCATGATAGCACATCACCTTCGAACCGGTAACAGGCCAACCTCGACTTGAAGATGGGGTCATAGCCCATTGCATCGAAGATCTTCTCAATGTGAGCCAACCAGCTTTCAGCTTCACTGGGGCTATCTGTTTTCTCGAAAGATCGAGGGCGTAGTTATTGAATCTCTCCAGCCATGTGACCAATGTTGCTGGAGGAGGAGGAGGAGGTACTGGGTGTTGTTGCTGATTGTTGGCAGCCTGCACCTCAGCCCTGATTTCATTCCTCGGCTGAGAAAGCATAGCTTACATTGAAGCTTGTACTACTGCATTGAGTTGTTCCTGCTCGCGTGTGCGAACCATCTGACAGTATAACATAAAATACATGATTAAACTGACCAAAACATAAAATATATACATGAAAAAAATTTATACCAATAAATCATGAGAAAAATTTTATGCAGGAAAACTAGTACATGAATGCATGATGCAATTTTATGAAAACTTTTATATACGCGAGAATGAACGCCTATGGTCAGTTCACTCAAAACAAAAGACATGGCGAGGGGAAGCCAATGGGTCGGTCCCAAAGTTAAAAGTTTCGATAAAAGCACATGCGACTAAATAGGGCCAGTCCTGTACCAACAATTACTTAGTCATAAACCTGCGACAATGACATATATATGAATGCATGAGAACAATGAATGCATGAAAATCGTCTGTCAGTTCTAGCAAGACCATAATGACTACCCACTAATCATAGGTCATGTTTTGAGAGCCTAGAGGTCGAAGCCTTGGCTCTAATACCATAATTGTAACACCCCATTTTGGTTAATGGAATGTCACGCGTGATTATGGCGTGTCATCAAAGCATACAAGGATAAATGTCTTAAACATTACATGACCATAAAGGAAATACGGAAACAAACATCGGTACCCCAAAGTAAAGCTCATCACACACAAACATAAGTACTGTAAAACAAAAGGACTAAACAATGTCCATGGAAATAAGTAGCAAAATTATGATGATAAGCATAAAGTAATGAAGGCTAGAAAGCTTCAAATCCATATGCACGTACGCTTAAAGTCTACGAGCGTCCCTAAGTATCTGCTGTCTTGGGAACATGAAATGAAAACTGCTGAGCATAACGCTCAGTGCACGAATATACAAGCATAGAATGAATAACATAAGCATATACAACATATAGCAGCGGAATTGATTAAGTCCTGGAAAACCTGGTATAACTTAGTAAAACTGGTTTTATAGTTTGAAAAGCCTTATGTTTATCTTATAAAAGCTGTTTAACATGTTTACCATTAGCCAATATAGGTCATGAAATATCAACGTGCATGAATACTTGGAGGGGTGACCTAGTCATGCAATTAGAGGGGCTGCCTCTAATTAATATAAGTTTGGGTTGGAGGGATCAACTCCTTGTGAAGGATACAAGGCACACACCACATTCACCTGAATAATCTGTAAAAACATGTAACCTAGGATGCACCCATACGCCCCACATGATAACATAATAATATGGCCAAAAGCTGAAAGGGACGCCACGAGCTATCACTCCGCCGTGGTGTAGTCACAACACTGGTGCCTCCAGTGTTATGGATATGGTACCTCCATAACTAGGTGAAACTGGTCATGCATGTATATGGCTTAGGCATTTAATTAAACATAAGCAAATCAAAACATATAAAACATATACTGGGAAAACAGTTGGCTGCATACGGGGAATCCTAATAAGGAAAGAATGTCCATACTGAAAGGACGAAGAATCCGTACCTTATGTCCAGTGAACGAAGAAGACGAACGGAATAGAGTCCTACTTCGATCTCACTAATGCTACATACATAATATACGTGTATAAGTATTCTGATTACTGAGTACGTATCTGGTTTTATATCATGTCTTAGCTTGTTTTACATGTTCATGTCTTGTTTTACTGATTTTATTGTTATGATGTGTTTATCATGTATTCTGGATATTCTGATTAAGTATTACTTGTATTTCTTGTATTATTATACTTGTTGTGTAATAATAAATAACTTTCTAAAAATAGCAGGTTTCCTCAAATAGAAAGTTTCCAAAAATAGATTAACTGCTTAAAATAGATAAGTTTCTAAAAATAGAAAGTTTCCAAAAATAAAATTAAGCTGGATTATTAAGCTAATAAGATAAGCTTAAGTGTTACTGATTAATAATCTAAGTCATGTGATTAATAGTATAGTTTATTAATTAATACATGTAAATTAAATAAACTATATGTTATAAGATTTAATTAAATATAGCATGATTTAATTAAATTAAAGTGTAAATAATACTTAGGTTAAAGCATCTATTAATATTTGTTATTAATATAACCTAAGTCATGGAAATTAATTAATTATATGTCATGTTTTAATAATTAATTAATTACTTAATCTAAATTCATGATTTAAATACTTAGGTTAAAATCATGTATTATTAATGATAATAATTAACCTAAGTCATGTCTAAATTAAATCAATTATATAACATGTTAAATTAATTTAATTCATCTTGTAAATATTTAAACTTGTAAAAATAATTAACTTGTAAATTTAAGTCGTGAACCGAACCCGTGTTTACCCTTGAACCGGACCAAACAAACACCCCTTAACAGTGGCGAACCAGCTTGGTCGGTTGCCACTGTTTGTGTAAAGGTGCCACCACTTAAGCCGGTGGTCCCTTGGTCTCACGGCTAGCCGCCGCCCATGCGGCGTTCCCCCTGCTTGTTCATATTAGCCACCGGCTTATGTCGGTGGTGCTTGTTTGTTTATGCCGAGACCCCCAAAACCCACAAGGCCACCCCGACTCGCGTCGGGGTCCCTTGTCTTGCCTGCTGCTGAACCACAAAGCCAGCACCAAGACCCGAAGGTCTCGGCTGTGGTCACACATGGGACACTGAGAGCTTTGGCTCTTGGTTTGTATGCGTCAGCCAAACCAAAACACCCCTAAACCACCATGTTTATTTACCCCATGATTAGATCTACATGTTTTTAATCTTGTTATTTAATTTATCATGATTTCATGTGTTCTAATTAAATAAAAGAATTAAAAAGAAAAGGTTTAAAGATTACCAATGCGTGAAACAAAAAGAGAATGATAACACGAACGATTTCACTTGAATTGGATCAACAAAAATCAACGAACACCCGTTCCTTGTGTGTTAAAACCGGCGGCCAAAAGGGAAGGAGAAAAGAGGCTAGGGTTTGGTGATTTTTCTAATCTTCTATAAAAATCAATACATGCTTTCCCTTTTTTCTATTTTAGCAAAAATCAAAGTGGGCTTGGCCCCTTTGCTTTGTCTTTGCCGCGGGTAGGTGGGGCCCACAAGGGGAAACCCCATGTTTTTCGTGTTCTAAAATATTACGTGTTCTCGTGGTCGTGTTTACGTGATTTTATTCTTAATTGTTCGTGTTATAATATATACTTGTACGTAATCGTAATAATAATTACGTAAATACATAATAATAGGTTCGTGATTATTTACGTTCATGTTTTCATGTTCGTGATTATAATTATTGTTGATAATAATTATCGTGTCTTAATATGCTTAAATACTTATCATGTAATAACACGTACGTAATACTTGTAATTAACATTCGTGAAACGTAAACATGTTATATTAGGAAAGTTTTAATCATGTACGTAAGATTATATATGTACTGTTCATGGTAAAAGCATGCGGGTTTTACATGCAGACACAACCTTATACTCATTATGTCAATAGCTATATATACATAATGCACTTCAGTAATGAGTAGATTTTTGCAATACATGCTAATCACAAAATTTGTGAATAAAGACTGAAATTAAAACCAACTATAACCTATTGTAACTAAACCCTAGGTGTGCAGGCAATATGAGTTTTAAATCATGTTGTCAATAAGCTTAAACATACAGTCCCAAACACCCCTTATGTTGAGCAGGATATCAAATTTACAAAGGAATAATGAACTTTAAGCAATTTCAGGGCATGCAACCAACCTGAAATATAAAGGTGAGCAACAAAATACTTAAATAAGCTGGATAATCAATAAAATAAGTATTCACAAGCCAAATCACTAGTGGAGTTGAAAGTTATACCTAGGCTGATGTACATCCACACCAGCCTTGCAAACTGATGCAATAGCTATATGTACATTGTACAGTTCAGTAATTGCAACTCAAATCACCAAATTTAACACTATAGTCGAACACAAACTTCACAATTACGGCAGAATTCACTATGACATATTATGAAAACTTATATGGACACTGCAGACACAAATATAGAGTAAAAAATACTATGTTGTATGTCACTAGCTATATAAACAGATATGCAACTCAACTGACCAATTTGATCACTCTTTTTGAACATAAAGTTTCACTAGTATGACAGAATTCAATATGACATATTATGAAAACTTACATGTAATTAGCTATATCAGCAGAACATAATTGAAATCTAAATTTCATAAAAACATAATTGAAAGAACCACTGAATGTTAAAGAAAATTTATATTCAAATAAAAGAGACTACAAGTGTTTTTGCAGGAAAAATGAGAGATTAAATGTGTGATATGCACACAAACATAAATCCTTAAACAAGTACTAGAATTCAGATATTCCTATCCTCTAAAAGAGCAAGTTAAATACGATAAAAGGTCGATTGTGCCAACTTGAGCATGACAGGCTTCACTTGGTTTTTCGTATGACAACTCCTTCACTGTCGGCTCGATAGTAGTCAATGTGTGAATCATCACCTACATGTACACCTGACAAAGTGTTATCATTGTTCTGGTGAATGACTGTACTAAATTCTGTAAGACGTATACACACGACTTATATTGAACAAGAAATAAAGATGATGAAGAACAAGATTAAAACTAAGAATGGAATATTAAATTAGATGAAGAAGAAGAAGAAAGATACAAAGTAGGTGATTCTAGTGAGAGAAACTAAGGAGAGTTTCTCTGTCTAAAACAAGAAGGAAGGAAAGATACTATGGGAGACACCCACACAAATGAGGTTGGATGTGCCTTTTATAATAAGTCTTACAAGGATAGAAGGACTTCCTCATTTGTGTGTTCGGGACTAATTCCCGTTACATACATAACAATAACATAGAACTCTCGACACCGTTGAATAGCATTTTCCACGAGCTTCGCAACAATATATTATATGACCATCACTTTAAATACTTCTAACAATATCCCCCTAAGGGGTGGTCATATAATATGTGACTTCACTTCTTTGACCATCACTTTAAATACTTCTAACAATCTCCCCTAAGTGGTGGTCATGTATTATGTGAGTTCGCTTCTTTATTGTTGCAGACTTTGAAGCTGGTTGTTTTGAGAGTTATTTCATCATTCCTTTCATGACTTGTGATCTTGGATCTTTGCCTTGACTTGATCTTGATGCTTTCCCAACTTGTGTTCTTGTGTCTTTCTCCACATACTCATACTTTGCGTTGTCTTGAAAGCTTGTCAACAATCTCCCTTGTTAATCAGAGTAGCGGAAGTCTTTGTCTTTAGATGTTCTTGAGCTTTCTTCTTTTACATGGGCACGTGGTCTTGAATTACGACTCTTGAGGTTACGCCACCGTTTGCATTACTTCGGTTTCCCGTTATACAGTACAAGTACTGCACCTGTGATTAGGTAACTTCAAATAACTTCCTTGACAAGGTTTCCGGCTGTGGTAGCCGTTCTCAATACTTGAATATATCGGAAGATAAATCATAGTAAAGAGTAAATCATGCAGTTCCATTCTGCTGATTAAGTCGTCAATTCAATTTCCTGGAACAAGTTTGAATCAATTAAGAATCAAACCATCGTTGCTTTCCAGTTGACACAAGTTTGATTCTTACATAATCTCACAAGTTACCTACCGCAGTGTTGTTTGATGATGACACTGGAAGGATTTCCATTCGTCACTGTAAATACTAAGGAGTATTACTCTGAATGTTCTGGCAAGATCATAAAGATATTGCGTCGAGACCTGGAACGAGTTTAAATCAAGAAAGAATCAAACTACTGTTGCTTTCCAGTTAACATATGTTCAATTCAGGTGAATCTTACATATGACCTACCGCAGTGCTATTTGATGTTAACACTGGAAGGATTTCCATTCATCACTGTGAATACTAGAGTGTATCACTCTGAATGTTCTAGCAATATCACAAAGATAGAGCGTAGGACTCTGTAAATTATCGCTTGTGTTCTAAAGATGAACAAAAATTGATCTATGGAATACGTGTCCTAATGAGATTTTTGATGAATCTCGTTGGCTCTAGACTCTTTAAGTGCACGTCTGTTTGGTGATCGGAGGCTGGAGCAGACTGCCACCTTTTGAATATCTATAATCTCGGAGTGAGAAAGTCGATAGAAATGAGTTGAACTCCGTGACAATAAAACAAACTTCTTTTGAGAGAGGCTTGAGTAGGCTGGGAAAGGTTGTGCTTTGCATCACTGGGTCCATGATGCTTTGTCTTCAATACCAGAAATCATCAATGTGATTCTGATAATAGATGTATTGACCCGGTTTCTGCCTAAGTTGTATAGAGGGCTATTTCTTTTCACCCTTTATCCTTACATTTCTTTTTCATTCTTCAACCCCTTCAATGCTTACCAAGACTTCATAACTAGCACTTTGTTGTGATTGTTCCAGTGCTAGCTTAAGTCATTAGTCGGCATTATTCCCGTACACTCAACTACTCCATCTTTCCTAAGGACTTCTAAGTTCTAATGGATTGTCCCTGGGAAGATCCCTCATGTTCTGGTTGGATCATAGGACGAATACCTAACCACCATTTTACACCAATATCGTCGTGATTAATTTTGTTGAAGGTATAGATATCGTAACCAGAAAAACTTTCTAAATCACCAAAAACGCTCCCCCTACAAATGTGCTTCAAAATGCGCAATCATTTAAGTAAACATTTTGCACATGTTAGGACGAGAAGCACTTGAATCAAAGATCTTATCCAAAGATGAAACATTTTGATCACATCTTAATCACTATTCTCCCCCTCAAAAATTGCATGTGGTTGTGAAATTTTTAATATACTAGTGATGTAACATGGAGAGAATAATGTTTCATGATAATTTGGAACTGTATGTTATGAGATTTTTATACCCCCCCTCGAAAAAGGATACTGATAAAAATAGGTGAGTGTATGAGCACACAATTTTGAAAGAATTTGAATAAAATCTTTTGAAAATATCTTGAAAAATATTGCTCAAATCCGAGAAAATTTAATTTCCCGTTGTTGAGGAAAAATGTACATAAATGAACATTTTCCTTGAGTTCATGAGCTTAAAAATTTAAATGTTTTAATATAAGCCCATGACCGAGAAAAATTAATTTCCCATTGTTGAGGATAAGTCATAGACTTTCCTTTCTTTGGGGACCGGGTTATAGTCTGACATGTGACTATAAGCCATCATGTTGAGCTCAAAACTTTGAATGTTTTGTGACAAGCTCAACCAGTAATAGATTTCTCTACCCGTTATTAGGATAAGTTATCTTTAAAGATACACTCTCCTTTATTTGAAGTTCGAGTTACAGTCTGACATTTAACTGTAAGTCGTTTACATGAGCTTAAAAACATGGAATGTTTTTATCGGAAGCTCATGACCGAGAAAGTTTTATTTTCTCGTTGTTAAGGATAAGTTATCATCCGTGATCAACTTTCCTTTCTTTGAGGTACGAGTCACAATCTGAGGTAATTTTAAATCATCTAAAGAAAAAGGAAATGACATGTTTTGAAAACATTTGAACTTTCATTCGAGCTTTATGTACACACCCGTGTCGTTAATGAGCGACATTTCTAGGCACGTACATATTATCGAAACTGAAAGACATGTCGAGAAGAATATTTTTGATATTTTTGAAAGATTTTTCCGTTTTTTATTTTGTTTTAATAGGTTTTATATTTTTTGTATTTTGATTTTCAATGTTTCCGAAAATAATCCAAAATAGACCTTTGTACAGCAGAAGAAGGTGATGTCGAATGTACAAAATTGGAACCCTTTGTAGAAATGGATTCAAAATCCGCTAAAGTACCTGCAACGACAGAAGAAGAGTTTGCACAAATACTAGTGTTAGGAGTAACAAATGCATTTTCTACATTCAGAACACTCGCATTAGTGATGGAGCAGGTATCATCACTCTTCTTGATGGGAATCCACTTAAGACCAACTTCCTTGAAGATCCTACCCGTTGGTTTCCACTGAAGACTAGATCTAGGAGTAGTGTTCTCTTGCACAGCGGAAGACTTCTTTGGAGAGAAACTAGGTCTTGCATTGATCCGCCTTGAGGATTTATTGTCATTGCTTTTCTTTCTGATGGGTGGGAATCTCCTTGTTGTCTTATGGGATTCTGCATTCTTTCTCTGTGAGAAGGCATGAGAGTTTACCTCATAGAGGTATTGCAGAATGCAATGAGCATGGTTTCCATAGTGAATGACCTTTTTGCACGTGGGGCATACAAGGAATTTGGGATTCTCGAAAGTCCTTATGTACCTGGGGTTTGCTGACCGTTCAAGCACCGTGTTTGAAACACGACTACGACTACTCATTGTTGGTTGCCAATTCCTAGGTTGTTGGGTAGGAGTCCTAGATTTTGGTTGATAATCATTAGGAGTATGTTGAACTCTAGCGGTAGTTGGTTTACTAGGTTTTGAATACACATGGTTTACTTTCTGAATATTCCCTTTTGGCTTACCCTCCCCTAGGTTGTTGGTTTGACCAACATCATTTGAACCTTTATATTCCTTTGTGGGCGTAAGAATCACACGTTTGGGAGTACTCTTAGGATTAGTGCAAGGTGCATTCATCGGGTAGTGTTTAGCAAAAGTGGGTTTTCTAAATGGAGGAACATAGGGTAATATGGCTGGTTTTGGTACAGTCGATGGCACATCGGTATTACGAGGTAACCTAGAAACATTAGAAGGCGGTTTTCCTAAGATAGATGGCTTTGGTACTTTGTACGCATTTGGTTGACGAACAACAAGTTTCACACCATTGGATTCCACCGTTTTCCCACCCATGTTTCCAACAAGTTTCTTCAACTCACTGATTGTGATGTCTTTGTCTTGCAACTGAGCTTTCAGATCCGAAATATCCTTACTCTTTACATTCAATTCACGAAATGATTCAGAGAGTTTTACTTTTAAATTACTGTCATAAGGAACTTTTCCAACTTTGTTTTGCAAAGCAAGTTCAAGAGAATGACAATGTTTCTGAAGAAAATCATATCGGTGTTGAAGAATCGTGAACTCTTTTTTATTAACATTTGTTGAAGGCTCACTGTTGCGACATTCACCTACTAACTGAGCTTGCAGCTGTTTGATTGTTTGTTGCAGTTCATTGTAAGCTTTATCATACGAGAGTTTGTCATCCTTACATTCATCACATTCTTAACGTATTTATTCCAAAGATCGGTGAATTCGTTGTCCTTTTTGATGACATAAGACTCCATTTTCTCTTCCGTACAATCAAGCTCATTTTGGAGGGTTTCATTTTCTGACACAGAGATGGTTACCGCAACGGGGTTACTATCAACACAATCACCACTGTCACTTGCTTTCGAGAGACATGGAAGGTCGCTTTCCAAAACTTTAATTCTATCAAGAGATTCATCAGCCTCCTTCGCCAAAGATTTAAAGTCTTCAACAAATTTGGCTAGTTCTTTTAGGAAAGCGTTCTCATGATTGCTTATCCTAGCATCAACTTGATTAATGATCGGATTAATCTCGTTGTGATGAATTTTCTAAACTTCAATCTGAACGGGTGAAGTAAAGTTTCCTCCAGTAATTTTTGAATTAACAACACGTTTGATAATGACAAAGTTATATTTTAGCTCGTTAAGAAATCTTCGCGCAACACTCGGTTTAGGAGGATCATCCGAAAATTCCTCACTCGGTATCAAAAGCATTTCAGTACTCGTTTTAGACCGAACCAAAACAGCTGGAGGATTAACTTTCGGATAAAACGGGTGTCACTTCTTTATCAAGCTTTTTCATTCTTAAACGAGTCTCTACTGCAAGTTCAGTAGTTTCCTCAGAATCATGCACATTAGGAGGATCATGCTCCTCAAACAAGAGCACACTACCATTATATAGAGTTTGATTAGTGGCCTGAACTTGCTTAAGATATTCGGGATTGGGAGGAAGAGGACAACCTAAAGCCATTTTGTAACGGGTGTAATTTATCTCATTCACTTTAGGTGCGAGCATATTTATTGTTTGCATAGTTTGGCCACATTTTACCAAAAGTTTGTCTAATTCCCTAATCCTATCCTGAGCTTTGCAAAAATCCTCAAGAAGCCCATCTTCTCGAATTTTGAAATCATGTTTCATCTTTTTTCGTTCTTCTTTTGAATCCAAAATAATAGATTTTTCAGTTGAGAGCTGTTTATTAAGAGAGGTGATTTCATCATTCAATTCGCTTATCTTTTTAGCACTACTTAAATGTAAGGCATTTAATTTCTTAGTGGTGCATTTATCTTGATAAACCGATGTAGCATGAGCTTGTTCAAGTTCCTTGATTTTAGCATGATGAATCTCAAAACTTTTCTCCCGTTCCTTATATCCCGTAAGCTCAGTGGTCAATTTGGCATTAGTTTCTCTAAACTTATTATTAACCACATTCGCATGAGCAACATCCTTGGCAAGCTTATCAAATAATGATTTATAATACGCATGCGTCTCGTCAGTAAAGGTTGTAGGTTGTGCTACTTGATCTCCACTAAGGTTCACACTGGGCGCATTAGAAATAATATTGCTATTATTCGTTTGAACCCCGTGTGTCTCAATGGAAGGCTCAAGTGATTCAGTATACTCTTCCTCCTGAGTAGACATATTGTATAACTAATTATCATTGAGACGCGGGTGTACCTCAGAGGAACCGTCTGAATCATACACAGGAGCTCTGTCAGGTTGAACTACCGATGTGGATGATTGCTGCGAATTAGCCATCAAGATGGGGTCGGTAGTCACCTCTTCTTCCTCATCATATGCTGCTGTATATGCCATGAGATCAAACTCTTCAGCTAGAAGTGGAATTCCTGCTTCTTCCTTTTGTGCTATAAGAAGCTGAGACTGGAGATGGGCATCATTCCTCTTCTTTATTACATGGCTATCACGGTGCTAAAAACCCGCAACATCACTATCTTGTTGATAAGTCATAGTAGAAGTCGTGTGAAAAACAGGATCTCAATTCGTAGAAAGCGTGTGTTAGAGTGTCAACAAAATCGAACTTTGCCTAAATTTTCCAGCCCAATAAAAAATTCCTCAGTCTGACAAAACGGTAAGCCGAAAAATTTTTGAAACATTAAAATTTGAAATCGAGTTAGAAATAGCAATAACTAGTAGGGAAAAAGTTTGAAGAAATAAATTTTTTAATGAAAAATAAAACCTAAAGAATTTGAAATTTGGCCTAAAAATTTGAATTTCGGTCCGAAAATTTGAATTTTTGGAAATTTTTTTCGCATTGCCAAGATTTGAAATTGAAGCTTAAATGGCTTAAAAATGGTCTAGGAAAAAATAAAGTTTACTTGGGTTTTCCCGCCAAAAAACTCCTTGATCGTGACGCTGGATCGCACTCCTTGATCGTGACACTGGATCACACTCCTTGATCGTGACGCTGGATCGCACTCCTTGATCGTGACCTGGATCACACTCCTTGATCGTGACGCTGGATTGCACTCCTTGATCGCTGTGGGGATCGTAGCCTTGGATCGCAGTGGGGATCTTAGTCACTAGATCGTACTCAGATCGCAGTCATTAGATCGTATTCAGATCGCAGTCACTAGATCGTACTCATATCGCAGTCACTAGATCGTACTCAGATCGTAGTCTTGATCGTAGTAATAGATCCTAATGTGGATCGAAAGTTGTGATCGAGATATTGGATCGCAAGTAGAAACCCCAGGTTTATGCGATCACAATAATCAGATCGTAACAAGTAAAGTGTTCGAGACTTTTAGGCAACAAGAAAGATTAGATTTTTTCTTGGGAATTCGTGTTTCTAGCCAAGCCAATGTACCCAAATCGCTACTACAACTACTTAGAAGATAAATGAAACACGAAACACAATATAAACAAGGACAACACCCAAGAGCTATCCACGAATCCCTTGGCGAATGATACCACTTGTAAGACGTATACACACGACTTATATAGAACAAGAAATAAAGATGATGAAGAACTAGATTAAAACTAATTATGGAATATTAGATTAGATGAAGAAGAAGAAGAAAGATACAAAGTAGGTGATTCTAGTGAGAGAAACTAAGGAGAGTTTCCCTCTCTAAAACAAGAAGGAAGGAAAGATACTATGAGATACACCCACATAAATGAGGTTGGATGTTCCTTTTATACTAAGGCTTACAAGGTTAGAAGCCCTTCCTCATTTGTGTGTTCGGGACTAATTCCTGTTACATACATAACAATAACATAGAACTCTCGACACCGTTGAATAGCATTTTCCACGAGCTTCACAACAGTATATTATATGACCATCCCTTTAAATACTTCTAACAATCTCCCCCTAAGGGGTGGTCATATAAAATGTGACTTCACTTCTTTGACCATCACTTTAAATACTACTTACAAATTCCTCATTGACTTCGTCATATATATCTTTGTAATTCTTGCTAGGTGTCCTGAAAACAATATACATATTTTTTTGTACCTGGTCTTGGACATAAAAAACTCTATTGTTTCTTCCGCAATCGTCTCCTCAGCAATGTATCCATCTGGTCTGTTTCTGTTTCTAACATGGTATTTAATAACCTTCATACATCTTTCAAATGGGTACATCCACTAAAAGCATATGAGACCTAATAAGTGTGTAAAGACTTATCCTTTTACCACTAAAATCACTGAAAAACAAGACCTAATCATGCGTTTAATATCGTAAAAGTCGGACTTACGCGTGGTTTTGTGTTTTTGTGTGAAATAGGTACAAAAGATCAAAAGGAAAGAAAACACGGATTTCATGGTCATTTGTTGAAGAAAAGTCAAAGAAAGAGACAAAGTCAAAGTCAAAGAACCAAAAGTGTACCGAAGATTACGAAAACCGGCAAAATCGACACGACTTTGAAGAAAAGATCAACAAAGCCCAAATTCAAGCTCGATTTTAGTGGATTTAATTTTTATGAAGATAAATGGGCTTGTGGGTCCCACATTTGGGTATTGGGCCCAAAAGCCCATTAGTAAAACAAGTTATCTATCTTTTTGGACCAAGCCCTAAACAAAGCCCTTATATCCTTAATTTTGAAGGGATTGATTAAATGGGCTTAAAGTCCATTCCATTTCAAGTTATTAGTAGCATAGACGTGTTCTTGGGCCCTTATTTACCCATTAGGGTTTTTACTCAAAACGGTTGGTAAAAAATGATATAAACGCTTGTTACTCACTTTACACATTCACGTTTATTATCTCTCATTTGGTCAACACCAATCATTTACCCACTCACATTCACCTTCGATATTAACTATGCAACTCTTATCTCTCTCTCCCCAAACCTGAAAATAACCAGAGATACCCTTTTTACTATTCACCAAACCCTAAAGTTAACAATAATTGGGGCTTTTTCATGGCACGTGTAATCCACACACTTGGGAATTAATTCCCAAGTTTTTCGGAGCTAGAAGATGGTATATCCAAGCTGTGAAGTGGCTCTTTCCCCTCAAGTGATTAGATGATACACACCATCCATCACGACTCCACCAATTAGAAGATGACACCTCAGTTTACAACAAACACAACTAGCACAAAACCCATCCACGGTGGCAATCCGTGTGATGGTGAATGAATTTCAGCCGTAGATCACAAGAAAGGGAGAGAAAAGATGGATTGGACGGCTGTGATGAAGATTCATGCTCAACAAGCTTCACCAATAGCCTTGGGGGTTGGCTATAAACCCCCCCCATATTCTGTAATTTTTGGCATCCATTTTTTATTTTCATTGTTATTATGCTTAAATAGTTTTTAGGATATTTGTATTTTTCCTTTTCAGTATTTTAATCACTTTTTATTATTAATAAAAGTTTACTTAAGTTTAACATAATTCGTGCCTTATTTTCTGTTTTAAATTTAATGATGCAAATTGTTCTTTAAAACTGTTTGGTTATAATAACTATAAAATTATTTAATCAAGTTAAATAATAGCTTGTTTTAGACAATTGAAAATAATTATGGTTGATAAACTTCCCCACTGGAAGTTTATATTAAATCTGTTCGAATGATGGTTTGATGTTCGTGGTTCGATGGTGATGTTTGGTTGAAAGGTGGTGTCGATTCGGTTAAATAAGGAGGCTCAACGCCGTCCTTCTTCTCAAAGGATCTCTACAAAAGGTTTTAGTTATTTTAATTTTATTGTTTAAATTTTATGTTGATTTATATTTTTAATGAATCTGTTTTAGTGTTATATGATTAATTGATTAGTAGTGTATGTTATTTTAGCTTTTTGTTTAGGATTGTTTGGATCTGATTAGCAATTGTTCTTTCTAGTTTGATTCAGATATAAGTTTTTGATAAAGCTGCTAAGGGTTGATTAAACTGACTTTAATAGAAGTTTTGTTTGAACTGATATAAGGGAGTTTTAAAATTATAAGTGTTCTGCTGAAATTGGAATAATCTGTTTTAAAAGGGGATTTGAATATAACTGCTTATTTGGATTCACAAATCTGTTTATTCATCATAATTTGATTTATTTTTGGATTAAATCAGTTGTGTTTATTATATGAGAATTTCCTTTAAATTTGTTCACAGGCCTGCTAGTTACGTTATTGCTTAAGCTGATATATTGGTCTCATATTGGCTGATTAACAAGTGGTTGTATTGCTGAGAATTGTTAGCTAATTGGTTGCCTGATTTTTGTCTAGTACTTTTCTGATAAGTTTAGTTTGCTTATTTTTGTTCATCATTTGTTATAAGTTGATTGTTCAGATCTGCTTGCTGATATTAAGCTTAGATAAGTCAGCTTTGCTTTTATATTATATGTTTTACTGATACTTGTTGAGTTCTGATTTGCTTATTATTATCTGATTTATACAAGTCTTGCTTTTGCTGAGTTTTGTTGATCACAAAAGCCATCAGACACAACTGGTCTGGTAGTTCAAATACTAATTCCTATCAGTCTTCAAAAAAAAAAAATCATCCAAAAAAAATTGTCCTCAACGGGATTCGACCTCGTGATCTCACGGGTAACAACCCAACGTGCTAACCATTTGTGCTAGCTTCTCTCTTTAGTTTAATTATAGCTTCGGCTATTAATATAGTCTGTTTGATAGCTGTCAGTTTTTTTAAATAGATTTATTTACAAGTTTTCATTTTAAGTTAATTATTAGTTTATTAAATTACGTTTATAAAGTCTTAAATAAAAAATATATTTTATTATTTTAGAAATTTAAAATTAGTTTTCTAAATAAATTAGTTTTTCTAGTAATATAAATTTTAATTAATTTAGTTTTTAAATAAAAAATAGTTTTAAATAGATTTTGCTTATTAAATAGTAAAAGTAATTTTCAAAATAAATTTATTAGTTGATAATTTTTAAATAGTTTTAAAATTTTTTAATCAGATCTTAAATAGTGTAAAAGTATTTTCTTTTTAAATAGATTAAATAGTTTTTAGTTTTAAATACCAAACAAGTACTATTCACCGAAAACAATTAATCTTTACGATAAAATTGGAAATCAATTTGAGTCGAGTCGAGGAACGATAAATTAGAGATAAAAAGAATTTCAAAATTCCTACATTAAATTGGCGCCGCTGCCGCTTCGCCCGTTACGATTGACGATTTTTCGTGACAAGATTTGGATTTTGGGATCCGTTCACTTTTGAACGTTATTTTTCTTGTTAAAAGTAAAAAACATAAAAAAAATCAAAAAGATAAAAATACAAAAAATTAAAAAATCATCAAAAACAAACTCTTTCCTAAGATTTGCACCAAAAAAAATTGAAAAAACCCAAAAGTAATACTTTTCCTAAAGTATTACACCAAAAATATTACGTATTATTGTTATTTTTCTTATTTCGATTTCTTTCGCTTTTTATTGTGAATATATATTTTTCTAAAAAAAATATACCAAATGATTTTTCTTTTACTATTAGATATTACGTATAGAACTTTAATACACAATATTTCAAAAGTATTGCTGAGGCATTACACCGTATTCGGAGGCGTTCCGGTTCCATTTACGTGTATCTATCAAAGAAAAATAAAGGCAAAATAGATAAATACTAATAAAAAGTTTGAACTCGATTTATACAAACTATAAGGTGGGTATAAGGCGACGCGCTATAAAAGGCCGTCTAAGGAAAAAGGTTTTTAAGTGCTTTATGCCACCTCGTTTCCCCGCTTGCTTGTGTGTATATTGAGAGGGACGACCGATTATTGGTTTGCCAACTCAAGTAGTATTACATATATATTTTTTGTAGCTTTTTAATATTGAACCTCGAGAGGGATAATCGCTTTCCTCTCAAAGTCGACCGAGGTCTCCTACCTCATTCATCGAGTTTAGTTGTATGCGCACTTGCGCGCGTGCACACATACCAAGTGGTGTACCAAATACTTCTAATTCTTCCAAAAAGAAGAAGAAGAACAAAAAGACCGTCACTCAAGCCGATCCTGAGAATCGAGCTTTGAACAACACGATGGCAACGGATAATCGACCAATGATTGAGATTTTACAATCCCACGTTGAAGGAAATGATGACGCGATTGTGGTGCCGGATATTGGAGCGAATAATTTTGAACTAAAAACGGGTTTATTTCAAATGTTTTCCGCTACACCATTTTTAGGCCGTACTAATGATGACCCACACGCCCATATAAAATGTTTCATACAATTGGCAAACACCGTCAAATACAATGGGGTGCCACAAGAGGCCATTCGTTTACTCCTCTTTCCTTTTTCCCTCGAGGGACAAGCCCGGATTTGGCTTGATAAGGAACCACCCCAAAGTATCACCACATGGGTTGATTTAGAGACCAAGTTCATTAAGTACTTTTTCCCACCATCACATACCACCGCTTCAAGGAATGACATCATTACCTTTGAACAAAAATATGGGGAAACGTTTAGTGAGTCTTGGGACCGTTTTAAGGAGCTTTTACGAAAATGTCCACAACATGGTTTTACAAAAGTGCATCAAATCAATACGTTTTACAATGGTTTAACTCTTAATGACCAAGACTGTAACACCCCATTTTGATAATGGAAATGTCACACGTAATTATGGCGTGTCATCAAAGCATACAAGGAAAAATGTCTAAACATTACATGACCATAAAAGGAAAATACCGGAATCAAACATCGGTAGTCCAAATGTAAAGCTCATCACACACAAACATAGTATAGTAAAGGAAAGGACTAAACAATGTCCATAGCAAGTGTATCAAAAGAAAAGTAATGCATAAAGTAAAGAAAGGCTAGAAAGCTTCCAGTCCATATGCACGTACTCTTAAAGTCTACGAGCGTCCCTGAGTACCTGCCGTTTTGGGAACATAGAAAAGGAAAACGGCTGAGCAATACGCTCAGTGCACGGATGTACAATAAAGCATGAATAGGATAAGCATATAACACATAACAACGGAAGAAACTAAGTCCCGAGTAATCTGGTTGAGTCTTGATAAAACTGGTTCTATAGTTTGAAAAGCCTTATGTTTATCTTGTAAAAACTGTTTATCATATTTTACCATTAGCCAATATAGGTCATGAAAATCCACCGTGCATGAATACTTGGAGGGGTGACCTCATCATGCAAATTAGAGGCGCTGCCTCTAATTTAATATACTGGTTTTTGGGTAGGAGGGATCAGCTCCTTGTGAAGGATGCAAGGCACACACCACATTCACCATGAAATCCTGACTGAAATCATGTAACTAGGATGCACCCATATGCCCCACATGATAAATATAATATAAATGGCCAAAAGCTGAAGGGACGCCACGAGCAATCACTCCGCCATGGTGAAGTCATAACATCAGTGCCTCTAATGTTATGGTTATGGTACCTCCATAACTAGGTGAAACTGGTCATGCATGTATATGGCTATAGGTATTCTAAATTAAACATAAGCAATTCAAACACATACTTATACTACGGGAAAACATTTGGCTGCATACGGGGAAATCCTAATAAGGAAAGAAATGTCCATACTGAAAGGACGGGAATCCGTACCTTATGTCCAGTGAACGAAGAAGACGAACTGAGAGGAATCCTACTTCCGTATCACTAATGCTACATAAATACATACATGGATAAGTATCTACTTACTAATACGTAACTGATTTTATGTCATGTCTTAGCTTATTTTATACGTTCTTATCATGTTTTACTGTTTTAAGCCTTAAACTGTGTTTATCTTATATTCTGTTTACTATGATTAAGTATTTCTGGTATTTCATGTATTATTATACTTACTGTGTAATAATAAGTAACTTTCCAAAAATAGCAGGTTTCCTAAAATAGAAAGCTTCCAAAAATAGAAAGTTTCCAAAAATAGAAAGTTACCAAAAATAGAAAGTTTCCAAAAATAGAAAGTTTCCAAAAATAGAAAGTTTCCAAAAATAGAAAGTTTCCAAAAATAGAAAGTTTCCAAAAATAGAAAGTTTCCAAAAATAGAAATTTTCCAAAAATAGAATTACTGCTTAAAATAGATAAGTTTCTAAAAATAGAAAGTTTCCATAAATAGATCAGCTGCCTTAATTAAATAAGTTTTTATAAATAGATTAGCTGCCTGAAATAAATAAGTTTCTAAAAATAGAAAGTTTCCATAAATAGATTAGCTGCCTTATTTAATTAAGTTTCTAAAAATAGAAAGTTTCCATAATTAGAAATCAGCTGGTTAAATAAGCTAAGTATATAAGCCTAAGTGTTTTCATGATTATTTTCGAAGTCATATGATATAATGTATAGTTTATTAATTATTTTATGATATTAAAATAAACTATAGGTTAAAATATTTAATTAAAGTATAACATGTTTTTAATTAAATAAAGTTAAATACTTAGGTTAAAACATGTATTATTATTTATTAATAATATAACCTAAGTCATGTTAATTAATTAATTATAACCATAGTTTTTAAATAATTAATTAATTATAAGTCTAAAAATATAAAATACTTAGGTTAATAATTTCATGATTTTAATAATTAATATAACCTAAGTCATGTTATTAAATTAATCATGTCATGTTCATTAATTTAATTTTAACATAAGATTATAAAAAAATAATAATCTTAACATACACCGTGAACCGGATCTTGCCTAAGAACCATGAACCGGACATGAAATCGACACCATACCCCGAACCACTTCAGGGTTCCCCTTGTCTTGTTGCTGCCGTGGGACCCACACCAACCAACCGGGACCATATGGTCTCGGTGGTGGTCAAATAGCCAAACCGAGACCCCCTCGGGTTCGGTTTAGGCGTCGGCCAAGAACAAACACCCCTAAAACACCCTTTTTGATTTATTCCAAAACAAATTTCATGTTAGATCTATGTTTTTAATTAGGTTTTAAAAAAAACACATCATGTTCATAATTATTTAAAAGATTAAATCAAAAGAAAAGGGTTAAAAGCATTACCGAATGCGTGGATCTAAACAACGATGAACAAACACGAACACTAGCACCAAATCCAAGATCAAAGATCAATAAACACCTCCTTTGGTGTGTTTAAGGGTGGCGGCCAAAAGAAAAGAAGAGGAGGAGGAAGAACTTTTTAGGTTTTTGTAAAATCTTCTGTAAAGTGAAAAATGAGTAGTGGTTTTTCCTTTTACCCTCTTTAGTGAAAATTGAGATGGGCTTGGCCCATCTTTCCCTTGTAGCCGCGGGTAGGGGCCCCACATGGGGTACCCGTACCGTTTTCCGTGTCTCGATGTTTAGTTATTCGTTCGTGATTATTTGTGTTCGCGTTTAAAGTGTTCTCGTTAAGTAATTATCGTGACCTAATATATTTATTTACGCTCGTAATAAATATATATACGTAATTAATAATAGTTCGTGATTTAATTACGTTCATGATTTCATGATCGCATGTTCGTGATTAATTATTGTCAAATAATTATTGTGTGCTCGTGCGTAGTAAATACTTATCGTGTTCTAACACGTACGTAATACGTAAAATCCTAACACGTAATCGTAATCATGCTATAATAGGAAAGTTTTAATCTAGTACGTACGATCCTAAGGGTACTATTCATTGTAAAAGCATGCGGGTTTTACAAAGACTCACTTAATAGTGCCGCGGGGGATAATATTCTTGTGAAATCCATGAACGAGGCTTGGGCAATAATTGAAAACAAGGCAAAAGTGCAAACCAAGAGTGTTAGGGCTACTATGACAAGTGCTAGTACTAGTGAGGCTGACAAGAAAATTGACAAGCTTACTTCAATCATGACCGACCTTGATTTACATGTTAAGAACAATGTTCAAGTAAATGCCTTAAAAGAGACGTGTGAAACGTGTGAGACTTATGGTGGACCACATTCGTACTATAATTGTGACAAGGTTTACAATCAACAACTAGAAGTTTATGCTTATAACAAAAATGAAAATGAGCGGGTTCATCTCAAACCAAATGTTGATGTTAACCATTTGTCTTATAAGTCTAATAACTATTTGGCTCCCCCGGGTTTTGTAGCTCCACAAAGACCACCCCACCCGCCTAAAATAGAAACCAAGGTCCTCAACAGGGTAATTTTCAAGGGAATTCAAATACAAGGGGTCTTAATCAAAATCAATGGAATTTTCAAGGGCAAAACCAAGGGTCTAATAATCAAAATCAAGGATTTAATAACCAAGGTTTTCAAAATCAAGGTTTTAATCAAGGTTTTCAAAATTATAATCATTATCAAAACCAAGGTTTTCCTAATCAAGGGTTTAACAATCAAGGTTTTAACAATCAAGGGTATAATCAAATGAACATGCATAATCCTCAAATGGTCTTGGTTCTACAAAATTAACCGAACATGAGCGAACCATGAAAGAAATGCAAGAATCGACCGATAAGAAATTTTTGCAAATGATTCAAACCCTTCGTCCCCAAGGTGCCCTCCCTTCTAACACCGTGACCAATCCTAGGGCTAACGTTAATGCCATCACTACTAGGAGCGGTAATACCACCGAAGAACCTTCTTATTCCCCACCTAACCAAGGACCCGAGATTCCTTCTTCTTCTACCCACCCTCCTTCACCTTCTACTTGTGACATACCACCCGTTATGCCTTCGTATACACCTTATGTTCCACCTTTACCTCAATCTTATACCACACCTTCGGTTCCCAATCCGGTTCCTTCACCTTCCATTTCTACCCCTCCTCCACCAAAGGATGTGAGTGAGCAATCCACTCCAAAGCCTTCATCTCAACCCAATATACCTTATCCCTCAAGGTTGAGGAAAGAGAAATTGAAGAATAAGGATGATATTCAAGTTTCTAACTTCCTAAAAATGTTCAAACAATTGAATTTTAATATCACCTTTGCCGAGGCTCTCGCTCGCATGCCTAAGTATGCTAAAATATTTAAGGACCTTTTAAGTGATAAGGAAAAATTGCTCGATATTGCTAATACCCAATTGATTAAAAATTGTTCCGAGGTTCTTTTGAGAAAATTACCGGTTAAGTTAGGAGATCCCGGTCGATTCCTTATTCCTTGCAATTTTCCAGGTGTAGAGAATTGTATGGCCTTGGCGGATCTCGGAGCGAGTATCAATCTTATGCCATTGTCCGTGTGGAAACAATTATCTTTACCCGAGCTAGTCCCTACTCGTATGACCTTGGAATTACCTAACTGTACGGTTGATTATCCGGTGGGGATAGCCTAGGATGTTTTCGTAGGAGTCGACAAATTCACTTTTCCCGCCGATTTCATTGTAGTCGACTATGAGATGGATCCCCGTGTTCCCTTAAGTGTGGGATGACCCTTCTTGAGAACCGGGCGTACATTGATTGATGTAGCCGCGAGTGAGCTTATCATGAGGGTAGGGGATGATAAAATCGTCTTTAACATGGGTAAACTTTCCAAACTTCCCGATGAGCCCGAATCCGTGAATTACATCGATGTGCTCGACGAAGCATGTGAAGAACATTTTCACGAGGCTTGTAAGAGCGGAATTTCTCATTTACCTCATGTTGAGACCGTAGCTTCTATTGCTCCATCATTGACTCCATTTGGAGAAAGTGACTTTCTTTTACAAGAATTCGAAGCAAGTTTAGGAGACGTGGATTTAAAATATGACGATTCTCCCACCGATTGGGAAGAAGACATTCGTACCATTGAGAGACTTCTCAATGAGTACCATATTTCTCCACCTACTCCTAAGGAAGTTACAAACGACGATCCTAATTTAACTAAGCCTTCCACCGACAATCCACCGGATTTAGAGCTTAAGGATTTACCGTCTCATTTAGAATACGTTTTCTTAGAAGAGAATGATAAGTTACCCTTCATAATTGCTAAGGACTTAAAAGAAGATGAAAAATCTCGACTTATCGATGTGCTCAAAAATCATAAGAAAGCAATTGCTTGGAAAATCTCCGGTATCCGTGGAATTGATCCTAACTTTTGCACTCATAAAATTCTCATGGAAGATGACTTTAAACCCGCAATCCAAAATCAAAGAAGGGTAAATCAAAAAAATTCATGAAGTCATTAACAAAGAAGTTATCAAACTTCTAGATGCCGACATGATTTACCCTATTTCAGATTCGTCATGGGTTAGTCCCGTCCATTCAGTGCCTAAGAAAGGCGGAATAATCGTTGTTCCCAATGAAAACAACGAGTTGATTCCTACTCGACTCGTAACGGGTTGGCGAGTTTGCATAGACTATCGTAAGCTCAATGATGCCACTCGTAAGGATCATTTTCCTCTTCCTTTCATGGATTAAATGCTCGAGCGTTTAGCGGGTAATGACTACTATTGCTTCTTAGATGGTTTTTCCGAATATTTTCAAATCCCCATCGATCCAAAAGACCAAGAGAAATCCACATTCACTTGTCCTTATGGAACATTTTCTTACAAACGAATGTCTTTCGGCTTATGCAATGCTCCCGGGACTTTCCAAAGGTGTATGATGGCTATATTCCATGACATGGTTGAAGAAACTATGGAAGTCTTTATGGACGATTTCTCGGTCTATGGTGATTCTTTCTCTTTTTGCCTTGCCAATTTAGAACGTATGCTTAAACGGTGTGAAGACACTCGTCTCGTTCTTAATTGGGAAAAATGCCATTTCATGGTAAAAGAAGGCATTGTCCTCGGTCATAAAATTTCCAAATCCGGTATCGAATTCGACCGTGCTAAAGTTGACGTCATTGCTAAGTTGCCTCCACCTACCACCGTCAAAGGAGTTAGAAGGTTTTTAGGTCATGCGGAATTTTATCGACGTTTCATCCAAGATTTCTCTAAGATTGCTCGTCCAATGACTCATCTCTTAGAAAAAGATGATCCTTTCATCTTTTCTCAAGATTGTCTCGACACTTTCGAACTTCTTAAAGGTAAATTAACTAAGGAACCGGTCTTAGTCTCTCCAAATTGGGAGTTACCTTTCGAGCTCATGTGCGATGCTAGTGATTTCGCGGTAGGAGCGGTTTTAGGTCAACGAGTTAACAAACACTTCCAACAAATCCATTATGCTAGTAAGACAATGACGGGGGCTCAATTGCATTATACCTGTTGATCCCAAACTTAGATCAATTAAGCTTTGTGTATACGAGATTAGATCAAGTAATACACGTAGAGAAACCTTTGCTTATGAATAAAGTAACTAAGTGTTATGCGGAATTAACACTTAATCTAAAACACAAAGATGTTAAACAAACTTTCACTTGTATTAGAATGATCGAACTTGATTACAATGAAAGAGGTTTAACTTGCGAAAACTTATGAAAACTGATAATCAACATTAACCTAAAAGATCTTCTTTTATAGATTAAGAAGTCTTGTACAATAAGCTACGAATCAACTATTCTAGGTAAAGATAATAATGGAAAATACAATGTCGAGCTTATCTTTACCATATACAAATAAAGAAACAAATAAACAAAAAGATTCGTATGAAGATATATTCCATCAGTGCTAATCTTCAAGGCTGTCAGCGTTGACTTCTTCAAGTGTCAACGCTTGGCTGTCAGCGTCCAATGTCATCCTATCAGCGCTTGAATTCTTCTTATCAGCGTCTAGTGAACTGACCCATAATTTATTCCCAACAATCCTCCCCTAAACTTGATATCCATTCCAATGATCAAGTTTCTGAATAAAAACTTAAGGCTTAGGAGGAATCTTGCAAAAACTTCTTATGTTGGTGATAAACATATCTAATCAATTCCTTGGCCACGTCACTAGTATAATCAATCTCCAAGGGTGTCTCCTTCATCTTCTCCAATACTTCTTTGGACAAGAAATAGTCAGCATCCACAAGTAGATACTCTGAAAACTTTGTAGAGCTCAAATGAAATACACCACAAGTAGAATAAAGCCTCCAATGAAGATTACTGAGGTCATCTTCAAGATCCTTCCATATGGCAGGATCTGCTTCCCTTGGACCACACAAAGTCAAAAATGTGTGCCATAGTCTTATTCCATTTGTTGAAGTAGGTGCTTCAGCTGTATACTTGGCCTCTATCAATCTCCATAGATGCACCAAGTCTTCTCTGTCTATGCTTGCAAAGATAGAAATAATTGAAGTGAAAGTGTGTACCTCCTTTCCAAATCTGCCAATCTTCCAAAATCCACACTCATCTTCATCAAAGCTTATGATTGGATTTCTGTCATCTAGAGGTACTACATTTACCAAATCTGAAGCTTCCAATGGAGAAAGCTTGAGATGCTTCCTTATGACACTTTCAGTTGGATAATATACATCTATATCTTTGGGAAATTGGAGAGGATCTCCTTTCTTCACTGGTCTTTGAGCAATCCTCATCTCCTTTTGAATCTGCATTTCCTCAGCAAGCTCTTGTTTCCTTTCTTCTGAAAGAAACTGGTAGACATTATTTTCTTGCACATTCCTCCAAATAGGATGTGCCCTATACTCTAGCTCCTCAAAAGATAAAGCCAGCAACTTCTTGTATGTCCATCTAGGTTGATGGCATCTAAGCAACTTGTAGTACAACTGCCTTCTATCTCTTTTAAGCCAAGTCTTGACCTCTTGTGCATTAAACCTCAAAATCACCTTTATATCATCTTGTACCCTGAGAAGAACTTCCAACCCCCAAATTTGATCTGATAAACTCATTCCTGGGTTGTCCATTACCTTATCTTCCCAAGCATGGTACATTCTGGTGATTTCTGGAAGGTCCCAATCAATCTGATTCTTCAAATCACTCAATCTTTCTCTTGCCAACTCATTCCCATATTCAAGTCTTTCTGGATCTTCAATAATTTGAACACTTGAATCTGAACTATCTCCTTCTCTTTCATCATCACTCTCTTTCTCACTCTCAGAAGTGGCAACAAATGGTGATCTACCACTCCTCTTCAAATCTCTTTCCAAAAGTTGTGCAGCCAACTGTTCATCAAATGCAATTTGTGCTGCATCTTTCTTTGGAACATCTTCTTCAACCAGAATCCCCTTACCCTTGTCTTTTGGATCAATAATAGGTAAGGTAGAAGAAGAAACCTGCGTAGACACATCTTTGATGATTGCTGATGACTGGAATACATCAACACCACCTGCAACTTTGTCAGCGTTCAAGTTACCTCTATCAGCGCCCCGATTACCTTTGTCAGCGCTGGATGTGTCAGCGTTCAAACCTGTATCAGCGCCCATTGTTGCTGTGAAAGTTCCTTCCAAGTTCAATGGAGTTACCTTGGATGTATCAATAATTGGGTGCTTCTTCAAGTTGGTGAGTACTTCTGCAACATTTAAAGATTCACTAAATTGTGAACTCTTCTCACTGGCTGTATGAATCAGCTCATCCTCTTCATCCTCCCCTTTGGAAGATTCCTCCATTCTACTCCTGCTACTAGGATTCTCCAAAACAGTTACCCGCTCCCTCAATGCTTGGAGTTCACGGCCCTGAGTATTGACAATTTGTACAAGGCTGGCATTTTGCTTTTGCAAGCTAATGACAGCAGCCGTCAATTCATTCAATGTCATAGGTTCCAATCTGCCCTCAGCTAGAATGGGGATTTGACCTCCCAAAATAGAATCATAGAGCGTGGATGAGGTCTTAAGGATGTTGGGACTGTCTTGACCAGCATCTAAGCTTGTGTCAATAGCCCCAGCCTCATCCATGGCACCAGCCACACTTATGGAGGTGGTTCTCTCTGCAACAAGGCTAGGACCACTAGAGGAGAACACTCCAGTAGTCCTTTGGCGTTTATTCAACCTAGATTGTAATGGGGTGGAAGATGAGGTAGATTGTGTGGGTGTGGGTTGGTTAAGGGGTGTTTGGGATTGTTCAGGGATGTCATCAGTGTTGGGATTGGCTATGTCAGCGCCAACATTTTGAGTGTCAGCGTTGACATTGGGTTGGTCAACGTCCATGTGGTTAGGTGAAGGTAATGGTTCATGAATAGGCTCAAGTTGAGGTGCAGGGTCTGGTTGTGGTTGAGCAGCCTGAATTACTTCAAGCATGGCTTGGGTAAGAGGTATAGATCTGTTTGTGGAGCTCATTTTGGTAAAAATGGTTTTCTGTTGCTTAGGGATCTCATAAAAAGTGTCATGATCCCTAGTACAATATTCTTGTAAATCAAACACCATTTGCAAAAATCTTGGGTAAGCCAAAGTCATTTTACTTCCCTTATTTTTACACATCCCTTCAAAAATCATTTTTGAAAAATTATACTTAAGCCCACGTGTTAAGCACTTGCAATTGACCTGTTTATTTCATTAAAAGAAGTACATTTTAGACTTAAGCATTGGAGAAGGACATGTATCAAATATTTCCAGTCAGAGGGAAATTCCTGCTTATGATATTTATTTAAAGTGACATCAGCAGGAATAGGATAACCCAATTCCCTAAGACCTTGTTCTATTGTTGCAATGGCAAGGGTAGTCACACCATCAGCATCATTAAGACGCAAAGCTTGGCGAACCAAGGCTTCAGTGACCACCCATATTCTTCCATGAACAGTAGATGTTAATGTGGTCACTCCATTAGCTGTTGTGGAACTAACATTATTCCAAAACTGTCTAATGTGTGCGACAGGGACCAATGGTTCATGAGAAAGTGCATACCTTAAGGAGGATGCATTTAAAAATGCCACCATTTGTGAATACTGAGGGAACAAATCATTATCAGCGGCCAAGTAAGCTACCATATTATGTTGGCTCTTGAACTCCAATGTTAATTTCTTCGAGTTGAACTTTGGTGCCATGTTGAAAGCTGTTTAGGTTATGTGATATGGGAAAAATCTAGGAGAAAAATGTTAGACAAGAAAATAGGAATACCCAGAATAAAAAGTTAGCCAAATTTATAGGAGAGATGCATGAGTTTGATTGGTCAAAAATGAGGCAGTTATATTCAAAGAGTAATGATGAAAATATTGAATCAAATATAACTTATCTCATGCATTAATTAAAAGTAACAACTCCCCAAAATTACGGCCAAAGATTAGTCAAAAATAACAACTGGGTAGGGCCCACTAGGTGTCAATGGTCAAAAATAGCCCATCAGCGCCCAACGGCTATATTTTCTTGTCAGCGTTTGCCTAAAGCCTTGTCAGCGTCACGATTGGACGTAACAGCGTTTGGAGAAAAACTTGTCAGCGTCTAAAAAATAAAAATAAAAAGAAAAAGACCTTAACAAAGTAATTTATCCTAAGGGAAATATCTTGCAAGTTGATAATAACTACTGGGCGGCAAGCACTGTCTATTTATGCACACTTGCTTAAGCAAGATAGACACAAATGTCCTCAAGTGTCCCTTGCTAACCAAAATACTTACCAACAAAGTTATTTCATAAAATTCTTTGTAACTCCCAGGTAAACCCATAACAAAACTATTCCCAAGTCTCCCATCAGACCACAACCAATTCTAGGCAAAAAATGTCTTGGCAGCATGCAAAGTTGATATACTATGCATGCTACAGTGCCTCATGGTTTAGTAAAACTAACCCATACTCACCTGTGGACACAATCTAGAATTGTGATGAGAGTATTGTAAGAATACCCAAGAGTCCTAAAGGTTCCTTAAACCTCCCCTCAAACTATGATACATGAGTTTCTCAAAATATATATGAACATTAAAAATTTATGTCAAGATAGGAATATAAATATTCCAACCATCATCCATAAACAAAAATATGTCCAAATAGCTCTTCAAAGATCCATAAGCAAATCTGTATCCAATGGCATAAAGCTACCACCACCTACACATTTAGATTGAAAACCACAAAACTAACATTTGTTGCTGACAGCGTCCCGACAACACTTATCAGCGTTGAAGGAACTCTTGTCAGCGTTAGACAATAATATCTCTAACAACGGCAAAATAACACTTATCAGCGTTACATTTACCTTTGTCAGTGTTAGAAAAATAAAGTGGAAAAATCTAAATCATCATAAAGACCAATAACAATGCATTACCCTGTACATACTGTTATAAAAAGGTTCCAAAACACATATTAAGTGAGATTAACCATTCCAATATTTGTTACCAAATATTGAAATCTTCCAGTATCAAAAGGTTTAGTTAATAAATCAGCCACATTATCTTCTGTGGCTACCCTATCTGGTTGTATTAAACCTTTCTCAAAGCAATCTCTTTAAAATGATGTCTAATTTCTATGTGTTTGGTTTTAGAATGATGTACAGGATTTTTAATAATGCATAAAGTACTGTTATTGTCTACAAAAATCTTGGTATGCATGAAATTATACCCATAATCCCACAGCTGTCACCAAACCTGGAAAAATCATCAGTGATAACAAAACAATATGATTTACCCTTCAAACTTTCTATATTAGTTGGACCAAAGAGGTCCATATGCAATAAGTGAAGTGGTTTAGAACTAGAGTGCACCTGTTTAGATTTGAATGAGACCTTGTGCTGCTTGCCTTTAAGACATGCAACACAAGAGTGGTCATTGTGGAAAGCCTTTTCAGGCAAACCATCAACTAAACCAAGCCTCACAAGTCTATTGATATTCTTAAAGTTTATGTGCCCTAATCTCCTGTGCCAAAGATTACTTTCATCTAATGAGGCTTTAGCATAAAAACATGACATCATTTTATTATTTATCTTAATTCCATTAAGATTCACATTATATATGTCTTTATGCCTTGGTGTTCTAAATTCTATGTATTTCTCCTCAGGGAGCTTGTAATCTTTGCTTAACACCAAGCACTCAGTATCTGTGAAAAGAACCTTATTTTTGTTATCACACACTTGTGATACACTAAACAAATTATAATCCAGTTCTTTTACCAGGAAGACATTCTCAAACCGTAGATTGTTGGTGACAAGGGTTCCTTTTCCTGTGATGGTGCCATAGCCCCCTCCAAAGTATACCTTATCACCATCTTGAATAGGAGTGAAGTTTGTCAGATAGTCTTCCTTTCCTGTCATGTGCCTTGAGCATCCACTATCCCAATATCCATAATCATTGATCTTCTTCTGAATGCCCTGCACATAAAGAAAACACATTAGTTTTCTTTGGGAACCCAAGCCTTGGAAGACTTGGATTCATTTGGTTGTTCAACAAGAACAGACTTGGTTCTCATAACAACCCCATTTTCATCCCTTTTTGAATGAAATTCCCAGTTAACCCCAACTGGTGTTGACATTGCCTTTGAAATATAATGAAACCTGTTGCATGTCATAGAAAGACCAGTAAAATTAGGGTTTTGGTCTTGTTTTGGTCTCCATGTTAAGCTAGTAGAGGCTTTAGACCTATTTCCCTGTGGTTGCAAATACCTAGGTTTGGCAGTGTGTCTGTCAGCGCTGAAATTGCTCTTGTCAGCGCCCCGATTGCCTTTATCAGCGTTGAACCTAGGGTTTGCTACAGGAACCCATTGCCTATTGGACCAAGTGTTTGACTTTTGGAAAGGTCTTAGGCCTTGTGTGTTAGACCCTCTAGAAAAGAATGGGGCTGGTCTAACAACTTGTGAACTTTTGTTCACAAAGGTATTGGGTCTGACAGTGTTTGACCTATGTTGACTTTTGTCAGCGCTGAAATGGTTCCTATCAGCGTTGACATTGGAAGCGTTGACACATTTGTATGCCAAATGTGAAAAGCTACCGCATGAGTAACAAGCTTTTCTAGACATAGTCTTAGGTCTAGAAGCAAAGAAGCCTGTTCCATGTTTACTAACTTGGCTTTTTGGTGACCTAGTATTTCTATACATCTCTGCATACTTAACACTAGGTTTTCTAACAGTTTGTGGGCCAAGGTCAACAGCTTTGCCGGTGGTTGGGTGTGTGATTTTAATAGGTGTAGGATCATGGCTTATGATTGGTGTGGGCTCATTTGGACTTTCACACAACAACCCTCCCTTAACAAACAAAGTGTGGTTAGCTTTCTTCCACTCATCTAGGTCAGTCAGTTTTTGTTTGTATTCTTCAACTGGGGAAGTCACTCTAGGTGGAGGAATGAATTCCTTCTCTTGAAGTTCTGGCAAGCCAGTCCAAGATAAGTCCTTTGATTGGACACCATAGAAATCCCCAGCTGGTGGTGGAACACCAGTATAATCTTTCATCCCAATCCCACTCATGTCCTTAGAGTCTCTTTGTTTACTAACACACTCTCCTAGGGATTGTGTGGCCTTATCAAATCTCTGGATTTTAAGACTCACATTATCTTTATTTTTGTTAGCCTCCTCTAACTGAGCTATCAAATCAAGATTAACCCTGTTTGTGATATCTTGAATATCTTTACTTTGATGTAACTCATGATTTAAGATATTTATTTTATCCTTTAAATCAAACTCCATTTTCTTATACTCAGCTACTGTCTTTTCTGTTTGGGTAAGAGCAATTTGATAATTATATACTTTGCATCTTTCAGTACTTGCCTCATCTAATAATTTTACTATCTCTTGATTTAGTTTTTCAGTATTTAAACGACAACCCTTAGAACAGAAAGCATCATCATATACCTCATTATCTGATGAAGAGGAGGAGTGTGCCATGAGAGCATATTCAACATGCTCTTCTTTAACTTCAGCAACCAAAGCTCTGTCCTCTTCCTCATCCTTAGCCATAAAGTTCCAGCTCCAGTCCCATCCTCCAACACCATCAATTTGTTGAACAGCAACCATGGCCTTGGGATCTTGGCTCTTAACCATTTGGCTTGAGGGCTTACCAGCATCAGATCTTCTTGGAGATCTACATTCCCTCATAAAGTGCCCCATCCGATGACAATTGTAGCACTCAACTTTAGATTTGTCAAATCCAGCAACATCCTTAGCATTAAAGGTCATCTTCTTCTTGAACCTTTTATTAAACCTGTTTGCTCTTAAACTTACAAGAGCCATAGTCCACTTGATGTCCATCTCTTCCAATTGCTCATCACTTATCTGCTCAAGATCTTCATATGTAATCCTTGAATCACTGGGCAAAGAAGCAATGAATGCACACACAGTATCTAGATCTAAACCAGCAGGTTTAATTCTATCAGCGCCAAAGTTGTGAGTGTCAGCGCTTGAGTATAAAGCGTTGACAGGATATGATCCAGCGCTGACAGGCTGTGATCCAGCGTTGACACATTAAGATCCAGTGACTGGATGTCCATAGGAGTTCATGGAATCAAATTGGCCTTCACTTTGTGAGAAGAAGGCCATGTTGCTGCTGGAAGATTTATTATCACTCTCCAATAGCCATTCATTCTCCAACAGTCTTAGTTTGTTGAAGATGTCATCAAACCTGGAAGTCTTGTGGGTGTTATTGACAAGAATGGATCTTGTCTCAATCTTCCATACATCACCAAGGCTTTTGAGAAAAGTAGCATTCAAGTCAGGGTCATCAATCTGTGTTCCCATGAAGGAAAGTTGACTTGTGATGTCAAGCAGTCTACTTCTCACACTGCTGAGATTCTCATTGGGTTGAGCCTTAAAGACAGCATACTCATGCAAGAGTTGCTTCTTCTTTTCTTCTTTTGTGTCAGCATTGCCACCATGTGGTACTTCAAGAGCTTCCCAAAGCTTTTTTGCAGACACAAAGCGTTTGTACTTGTGCTGATTCTCATGACCTAAGGCGTGTTTCATGATGTTCAAGATTTTCATGTCCACCCTTTTCTTGGCTATATCTTCAACAGATACAGCTCTTCCATCTCCAGGCTTTTCCTTCTTATCAGCTTCAGGACAATTAGGAACAGCTATCCTTGTGGCAATAGCATTAGCAATCTTTTGCGCTTTGTCGAATGTGTTCCCATATTCAACAATCTCCCAAAGAGTGTAGTCATGAATAGCTATATATTGCTCAAAATTGGACTTCCAAAGCTCGAAGTTCCTGGCATCAAACATGGGAATTTTGATACTAGGATTTGTGGAGTTGTTTTGTAGCAAAGCAGCAGGTTGATCTGTGCCAGACATGATGTTTTTAGGGTTTTGAGAAATTTAGGGTTTTGAGGGTTTTTGGTGTTTTAGGGTTCTGACGTTACTTAAAGATCAAAAGTTTCTCAACAAGCTCTGATACCACTTGTTGATCCCAAACTTAGATCGATTAAGCTTTGTGTATACGAGATTAGATCAAGTAATACACGTAGAGAAACCTTTGCTTATGAATAAAGTAACTAAGTGTTATGCAGAATTAACACTTAATCTAAAACACAAAGATGTTAAACAAACTTTCACTTGTATTAGAATGATCGAACTTGATTACAATGAAAGAGGTTTAACTTGCGAAAACTTATGAAAACTGATAATCAACATTAACCTAAAAGATCTTCTTTTATAGATTAAGAAGTCTTGTACAATAAGCTACGAATCAACTATTCTAGGTAAAGATAATAATGGAAAATACAATGTCGAGCTTATCTTTACCATATACAAATAAAGAAACAAATAAACAAAAAGATTCGTATGAAGATATATTCCATCAGTGCTAATCTTCAAGGCTGTCAGCGTTGACTTCTTCAAGTGTCAACGCTTGGCTGTCAGCGTCCAATGTCATCCTATCAGTGCTTGAATTCTTCTTATCAGCGTCTAGTGAACTGACCCATAATTTATTCCCAACAATACCACTACCGAAAAAGAGTTTTTATCCGTAGTGTATGCTTTTGAGAAATTCCGCCCCTATCTTGTGCTTTCCACCACCATCGTTTACACCGACCATTCCGCCTTAAAATACTTGTTGACCAAGCAAGATGCTAAACCGAGACTCCTTCGTTGGGTTTTTCTCCTACAAGAATTTAAAATCAAAATTTGTGATAAAAAGGGAGCAGAAAACCTAGCCGCAGATCATCTTAGTAGACTTGAGGATCCTTATCAAGGGGAACTTGCAAATAAAGAGATTAATTCATCTTTTCCCCTTAAGACCTTAATGTCTATTAATTCCAATCTTGATGATACCCCATGGTTTGTGGACATTGCAAACTATTTGGCGGGTGGTGTTCTTATCGAAGGGTTATCGTCCCAACAAAAGAAAAAATTCTTTAAGGATGTTAAGCACTATTATTGGGACGACCCTTATCTTTTCAAGCAATGTGTGGATCTTATCATTCGTAGGTGTGTTGATGGGCTGGCGGCTTTACAAATCCTTGAAGCTTGCCACAAAGGACCCACCGGTGGTCACTTTGGTCCTAACTACACCGCTAAGAAAGTTTTTGACTCCGGATTCTATTGGCCCACCATTTATCATGACGCTCATGGAATGGTTAAGCATTGTGATGCTTGCCAAAGACAAGGCAAGATCACACATAAAGATGAGATGCCTCAAAATTTCATACAAGAATGTGAAATCTTTGACGTATGGGGCATCGACTTTATGGGGTCATTTCCATCATCCAAAGGGAACAAGTACATCCTCGTAGCCGTTGACTACGTATCAAAATGGGTTGAAGCAAAGGCTTTACCTACTAACGATGCGAGGGTTGTTGTAAACTTCTTGAAACAATTGTTTGCTCGATTCGGTGTACCGCGTGCTATTATTAGTGATCGCGGGACTCATTTTTGCAATGATCAATTCGCACGAGTCATGGATAAGTATGGTGTCAATCACCGACTTTCCATCGCGTATCATCCACAAACTAATGGTCAAGCCGAGGTTTCCAACCGTGGACTTAAGCGAATCTTAGAGCGTACCGTGGGAGAGCATCGTGCCTCATGGGCTGATAAATTAGATGATGCTTTGTGGGCTTTTCGTACACTTATAAGACACCTATAGGTTGTACTCCTTATCGCCTTGTGTACGGAAAGGCATGCCACCTCCCCATTGAGTTGGAGCATAAGGCTTATTGGGCCTTGAAATGGGCTAATTTTGACATAAACAAAGCCGGTGATCTTAGGAAAATCCAACTCAATGAACTTAATGAACTTAGGAATGAGGTTTATGAGAATTCATTGATCTACAAGGAGAAGACTAAGCTCATTCATGATTCCAAGATTAAGAACCAAGAGTTCAACGTTGGTGATCAAGTTTTACTCTTTAACTCTCGGTTGAAAATCTTTTCGGGTAAACTTAAGAGCCGTTGGTCCGGTCCATTCACCGTGGCCCAAATCTTCCCTTATGGCACCATTGAGTTATCTCAACCAAATGGGCCCAATTTTAAGGTGAATGGCCAACGGGTTAAGTTGTACTTTGGAGAGGACATCTCTCATGAGATGATTCCATCCCTCTCTACTTTTTCCTTGAATTAATTCGAGAAATCGAGTCGAGCTAGAGACTCATGGTAAATAAATCAAGCATCGTATAACTAGGTTAGACTTTTACCTTTTCCATCCTTTCCACCCCTTTTTACCTTCACCCATTTCCACCAATAAGTGTAGGGGGAGCCAAGTAGGTTGTTTGTGTTGTGATGTTGTGCAGGGACCTGTGCTTTAACGATCCACTTTTGGTATTTTTGACGTGACCCGTGATCCCGTGTTACCGTGTACCCGGTTATATCAAAACAACTGGTCTGATAGTTCAAATACTAATTCCTATCAGTCTTCAAAAAAAAATAATCATCCAAAAAAAATTGTCCTCAACGGGATTCGACCTCGTGATCTCACGGGTAACAACCCAACGTGCTAACCATTTGTGCTAGCTTCTCTCTTTAGTTTAATTATAGCTTCGGCTATTAATATAGTCTGTTTGATAGCTGTCAGTTTTTTTAAATAGATTTTTTTACAAGTTTTCATTTTAAGTTAATTATTAGTTTATTAAATTACGTTTATAATGTCTTAAATAAAAAATATATTTTATTATTTTAGAAATTTAAAATTAGTTTTCTAAATAAATTAGTTTTTTTAGTAATATAAATTTTAATTAATTTAGTTTTTAAATAAAAAATAGTTTTAAATAGATTTTGCTTATTAAATAGTAAAAGTAATTTTCAAAATAAATTTATTAGTTGATAACTTTTAAATAGTTTTAAATTTTTTTAATTAGATCTTAAATAGTGTAAAAGCATTTTCTTTTTAAATAGATTAAATAGTTTTTAGTTTTAATTACCAAACAAGTACTATTCACCGAAAACAATTAATCTTTACGATAAAATTGGAAATCAATTCGAGTCGAGTCGAGGAACGATAAATTAGAGATAAAAAGAATTGTAAAATTCCTACATTAGGACCACACAATCTTACCTCTCTAGTTAGGTGCACAGTCAAGTGTATCATAATATCAAACAATGACGGAGGAAAGAACTCTCAAGTAGGCACAGTGTCACAACTAGTTCTTGTTGCATCGCATCTAGTTCTTCCAATTTGATTTCTTTTCTACATATAGATTTAAAGAAAATGCAAAACCTGATAATAGCATATCGTGTGGGTGCGTGCATGATTGAACGTATTGAAATTGGTAAAAACTCTTGCATCAGCATGTGATAGTCATGTGACTTAAGGCCAATGAGCTTCCTTTCCTTTAGGTTGACCGCTAATTTAAAAAATATCCCTGTGGTACTATGAGGTTGGCTAACGTTTCATAAAATTTGTCTTTTTCAGCATTAGTTAACGTGTAGCCTGCTGGAGGTAGTGTTGTTTTTTCGTCTTCTAGCCTAGCAAAAAGCTCTAGTTTTATACCCAAAGCTGCCAGATCCAATCGTGCCTTCAATCCATCTTTCGTCTTCCCATGAACATTTAGCAAAGTTCCAACAAAACTCTCCCTGACATTTTTTTCTACATGCATAAAGTCAATACAATGTGGAACAGGATTATGCCTCCACTACCTTAGCATTCGATACCAAATGTTGAATTTCTTCCAATATGATTCAGTAGGTTGGCTTAAACTACCCTCGTCTTCTGTTGCTTTTCTTTTGTTCTTTTGAATTTTTCCACCTCTGCCTCTTGTATCTTCCTGGTTTCCCGATGCGTTATTGTTAGTTTTCTTTACTTTTCCCCACTTATTTTGAATATGTTTAACTTCGTTGTATATTTCTTCCCCTTGTCTTTGGTACTGGAGCACGTGCAAGTTCTTTTTGTCCATTAAACGATTTCATTTGCTTTCTGAATGGATGGGTGTATGGTAGATATCTTCTGTGACCAACATAACTTTGCTTGGCTAAGGCCGAAAGTCTTACACAATGTGTATCTTTCCCACATACCACGAAACCATTGAATCCACTGTATGGGCACCCACATAATGTACCCAGTGCTGGGTAATCATTTATCGTCCGTAACACAACGGAACGAAGCTTAAAGTTCTGTTTCGTTGACGCATCAAATGTATCAACACAATCTTCAAATAAGGTATACAGGTCATCAACTAACGGTTCTAAGAAAACATCAATATCATTCCCCGGGTATCCCGATATAAGGGTCGAAAGCATGATAAACTTTTGTTTCTTACACAACCATGGAGGAAGGTTGTATATGACACATAAAACTGGCCATGCACTGTGATGCCTATTACCTGAGTTGACGTCAACCCCATCAGCCGATATTTCCATCCGTATATTTCTTGGATCTTCTGCAATTTGGGGGAATTTTTCATCTATGGTACGCCATGCCTGTGAATCTGTAGGGCGACGTAAAACACAATATGTTATCCTCCTTGTTGCGTGCCATCTCATGTTTTCTATAATACTTGGTATCTTAAAGAATTGTTTTAGTCTTGGTATAATTAGGAAGTACCACATCACTTTGGCTGGAATGTTTTTGTAAACTTTCTTTGTCTTATTGTCGACCTTCCATCTTGTTGTCCCACATGTTGAGCAAGCAGTCAAATTTGAGTTAGTTTTCCAGTAAATCATGCAGTTGTTGATACATACATGTATCTTTTTGTATCATGATCCCATCAGTCGCATCATTTTTTGGCCTGATAAGTTCTTTCAACTAGTTCGTTAGCAGCAGGCAGCATCTTTTTAATCAAACCAAGTAATTTAGTAAAGAACTTATCACAAGCTCCATACTTGCCCTTCAAGTTGAGAAGTTGAACTATTGCAGACAACTTTGTGAAGTCGGGACATCCTTCATAAAGTGGCTTCTCCGCGTCTACTACTAGTTGTTGAAACTTGACAATGTCATCCTCATCAAAACCATCTTTTGTAGCGTTAACCATCTCTACTGTTGCTGGGCCATCTGTTGGAATTTCTGAACCAGCATCCGTGTCGACATCCGTGTTGTCAACATACTCTATTGTATCATCAACTAATATTTGGGCATTTGATGATTGCTCGTCCTTTTCTCCATGTTTTATCCAATTTGTGTACTTTGGATTAAACCCATGTCTGAATAAATGGAATCCTACTGATTCCACTGTACCCTCTATGTGGTTTAAGCAGCTGTTACAGGGACATATAATTGTAAGTGGTCCATTATGACTTTCTGGGTGGCGGTTAATCTCCTCTTGCTTTTTTTTGGCATATTCAATAAACGCTTCTACTCCGTCAAAATATTCTTTATTAGTCCTATTACTTCCTATCCAAGACTTGTCCATCGTAGTGTTGAGGATAAATCAAACCGTATATATCCTATAAATCACAAAACAAACCAATATATCATATCCAAGATAAAACATTCTTAAAGGTTTAAGGCACATAGCATGAATCAATAACGCATAATATAAAACCCCAAAATCCAATCACATATATATTAATTATCTAAACAAATGCATATGAACACTACAGATTGTAATCCTAATAAAAACAATACCTGATTTATAAAGTAATGAAATTAAAACTGGTGTAGATGGCCGGACATAATAGTTGTTGCTGTTATTGATGGCTGGAGAATGAGTGATGGAAAAATGTGGGATGCGTTTAAAATTTATGGGAGTTAATTTCAATGTTCACTAAATAACATTTTGGAGGCAAAGTTTCAATTTTCAACAAAATAAAATTTTGGAGGCATGTTTTAAATTTCACTCAATAAAAGTTTGAAGTCAAAGTGTTAAAATTTGACCCGAAATGTTGGTTATTTATTATCTGATATGCATCTAGGGGTGTGTGTGGCGCAATGGGCTGATCGTGGGACTAGAGTTAGAGCTTATATAAGTATACGTTGGGTTTAAAATTTGTATTTTTTATATTTTGTGTTACCTTAATGACTTTATTTATATGTTATAAATATGGTAATAATCAGAATGCCAAGTTGTAAACAAACATAGATTAATTTGATATTCATTTTGTTAGCAAAATTTATTGACGACTACATCATCTGTGGTCAATCATTGTTTCAAGCAATTACATCATATGATTGTTCCAAAAAAAATTTTACATCATAGGAAAATGCAGAAAATTAGACAATACTATAAATGTAAAAAACATCAGGCCTTTGCCTTCCCCTTCCCATTGGAACCAGCCGGCCTCTTCCCTATTTTTTCTACAATCTGTTTCCAAGTTGTTTTGTTACCAAGACAAAGAACAACATTGTAAATAGGGGTAGGGCTTTTCACAATGTTTTTGGGAACATAGTTCACATCAGGACCTATTTTCTTTTGGGTGTTGGCTTTCACTTTTAGGGTGTCTTCATAGAACTCAAGTGAGTCAATGCTGTCTTCATCAGCCTCATCTGTCTCATCATAATAGGAATCAGCAAATGGACTACCTTCATCTTCATCCCAAGTCTCCCAGTATTGTGAATCAGCATAATACTCAGCTAAATCAACATAGCCATACGATTGCAGCACCTCCTTTGGAATATTCCCAGTCTTAAACCTTTCAGCAACAGAATCCGTAACAGCAGGCCTAGGCCTTTTGGCTGATCCAATGGGAGGAAGTGCATGGTGCTTTGAATATCCTTCACACCCCTTTTCGAACCACCCAGCATCTCCACTAGGACAAAACACATCTTCGTAGCTAAAGTCACTCAACTCAATCACTTCAACCTTTGTTTTTGTCATTTTTTATATCTGAGATATATATGTTAGGGATTGAAAGTGTAAAGGGATATGGATAAGTGGTGTTAGGAGTTGGAACCAATTTTCATAGAAAACAAGGGGTTGTAGATTTTTATGCTACTTTGGTGATTTTTATGACTAACATATCACGCAAATAAACAGACCACAACCCTAAACTAACAAACGGAGTAACTGATAAAAAAATATCATGAACTCAAACACTTAATCAAAGATTTTGGAACCTAATAACTGAAACAGGCAGATTTTTATGAATCTTGCATAAATAAATTGGAACTTAAATACTTAAAACTAAAACTTGAAAACACTTATAACCACAAAAAAAAACAAGTGTTCAGGTTCCAGTCTTGGGATTTGCTGTCACTCAAACCCCAAAAAAACCCTATCAATCTGAAACACCCATTTTATGATTTTTAAACAGATATAATAGAGTGATTCTATGCAAATGGGATCCAAATAAAATCAAACCGCCATGAACATAACTAAGCAGTCAAAATATGCATAAAATAACATAAATCGTCATAATCAATATAAATGGGGTTCAATTATGTCTATCCAATTAACGTCTAAACCCTAATAATGTTATGGTTCTTTGATTCCAAAAAAAGGGAAAAAATGTTGATTGTAGATAACATCATAAATAATAATACAAAAAGCATGTATAAAAGCACAAACCTGTTCAACAAATTAGACAGTGGAATTAATTTTTTTAGGGTTCTTGTTCTTACAAGCGAAGGGGAAAAGATGATTATGATTTCTGGTGGGTCAGTTGATCATTATAAGTGTTCTTTTCCCCCAAAATAAATAAAACCGGTAATATCTAGTCATTAAAAAAAGTCCAACTTTATATTTCTGTTCAAATAGGAATATCGCACATAAAAAAGTCCATTGGGTACAATGGACTATTATAAGTATTTGTGTATTTATGACTTTTACCCTTTTATAAATATGTTATTTATGATTTATTAAACATATATAAGTCGAGATGGGCATATGTGTCATAAGCTTACATTTTGTGGTTTATATCTATTACAAAATTAATATAATGCATGAAATATATTTAAGGAATTATTAGTTTAAATGCGCCAATGTGGTGGAGTCGTATTATCAGCTAATCATATAACATAAAAAATGTTAAAAGTGAAAGTATCAAAATTAAGACAAAAAATCAACAACATACAATTATATTATGTTTTAAATAAGTAATATATGAATAATATATGCAAGCGTTCTATGCCCCTTTTAAGAGGTCGGTGCTTAAACGGTTTTATGACTTATTTCACCAAGACCATGTCTGAACGTACATAAACGATGAGTAATTTGTTATCTGACTTATTTTAAAACCTAAACCTTAAACCATTTAACCCTAAACCATATAACCCTTAAACCTTAAACCCTAATTAAACCATAAATCATAATCCTACATACCATAAACCCTAAACCTTAAACATTAAACCCTAAACATTGAACCTCAATAAACCCTAAACCTTAAACCCTAAATCCTAAACATTAAACCTTAAACAAATAAACCCTAAACCCTAAGTCCTAAACCTTAAACCAATGAACCCTAAACACTAAATCATAAACCCGTACCTATAAACCTTAAATCCTATTTAACCCTTAAACCACAAACCCTAGCTAATTAAACCATAAATCATAAACCTTAAACCATAAACCAATAAACCTTAAACCCTAAGCCCTAAACCTTAAACCAATGCACCCTAAACACTATATCATACACCTTAAACCTATAAACCTTAAATCCTATTTAACCCTTAAACCACAAACCCTAGCTAATTAAACCATAAATCATAAACCTTAAACCATAAACCAATGAACCTTAAACCCTAAACCCTAAGCCCTAAACCTTGAACCAATGCACCCTAAACACTAAATCATACACCTTAAACCATTTAACCTTAAATCCTATTTAACCCTTAAACCATAAACCCTAGTTAATTAAACCATAAACCTATGAACCTTAAACCCTAAATCCTAACCCTTAAACCTTAAGCCAATGCACCCTAAACACTATATCATACACCTTAAACCAATTAACCTTAAATCCTATTTAACCATTAAACCACAAACCCTAGCTAATTAAACCATAAATCCTAAACCTTAAACCATAAACCAATGAACCTTAAACCCTAAACACTAAACCTTAAACCAATGCACCCTAAACACTGTATCATACACCTTAAACCATTTAACCTTAAACTATAAACCTTAAATAGTAATTAATCTTTAAACCACAAACCCTAGCTAATTAAACCATAAATCCTAATTAAACCTTAAACCATAAACAATAGCTAATTAAACCACAAATCCTAAACCTTAAACCATAACCCTAAAGTCTAAGCCATAGAACCTAAACCTAAAGTCTAAACCATACAACCTAAACCTAATGCATTATACCTTATATAAATCCTAAATTATAAACTTTAAACAACATTAATTAACCATAAAACATGAAATTAAATTAAACTATAAACCCTAAACATAAACCACTTCATTAACCCTAAACCATAAATCCTAAACCTTAACCCTCAACTCTATACCTTAAACCCTAAACCCTAAACCCTAAACCCCAACCCTAAACCATAAACCCTAACCCATTACTAAACTATAATGTTGTCACCCTAACCTTATTAAACCGACCATTCAAAATCGACCTTATTCATATTAAATTGCTTGAGATGATTATTCAAGGTGATTGATATAAAGCTCAACTAAATAACACATACTGCTTAAAAACCAAAAGATATTCAAGGTGATTATTATAACCTTATATATTTAAGTTATTTAACTATAATTTTATGTTTACATTTAAAGTAATATTTTAATTTTATGTTTAAAATTATAACCTTTTTAAAGTTAGTTAATTTTAACAAAAATGTTTTTAATAAAAATACAACATATATGTTTTTTATTTACTTATTATTTTTTTATTATTAACTTTTAATAATTAAATGTTAATTATAATTTTATTATTAAGTAATTTTAATATTTACATTTTCATTAAACACACACAATATCCAACAACCATCTTGTAACCGCCACCATCTTCAGAATCACACACAGGAAGAACAAACCCTAAATCTTCATCCAATACAAAATAAAAAAAATATAACCCTCATACACAATAGTCGCCTATCTACACAATCATTAACGACATGAAGCATCAGGAAAAAGGTAAGGCAACAATCAGTATTGTTCAATTTAAATATTAGGGTTCATATGAATAGTGTAAGTTTGTCATGGTATTAGGGTTTACACTAATTTTTAATGCATGTATGTGGACCTATGTCATTTTTCATTAACGTGATTTGATTTATAGGACTATAACCCTTCTTAATCTATGTCATTTTTAATTAACGTGTTTATATGGTCTATGTTTCAATCTTGGTTATGGGTTTTGTTAATGTGTCCGGATATGGTCCCATGGTATATTATAGTTACAGGTTTTTTGGTATGATATTGTTTTAGGTTTTTTGAAATTAGTTGGATATGGTCCCCTATACAAACATATGCATACAAATACAAATGTTGTTAGGGCATCCACAACCATGCTACACATACTGCCAAACAATCCCTTCGTCGACATATAATTAACATTAATATGTACATGTTTGCAGAAGTTATTCATATTGAATCAGACACTTCATCATCTACTTCTGAAAGTGCTAAATTTCGCCCACCCCTAGCAATAGAAGTCCGATTCGGGATTTGACCAAAAGTTCTTTAAGTACTCCATGTATTCGCCCTTCACAGTTTCAAACTCCTATTGTAGGCATACATAATGTAAGAAGGTTCGTTCAAGGAATGCTGCAGAGGGGAGCAACAACAAAGGGAAAAGGAAGGTTGGAAGGTTGGATGATGTCAGTTCTCCCTGTGTAATATGAACAAATTTTTTGTGTTTTGTTGGCCTGCTATTGCTGGGCACCTGTAGTATTTTCAACCTACAGGTCACAACAATTTAATAGATTTGTATGCATTACTATCATTATGAAACAATTATCAGTTATCTGTAATCAACAATACGAGTTTGTTAATTAGTTAATATAAGTATTTTTAAGGCCATGTACAATTCATTATATGTTATATCCATTTTCTTATAATATATGAGTTCAAGTTTTTATGCAGTGTAAACTAAAGGTTTTTGGTTGAATGTTAAAATGTGTAAAATAGTATAAAATTTTGTTCAAAATTTATTTTTACCAGGAAACTCAATGGGAAAGTTTACCTAGTTTGAATATTTAATTTGGAGGCAAATTGGAGTTCAAAATATTTGGTTGTTTAATTTTTGTATTTGGAGCCAAAATGTTTACGAAAATTTTGAATGTCCATGCTAAGTAAATGCATATGTAGTTACCATAATTTTCTAACTCCAACTCCATATCAAACCATGATTTTTCTCCAAAATCACAAAATATACAAAACTCAATTACTTTTTCATTAGTTTCATCCATTTCCACTTATTGTTCTTGTACACATCAATTTGTGGTCAATAATCATGAACACTGTAAACGATGATCAAGATTATATTGTTAATGATGATGATTCTTTGGTTAATAATCATGATGTAAATCACCATAATCAAGGAGACTATGAATCAAAGGATTATGGTGATCAATCAGATGAGGATGAAGACACCATTAAATAGAAGGTTGTTAATAGGAGGGGTATAACTAGGTTATCCAAGTTTCGGATAAAATATGGAAAACCAGGTGTCATGAAGATAAATGTAAACTTTGATGCACTGAATAGAATATCAGGGCCAAACAGATCATTGTTTATCAGTTTTTAGGAGACACGGTTCGGGAGCAGATAGGATTGAAGATTATATCGTGGAAAGATGTGAAGGAGGAAGCAAGAGAAAAACTTTGGACTGAAACCACGGTACACATACAAATTTTTTTACCCATCTATTACTCTTATTCCTACATTTACTTTAACATTATGTTAATATGTGCAACAATACTTTGACTTTGATGTGTCCCTTAAAAAGTTGGTTATGAATAAGCTAGGTGAACTTCTAAGACATATCAGAAGTAAATTGGCAGCAAAGCACATAGTTCCCAACCTAGATAAACCTAAAAAACTAAATGAAGTTCCAAAGAATTACAGAGCAATCGTCAATGCCGAACTATGGGTCGCTTTTGTAAACCACAGAGCCACATAAGGATTTAAGGTTGTTAATTTCTATTTCGTTTTACATTTATAAACACAGTATGTATATATTGTTTGGAAACTCTGTATGACAAACACACTCTGTTACGTACTAGCAACTTCTCATCGATTAATCTCTTTTGTTAGGTTAAATCAGCTGCAAATAAATTGGCGCGTTCTAAGTCTCTTTATTAGCATACAATGGGATGTGGTGGTTATGTATTTATAAAAGACCAAATGGTAAGGTTATATTGCTGTAATATCCGAACACTGTTGTCCATGTTGGTTTAACTTTTCATCTGTATGCATTTGATGTTTGGAAGATCATAAAACAAGAAATTAAACAAGATCAAGAACCCCCCCCCCGGGTGGTGTATTATGGTTTAATGGAAGCGTCAGAAAAGACAGAAAAGAGACAGATGATGAAACAATCAAAGTTAGCACTAAGATTGTAAGTGTTATTGCAAATTTTTGTATATTATGTTTATATTCGTATAATAAATTATTTACTATTTTTTTGTGTGCAGCTGGAGGCAGAGGACCAGATCAGAGATGGAACCTTGACGGTTGATAGTGGCACAGATTCATTATCACATGTATTAGGAAAGGTCAAGGGAGGGTATGCAAGAGGAGTGGGAGGCAGAGTTACGTGCAGGAAGTTTTTTGATCTACCTAGAAGGAAACAAGGAACTGATGTGGATTGCGATGCTAGAAACTGAACTTGATAAGGAGAGACAGACGCGCAAAGATAAAGAGATTACAGTCACTTAATTAACCACCCAGATGTCACAAACACAGGAAACTCTTAATAAAATGTTGAAACTTATGTCTGTACATGGGGTTAATATAGAAAAGTTAACGCCAAGTGATTCAAATGTAAGACTAGTTTTCTAATTTTGATTTGATGATTTTCAGTCTGTAATACCAATAACAATTAACATACTTATATATTGCAGGTATTACAACTAGAACATAATACATTGAACACAATACCTAGTGAAGAGCAAAGGACGTCGATCAGTGGTGGTGGACTTTAGAAGGGTGTGTTATTTCCAATGTCTAAGACAACTGCAACTTCGAACAAGGATTTGGACACTGCAACTGCAGCTGCAACTGCAACTGCGAACAAGGTAAGTTATAAAAAAAACATGTCTGGTTTCTAAATTGTACTATACATGACTTATTTATTGTGTTATGTATATATGCAGGTACCTGCTAGAACTAGGGGAGCAAAAAATAAGACTAGATCATTGGAAAACAAGTCTCCACTTCAAAATTCCAAATCTCAAGAAGATATTTATCTAGCTTCCGGATCACAACAAAATCTGTCTCCCTCGACACAACAATACGTACCTATTTCATCATTACGAAAGAAGCGTACACCTTCAAAATCGAAAGTAAATCATTCTCCACCATTACTACCAGATGTAAGTATTTCATCATTATTCATATAATTACTTGTTTAATTTATTCCATATTAACGCATGTAAACATATTTTTTTCAGACATTTAAGTGAAAACTGTGGAACATCTCTAGGACAATTATTATTGGGATCGGGTGGGTATACAAGTCTAAGGATGGAGACAATGTAATCATTCATAACCAACCACTATCAAAAAATTGCTACAAAGTTTCAGTTGATGAATCCCTAGTGGATGCAACATTCAAACCTGATGACGGAAATAATGGTTTATAAATGGTTAAGGATGTAAAGGTAGTTTTGTGGCATGGCCAAAGGAAAAGGTTATTTTTTATCAATAAGTACATACACTTGATTTATCATTAATAAGTGTGAAAACACTTATCCTTATGCCACTTAATTATAATAAAAACAAGACCAAAACGTGTATTTGATGTCGTAAAAGTCGGAATTATGCGTGGTTTGTGTTTTTGTTGTGTTTTAGGACCAAAATATGAAAAAGGAAGAAAACACGGGCTTTCACGGGCTTTTATCGAAGAAAAAGACAAAAGACGAAGTAGAAAGATCAAGAGTGCAAAAAGACGGAAGTCAAAGGCCTATTCTGAAGATTTATCGAATAAAAAGTCTAAAGACAAAAGTTTAACGAAGTCGAAGAACGAAGTCTAATAATAGAAGAAAATTAGAAGACGAGTTCATTTTATCATTCGACAAATCCCGAGACAAAGTCGAGAAAGAGAAATAAATTAAAAGACAAAAAGACAAAAGAAAGAGAGAAGCATCAACACTCCTCCCATCCTCCTATAAATATCCTCCTAATATGTCATTAGGAGAGGGTTAGCTAGTTAGTTAATTTAGATAATTTTATTATATGCTTTAGGAGTAGGTAATTACTTTCTCTCTCTAGATTTACTTTTAAGTTTTCAAGCTTTTCACACTAATCTTGTATTTGAATCTTATTTCAAGCTTTTCATAAATCATTCTCATTCGACCTTTCTTATTTTTAATCTTTTGTTTTGATTTCATAATCATGTACTTTGTTTAATCTTTATGCTTATTGTTTAATTGATGTGCTTGTTTGATTGTTCTTATGGTTTTGATGTGTTTGATCTTTTTAGCTTATTGTGTTTAGTGCTTATTGTGTGATTTTCTTAATTTTAGTTAAGTGTTTTTAATAGTTTATTTTTATAAAAAGTTGATTTTTAAAATTTAGATTATTTAGTGTTTCTAAAGTATTTAAATTGTGGCTTATTAGTTTTTTCTTAAAATCATTTTGGTTTAAGTTTTAGTTAAGTGCTTATTAGATTTTAGCTTATTTTCAATTTTTCTTAATTATTTTCCTTATCCGGGTTTTCTAAACCCTTATCCCGGATTACTAGCAAACACCATATTCCCAATAGTGTACCAAGTTATTCCGGATAAGACCAAAATGGGGATATTTCGAATTAGCATAAGAAACACATATTCCGGATAGTGTTAGAAACACTTATACCGGATTGTGTAAAGAATCCAGGATTCCGGATAAGAAATTCAGCATTCCGGATTGTAGCCAATTCTACATTCCGGATTAGGAGTTGATCAAGTATTCCGGATAAGCAACTTCATTGATTCCGGATAAGCATAAGAAGGATTCCGGATTACCATAGAATCACTGATTCCGGATAAGGGCTTAGGCTGATTCCGGATTAGATCAAAGGCAACCGTATTCCGAGTTACTTAATTTTGTGGATTTCGGATTGTAACGACTTCTACATTCCGGATTGTATGTGGAATATTGATTCCGAATAAGGTGTGACAACTTATTCCGGATTGTATCCAGTTTTGGTATTCCGACTTAGCTTTTGTTTTATTTCCCGAATTGTTTACAAAATTTTATTTTTCCCGCCATTTTTACTTAGCTTATTTTCAAAAGTGTTTTGTCTTAGTTTATTTTTCAAGTTTACATTTTTATAAATTTTTAATTCTCAAGTTTAATTTTTATAAAGTTATCATTTTTAAAGTTTTCATTTTATTAAGTTTAAATTTTGTTTTATTTCTTTTAATCTTTTGTCATTTTCTTTTAAAGTATTTATTTTTAGTTTAATACTTTCAAGGTTTCATTTTTATTTAGTTACTCAACGATATTTTCATCTTTATTTTAAAATAGATAATCAATTTCCTTTCTTTTTACCAAGAACAACTGAGTCACACATTAAACTGGGTCAATTCGATTAGAAACCGAGAACAACGAACTTTTAACCTAGTAAAATCTACGTATTAAAATGGTGCCGCTGCCGGCTCTTTTCGTGAAGATTAACGGTTTTTTGTGAGAGACGCGTTGGATTTTGGGACCATTCACTTCTGAACGTTATTTTTCTTGCAAAATTTCAAAAATTTTCAAAAATCTATAAAAATCAAAAATTTCAAAAATCCAAAAACATTTAAAAGTCCATAAAAAGCATTTCTTTTTCAAAGTTTTGCACCAAAAATATTTTCTTTTCACGTTAACCATTATTTTTATATTTCTTTGCTATTCTTTTCTTGTGTAGGTGTATGCGTACCTGTTCACGCAAAAGGAAGTCCATTCAAGCCGCTATCATCGAGCCTCCGGTTGTTAACGCAATGGATAATCGTCCAATGATTGAGCTCTTGCAGTCACATGTTGAAGGCAATGAAGATGTGATTGTGGTACCGGCTATTGATGCTAATAACTTCGAGCTCAAGTCCGGTTTCATTCAAATGGTTTCCACAACACCTTTCTTAGGACGCACTCATGATGATCCTCACGATCACATCAAGAGGTTCGTACACTTATCCAATATTGTTAAATACAATGGGGTTTCACAAGAGGCAATTTGTTTGCTCCTCTTTCCTATCTCCCTCGAGGGACAAGGCCGGACTTGGCTTGATAAGGAACCACCCCAAAGTATTACAACATGGGCGGACCTTGAGACCAAGTTTATCAATTACTTTTTCCCACCCTCACGTACTACCGCTTTGTGGAATGACTTCATTAACTTTGAACAAAAGTACAATGAGACGTTTAGTGAATCTTGGGATCATTTTAAGGAGCTTTTAAGAAAGTGTCCATAACACGGTTTTACAAAGGTACATCAAATTAATACTTTTTATAATGGATTAAGTTTGAGTGACCAAGATTCACTAAATAGTGCCTCGGGGGGTAATATTCTGGTGAAAACTATGAATGAGGCTTGGGCAATTATTGAGACCAAAGCTAAAGTCCAAACCAAGAGTGTTAGGGCTACTATGGCTAGTGCTAGTGAGAGTGAGACGTCTAATCAACTTAAGGAACTTACTTCAGCAATAAAACAACTTGTTTTAAAAGATAACCCTCCTAATCAACATACCCATGCTCTCAATATTACTTCTGAAACTTGTGGTGGGCCACACTCTTATGCTAATTGTGATAAAGCATATGATCAATCTCACGGGGAAGTGTATGCTTACAACAACACGGAGAGAGTTCACTTCAAGCCTAATGTCGATGTTAATCACTTGTCCTACAACTCGACGAATTACTTGGCTCCACCCGGTTTTAAACAAAGACCACACCTACCCACCCAAAACAACTAAGGGCCACCAAGAGCAAATTTTCAACAAAATGCAAATGTGAGGGGCTACAATGCTAATCAAGGAGCTTATCTAATACAAAACCAAGGTTTCAATCCTCAAGGTTTTCAACCATATAACCAATACCCAAACCAAGGTTTTCAACAACAAGGGTCCAATTTACCTCATCCGCCAATGGACTTGGTTCTACAAAAATTGACTGAACATGAGAAAATGATGCAAGTAATGCAAGAATCGACAAGAGCGATGCAAGATTCTACGGATAGGAAATTCGTTCAAATGTTTCAAACCTTTGAAACCCTTCGTCCCCAAGGTGCTCTTCCTTCTACAACCGAAACAAACCCTAGAGCTAATGTGAGTGCTATTACTACACGCAGTGGAGCAACTTTAGTAGGACCATATATCCCTTCCCCAGTTACTCCATCTACACCTCCTCCACCCCCATTTATTCCTCCTACTACCACACCTAGTACTAGTTCTACATTACCGTCTCCACCTCTTTCGGAAGAAGTACCAAAGAAAAACCCTTCACCATCTCAACCTTCACCTTCTACACCTACACCACCTAAACCCAATATTCCTTATCCTTCAAGATTAGACAAGTACAAAGTGCTCACTAAGGAGGATTCTCAAATCAGTACCTATTTGAAGATGATCTCCCAAATGAATTTCAACATTAGCCTTGTTGAAGAACTTGTCTAAATGCCGAAATTTTTCAAGGCATTCAAGGAATTGCTTAGTAAGAAGGAGAAAATGGCTGAGTTTGTCAACAACTGTTTAAATGAAAATTGTTCTGCAGTCCTTCTTAAAGAACTTCTGGAAAAACTTGGAGATCCCGGTCGTTTTGTGCTACCTTGTACATTTAACAAAGTTGAAGAATTTACTTCCTTAGCCAATCTCGGGGCAAGTATTAATTTGATGTCATTAAGTGTTTGGAAAATGTTATCATTACCCGACCTACACCAACAAAGATAACTCTTGAGCTAGCAAATCGAACTCTCGCTTACCCTGTTGGTATTGCCGAAGATGTTTTTGTTAAAGTTGGTACCTTCACTTTTCCGGTCGATTTTGTTGTTGTTGATTATGAAATGGACCCTCGTATTCCGTTAATACTTGGACGGCCATTCTTGAGAACCGGAAAAGCTTTAGTCGATGTTATCGAAGGTGAATTAATTTTAAAGGTCGGCAATGATCAACAAGTTTTTAAGATGGGGAAGATTACAAGTAAATCAAATGGAAAAGAATCGGCGAAAATGATTGATGTGCTTCAAGACGAGCTTGTTACAACTCCTTTGGAAAGTACAAAGCTTGATGATTTTGTGCTACATGACAATCCTCTTTTCGAGACTTGCTATGATAATCCACTTTTTCAAAACCATGTGGATGATTCTAATGATTCTCTCTCCAATTTGGATCCCCCCCCACCAATTTATAATTCTCCACCAATCTATGATGAATATGATGATGACTCTAATTCCGATTTGGATGATTATGATGATTTTACTTCAGAGTATAAAGACATGCCGACTTATGATGACTTGATGATGTTGACACTCTTTTGAGTGATTCTTCAAGTGTTATGTCTTCTACTGATGATTATGCTCCTATTTTTGATGAAGATCCTCCGCCAAAAATACTTGATACTTTGGATAATTACTCATTTGAGGAAGATTTTGCCACTTTTCTAAATACCTAATTTCCAAATGAGCATGATTCTCCTCCATAGGACTTTGATTATGGTCTCTACCCTCCTTCGGATGTCAAGAAACCCATTTTAAAGGAGAAGAAACCTGACAACACCAACATCCGTAGTACCTCTGTCTTGACACCTCTCTTTCCACCTTCTTCGGATGAGATTGTGCGGTTTATGGGCGAATCTTCAAGGTCTACTGAGACCAAGTCTTATTTTCCCTTAAATGAAATGGTGTTCGATCCGGGTGTCACATTTTTAAGCCATCTCAGTATCCATCTGATGAAATAAAAGGAAAGACTTTTGGAAACTATGGAGCTATGCTTTCACTTCATCATACTTTCTACCACCATGCTCAACAACTGCTTAAGGGAACCTCGCCTACTCTTCTTTGGCTTGTGCTCTTCACCTTAAGCTTGTGCTATTTGATGGATGATAACCATGTATTTGACACCAGTGGATGTTCTTCAAGGTTCTTACCATTGTAATCAAGGTCGAGCCAGGCTCACGACTCGGTGAACAAAAACAAGTGCTTCTTGGGAGGCAACCCGATGATCTATCCTTTTTATCCGTTTTCATAATAAGTGTAGGGGGAGACCCTAGTATGTGTTTGTTGTTTTCTTTCTTATGATGTGCAGGGATTCAAGCTTTCAAATATCTACTTTTGATGACTTTTGACAACCCGTGATTCCATGTTCCCGTCTTCCCGGTTTTATCCTAAACTCTTTTGATTCACTATTTTATATTCTTCAATATTAAAATAGGAATCAATTTAGTTGTCTCTTCCTTAGCAAGATTTAAACAACGTGCACAATATCCTAAGTGTAAGGGAGTTTACTCCCACATGCTTAAACATTGAGGACAATGTTTATCTTAAGTGTAGGGGGACTTCTATCGAAGTTAAGTGGGCTATTCCTTGAATTTGTCCTCATTTTAACCGGAAAATTTATTTTTCGATATTTTTCAAAATTTTTGATCTATTTTGGCCTAGTATTTTTTCCTTTGTTATCGTTATTTTCTTTCATTGCTAGAATAAATTTTAATAAAATGATTTTAATAAGTTTAGATGTCTTTGATATATTAGGCCCGTCATGAATCTTTTGACTCAACCCGAGTTTACTTATCCAAGTTTACTCTAGATAGTATCCTTAACGTGTTTAAATAAAGTTTTGCTAGACTTTTATATAGGAAACTTTAAAACGTGAAAGTCTTAACTCATACGGGTTAAGAACAAGAACTTTTTGCAAGTTCCTATAATTGATCCTAGAAAGTGGTTTATCAAGGGAACTTTAAAATGCGAATTCTAAACTTGAAAAAGTCTAAGAAGTTGCAAGAACCTATAGATGACTTGAAAACCCAAAACTTTGATTTAATAGGCTAAGCATCCACGAGTCTCATTCCTTGAGATTTTAAATTGTGGAGAACGAGAGATGATAGAGTCAATTATAAGTTTGGTATTCTTTCATGAATTTATGTAAGTTAATTATGAGCTTTTTCTCCCATCGCTTGTTAATAAATTATTTCAATAAGTAAGGTTGTACGATTTGAAAAGTTACTTAGCTTCTAGCACAAGATCATTTAAAAGTTGCTCGGTATTAATTAGAGTTCATAGCCAAGGCATAACTTATTGAAGCGGGATGCGAAGATTGGCGAGTCCGAAAAGGTCCTAACAAGGCATGAGGGCTACATTTTGTTGCTAAATATCCAAAGTGATGTGAAGAATCATTTATCAAAAATTAATATGAAGGATCGAGACACACGACGAAAAGCAAATACTCCCCTAAAGATCATGGAGAAGTCTATCCGAAAAGACCCTGGCAAGGTATGAGGATAAATAGATCCAAGTCCTAATAGGAGGCGGATCATTGTATATCAATATCCCAAATAAAGATTGGAGAAAAATGAAGAAGTCGTGGTCCAAGTATGAAGAATATCTCACAAACTTCAAGTGAAGAAATTCCTATTATAAAGAGAAGACCATTATTTCAAGATCATCTCTCAAGATTCAAAGTATGAAGTCAATTCCAAATATCGATCCGAGAAAGGTCTCAATCGTGAAGCGAGTTATGCCAAGATATCAACTTTATGAGGTTTCGAGAAGCAGTTTTAAAATATTTTGTCCTTTAGCTGACTATTGATTAAATCGTCCTACTTTATTTTCGTCGTAAATAAACTATCGAAATAAGTCGACAATGCATCCTCGTGATCATTCAAGACAATAATCAAATATAAGAGATACACCTAGGAATAAGGTAAGTGAATAATTGAGCAACATGAGTAAGTGTTAGCTTTACTAACTTATAATAACAATGATCTCGTTTTTAATCTTGGTATGGGGAACGTGAAATTTGAGGGTGATAAACATTCATGACACCAAAGCCCTAATGTAAGTCTTATATTTCTTTACTTGTTTACTTCTTTCAAATATTTTGTAATTTTCTATCTTTTTAAGTTTCTTTATTGTCTAGTATTTAATAAAGGCCAAGGTGGGTTAATTATGATGGAGAATGTAAATCTTGCTTTATAATTAATGCATTGCATGAGGGCATTGCAATGGTCAAGTGTAGGGGATTTAATAAGTGTGAAAACACTTATCCTTTTGCCACTTAATTATAATAAAAACAAAACCAAAACGTGTATTGATGTCGCAAAAGTCGAAATTATGCGTGGTTTGTGTTTTTGTTGTGTTTTAGGACAAAAATATGAAAATGGAAGAAAACACGGGCTTTCACGGGCTTTTATTGAAGAAAAAGACAAAAGACGAAGTCAAAAAATCAAGAGTGCAAAAATACGGAAGTTTAACGAAGTGGAAGAACCAAGTCTAATAATAGAAGAAAATTAGAAGACGAGTTCATTTTATCATTCGACAAATCCCGAGACAAAGTCGAGAAAGACGAAGAAATTAAAAGATAAAAAGACAAAAGAAATAGAGAAGCATCAACACTCCTCCCCTCCTCCTATAAATACCCTCCTAATATGTCATTAGGAGAGGGTTAGCTAGTTAGTTCATTTAGATAGTTTTATTATATGCTTTAGGAGTAGGTAATTACTTTCTCTCTCTAGATTTACTTTCAAGTTTTCAAGCTTTTCACATTAATCTTGTATTTGAATCTTTAATCTTAATCTTAATTCAAGCTTTTCATAAATCATTCTCATTCTACCTTTCTTATTTTTAATCTTTTGTTTTGCTTTCATAATCATGTAGTTTGTTTAATCTTTATGCTTATTGTTTAATTGATGTGCTTGTTTGATTGTTCTTATGGTTTTGATGTGTTTGATCTTTTTAGCTTATTGTGTTTAGTGCTTATTGTGTGATTTTATTAATTTTAATTAAGTGTTTTTAATAGTTTATTTCTATAAAAAGTTGATTTTTAAAATTTAGATTATTTAGTGTTTTTAAAGTTTTTAAATTGTGGCTTATTAGTTTTTTCTTAAAATCATTTTGGTTTAAGTTTTAGTTAAGTGCTTATTAGATTTTAGCTTATTTTCATTTTTGCTTAATTATTTTCCTTATCCGGGTTTTCTAAACCCTTATCTCGGATTACTAGCAAACACTGTATTCCGAATAGTGTACCAAGTTACTCCGGATAAGACCAAAATGGGGATATTCCGAATTAGCATAAGAAACACATATTCCGGATAGTGTTAGAAACACTTATTCCGGATTGTGTAAAGAATCCAGGATTCCGGATAAGAAATTCGGCATTCCATATTGTAGCCAATTCTACATTCCGGATTAGGATTTGATCAAGTATTCCAGATAAGCAGCTTCATTGATTCCGGATAAGCATAAGAAGGATTCCGGATTACCATAGAATCACTGATTCCGGATAAGGGCTTAGGCTGATTCCGGATTAGATCAAAGGCAACCATATTCCAGATTACTTAATTTTGTGGATTCTGGATTGTAACGAGTTATACGTTCCGGATTGTATGTGGAATATTGATTCCGAATAAGGTGTGACAACTTATTTCGGATTGTATCTAGTTTTGGTATTCGGACTTAGCTTATTTCCCGAATTGTTTTCAAAATTTTATTTTTCCCGCCATTTTTACTTAGCTTATTTTCAAAAGGTTTTGTCTTAGTTTATTTTTCAAGTTTACATTTTTATAAATTTTTAAGTCTCAAGTTTAATTCTTATAAAGTTTTCATTTTATTAAGTTTAAAATTTGTTTTATTTCTTTTAATCTTTTGTTATTTTCTTTTAAAGTCTTTATTTTTAGTTTAATACTTTCAAGGTTTCATTTTTATTTAGCTACTCAACGACATTTTCATCTTTATTTTAAAATAGATAATCAATTTCCTTTCTTTTTACCAAGAAAAACTGAGTCACACATTAAACCGGGTCAATTCGATTAGAAACTGAGAACAACGAAATTTTAACCTAGTAAAATCTACGTATTAATCATCCTGCATATACATAGCTTTTCATATTTAGATCAATGTTTAATACACGGCTTTTGTTTCCCTACAGGAAACAGCACCACCAAATACCATAAAAGCTTTTGTTGAAAGTGCAACAAAGATAGGATCTAAGCGCTCGATGAACATTCCAGCAGGCAGTACATTTACGACTATTCCTCATATGCAGAAACAAGCTAGGAATAACAAGGCTCAAAATACTTTACAATACGTTGATTCAAAGTCTTTACAAGTGTGATTCTTTGTGAAAAGTATGTTACTTGAGAATAATACGACATTACAGTTGTTTATTTGCTTATGTACATTCAATTTTATATATTAATGCAATTCAAATTTGATTTCCAGAATTTTGTTTTTTGTTTTTATTGAATTCTGAAAGGTTACTAGAAGATGAAACATAGTGACACTTATTATCATTGTTAGTCACATTCCAATGTGTGACTACATGTCATAAAAGGTCACACAAACATACCCTTCATGTGACTATTTGATGCATATAGTCACACAAAATACACTTGGCTTGACTTGACAAAGCATACAGTCACACTTATTACTACTATTGGTAAATCTTTGGTTAATTGTATGTGACAAACTCAGTACCATTAGCATGATTTGTGTGACTATATGTCATAAAAGGCCACACAAACATACAATTCATGTGACTATTGGATGCATATAGTCATACAAAATACAATTTGCTTGACTTGACAAAGCATACAGTCACACTTATTACTACTATTGGTAACTCTTTGGTTAATTGTATGTGATAAACTCAGAGCCATTAGCATGATTTGTGTGACTACATGTCATAAAAGGTCACACAAACATAAAATTCATGTGACTATTGGATGCATATAGTCACATAAAATACAATTTGATTGACTTGACAAAGCATACAGTCACACTTATTACTACTATTGGTAACTTTTTGGTTAATTGTATGTGACAAACTCAGATCCATTAGCATGATTTGTGTGACTACATGTCATAAAAGGTCACACAAACATACCCTTATGTGACTATTGGATGCATATAGTCACACAAAATACAATTTGCTTGATTTGACAAAGCATACAGTCACACTTATTTCTACTATTGGTAACTCTTTGGTTAATTGTATGTGACAAGCTCAAAGCGATTAGCATGATTTGTGTGACTACATGTCATAAAAGGTCACACAAACATACAATTTATGTGACTATTAGATGCATATAGCCACACAAAATACAATTTGCTTGACTTGACAAAGCATATAATCACACTTATTTCTACTATTGGTAACTCTTTGGTTAATTGTATGTGACAAAATCAGTACCATTAGCATGATTTGTGTGACTACATGTCATAAAAAGTCACACAAACATACAATTCATGTGACTATTGGATGCATATAGTCACACAAAATACACTTGCCTTGACTTGATAAAGCATACAGTCACACTTATTACTACTATTGATAACTCTTTGGTTAATTGTATGTGACAAACTCAGAGCCATTAGCATAATTTGTGTGACTACATGTCATAAAAGGTGACACAAACATATCCTTCATGTGACTATCGGATGCATATAGTCACACAAAATACACTTGGCTTGACTTGACAAAGCATACAGTCATACTTATTACTACTATTGGTAACTCTTTGGTTAATTGTATGTGACAAACTCAGAGCCATTAGCATAATTTGTGTGACTACATGTCATAAAAGGTCACACGAACATACCTTTCATGTGACTATTGGATGCATATAGTCACACAAAATACACTTGGCTTGACTTGACAAAGCATACAGTCACACTTATTACTACTATTGGTAACTCTTTGGTTAATTGTATGTGACAAACTCAGAGCCATTAGCATAATTTGTGTGACTACATGTCATAAAAGGTCACATAAACATACCCTTCATGTGACTATTTGATGCATATAGTCACACAAAATACACTAATCACATAGTAAATGTCACACTTATTGTATATTCATGTGACAAACTTATAAACAATAGTCACTCTTAAACAAAACTCGTGTAACTGTAGAGTGTTTACCGTCACACATATTCACTAAAACACCAAATATTGTACCTAGTTCGTCACACATTTTCGAGTATTGGTCACATGTTTTTTCTGGTTATCGTCACTTAGATCGTATTGTGACCATATGGTACCTACGATCGCGGCACCTTTGGTCACAAAGGCTAGAAAAACTGCGAGTGACTGTAGGCCTACGGTCACTCTTTTTTAGTGTGACGGATACCATTTTTTGTACTAGTGGAAGATATGATCAATGGCAATCATGTTTCCTTCAATATGTTGATACGAGACCTAATAGTGTCACTCTAAGACATTTCATCTTCGATGGTCCTTATGTTCTCTCTACGATCATCATTTCAGCAACTCCAACATCCGGCTCTACGAAAGGTGTCCTCGAGTACGAAGGTGCATAAACTTATACATACACTACAGATGAAAAATATGATTGGATTAATTCTGAATCTTAGGCAATTCACAAGATTCTCAGTGGTATTGGAGATGATATTTACTCGACAATTGATGCATGTCCTAATGCAAAAGAGATATGGACAACCATTGAAAGATTGCAACAAGGAGAATCACTTAATCAGTAAGATGTGAAGAGAAACTTGGTTTGAGCATTTGGAAAGCTTACTTTGTTGGAAGGGGAACCGATTGGATCATTCTATTCCAGATTCTACAAAATGATGAATGAGATGAATAGAAACAAATTGGAAGTATCCAACATGCAAGTCAATGGTCACGATTTCTACAACAACTTCAAGCCGAATGGTCACGATTTGTTACTTTGGTTAAAAACGTGAAAAGTTAGACAAGGTCTCATATCACAAGCTATTTGAAATCTAGAAACAATTTAAGAATGAGGCAAATAAAATTCGAGCTGAAAGGGTAGGAAAGATTGCTAATCCACTTGCACTTGTATCAACTACACATCAATATCCCAAATATCGTCGTCATGCACCAAAGCTATATAAAACTCATGCACCATCACCACGATACAACACTACATCCAAGACACATTCTACATCAAGATCAAAGGGAAAAGATATTGAAAGAGCACTTTCACCATCATCTGAGTCATCATTTGAAGAGAGTGACGAAGAACAAGCTCAGAAGGATAAGGAATTGAAGCAACAAATTGCATTCATCATGAAGTCCTACAAGAAAATCTACAAACCTATCAAAAATAATCTCAGAACATCATCCAACACACAGAACAAGTATCTTGAGATTCCTCCAAGGTAGGATCGACGCAATGCAACACATGTCGAGGAGTCTGCAAGGTATGACAGAATATTGCAAAGTATGATAATAAGAGGGTTGCTAATGATTATGGGAATAGGGAAATGGTTGGTACTCAAGTTGTGCAACAGAGTGAGATATAGTGCTTCAATTGCAAAGTATTTGGACACATGGCTAAAGAGTGCAAAAAACCAAAACGGGTTACGGATTACACATATCATAAGGAAAAGATGTTGGTTTAAAAATGCGCGCATCAATGCGCAAATTGCACGCATTAATGAGTTGCATTTAAAATTTCGCATCAAGGTGCCTAATGCAATTCCATCCCGGAATGCGCTCGCATTAAACCGTAATTTATCGCATTTGTGTAATGCTAGCAACAGTAGCAATTGTCGCAATCTAGTACTTAGGTAATTTTTGTCAAACTTTAACCATTTAAAAGAGACTTACATATTTTAATGGCTTTTTAAAAATAAGACTTGTTTGGAAAACATCTTAATTAAATACAATAACATAAATATAGAATCTTTGATTTTGCTAAGTGTTTTTGTCAAGCTTTACTCTCAATTTATTTGTTTTACAAGGGATTATAGGCCTAATTCCAATATGCTAGTAACTTATTTTGTAACTTTATTGCATTTACTTGGTACTTAAATAATTTTTATAATTTTTTTATACTAAACGCATAGCGTCTAAATTACGCTCGCAATCGCATCACGCAATAGCTTTTTGGACCTTTATCACAATGGATCGCAAAACGCATTTTTAAACCAAGGATGCTGTTATGTAAAAAGCTCAATGCAGGGATCAAACTGTTAGCTGAGGAAGGATAAATGCTTGACGATACATATGATGAAATATCCGATCAAGGACTCGAAGCACATTACTCATACATGGCACATATTCAAGAGGTTCTCACAGTCACTGAAGATGAAAATGGTCCTATCTTTGTTTCCGAGCCAATTAATAAGGTACACAAAGATGACGAATATAATGTGTATGGCAATACACATGAGCATAGTGATCAAACTAAAACCATTATTGACACGTGTATGATGGAAACGGTTGATAGAAATACCACACCTAATCCATAAGACATGTGCAACAATGAGTCTAAGGATGATCAACATGCAAATGAGTATGATGATGAGGAGCGTGTTGCACTTGCTAATTTAATATCCTATTTAAAACAAAACGTCGATGAAACTAGAAAGAGTCAAAAGCAATTAAAGAAGACAAACACAACACTCATTCAAAAGTTTAAGGAAAGAAATTATGCACTTGTAGAATGTAGTTAGATTCTTGCAAGTTGCAGAGCTGAGCTTTTTCAGAAAAATAAGAAGCTAGACGGGTACAAAGGATGTATAATTATAGTAAAGTACGATTTTGAAGGTAAGTACAACAAAATCTTGAGATATTATCAAAAGAGAAACGTCAATATAATGCCTTTTTAATTGATGAGCGACAAAAAACATATATTGCTACCACTAAAGCAAACGAGCTTCAACAAAGGTTTTCTATGATTAACAACAAAGGGTGCTACTAAAATTGTTAATGAAGAGAAATAAGTGGTTGCCAAAATGAAAAAGGATTTCAAAACTAGACAAGTTAAAGATATTGACAAAGTCGTGAACCTTGAAGAACAAGTCGAGTTTTTGAATAACGTTGTTTACAAAACAAATCAATCTGTTCAAACCATGAAAATGTTGGCATCTCGTTCGTTTTTAAGGGTAAAGCTAGTTTTGCAAGTCCTAAGTACCTCAAGCCAACTCAAGCTGAGAACCCGCACCTTTATCTCGATGAGTCTGAATGGATTGATCATGCTAAGGTAGTTATACCCCACAATGAAGGGACAATCATTCTGGAAGAGGATACTAGATCAAAATTGAATAAAGATCTTGTTAAACCATATAATTATGCTTATCAAAATAATATTTATGAAATTTTCACTCCACAATTAAAAAAGTCTCGTGATCAATTGTTTTTTGACTGTGAAGAAAGGACAATAAAATGGAGGGAAACCAAAAATCTGAAGATATATTTGGTACTTGCCTAATCAAGCTTCTCTAAGCAAGAGTAGGCAAGCACTTGGTATTGTTAAACATAACATTCAAACTTTTCAATCCATTTTGGATGATGTCTTGAAAAAACTAGAACAAGATAAATGGAAAAAGGATATCCCTTATGATATTACTGTGCTTTTGAAAACTCTTTTGATACCGCTTGTGGCAAAAACAGAAGAAAATGCTCTTTAATTAGAAAAACTAATTTAGCAAGCGATGATTGATTATCTAAAATATGTTGAATCTCTTGAAAAAGAAATTGATGAACTTCAGTTTGAAAAAGAGGAGTTTTTAAAAGAATATGATCCACTCTTACAAGAATGTCTCTACAAAGACCTCATGTGTGCTGTAGTTAACTTTCATGCTGATATTGATGAATATTCTAACATTGCATGCAAATATCTTGATAAGATAAAGGAGTGTGAACGTCTTGGAACTGAGCTTTCTAAACCAAAAGATAACGTTGATAAAAAAACATGTTTGACACTTCAAACATGATTTGACTATCTTCAAAAACATTGCCACTCTCTTGAACTTTCCTTACAAAACAAAGGAAAAGGTCAAAATGAAAACAACTAGAAAATACAAGAATCTACTAATTTTCGGTTAATAAATGAAAAATGTACGGAGATAAGTGATTTGAATGCTCAATTTCAAGACAAAAACATTGCTATTAGCAAGTTGAAGAAACTCGTTGGTAAGATGGGTGGGAAAACTGTTGAACCTAATGTTGTGAAAAGGTTGTTCGACAACCCAATGCGTACAAAGTTCAAAAACCATCTGTCTAAGGAAAGCCATCTTATTTCTCAAATTCTTCTTTTCCAAAGGTTTTCCCCTAAGTCGGATGTGATGGAAGGTTTACCAAAACATGTCACTCCACATACTTGCCCACAAACCGATAATCGAGCACAAGACATTAAGAACACAAATGTGATTAAACCAAGGATGTATAGATTGACACTAGACCCACACAAAACAAAACCAGTAAATTGCCTCAGACATCTAGAAACACTAATAGAGCGTGTATTTTACTATAGGAGTAGTCCCTACTATTAGGTGTTAGCAGGCATTAGCTTAAGAGCACTCAAATGAATGATAAGGTCATGCAAAACAAGAATCAAGGGAATACGAAGGAAAACTGAATACTTCAATAATAATAATACTAATACTCTTAATGCAGAGTACTAGGGTTACAACCTTGAAGTAAGAATGCAATGTAGAGAGCTAATAAAATCGTATATGATAACCTAGACCTAGGACCTCCTTTTATAGTGTAAGGAGTCATTTACAAGACAAAGATATGAACAAATAAGTTTAAACTATTAGAAGATATAAGTGAATATCTTCTATCTTTAAGGAACACATCTTCTGTCTTTATCTTTAACTCATCACTAATACTCCTACCAGCACTAAGGTTTAACCACGTCCTACTCAAAACTAATGCAACTAGTACTAAGAATACCACTACTGGTATTAATAAAATTAATAATGTTAGTGTAATGTAGACCAGCACTAATTTTATTCCCAACACGTCGTAAGCCTATTTTGTCAAATAGCCACATATACGGTGTATAGACTAAGTCAATAACGTCATATCTAATTTGGGAACCCCGTAAGCTACTCAAATAGGAGTAAAAAACGTACCTTGGCCTCCGCAATGGTATGTCTTACAAGTTTCCATCCTTATACTACCTCTTAGGATCGAACGATATACCAATTGGTATACACAAATTTACAAATTTTACAAGTAACGACATAAGTTTTATTAGGTTTTTAAAAATCATTTTCGGTTCCAAGTAAATTAAAGGATTGCTTGTATCAGTGTGATTAATAAGCGTTTCGGAATAAGCAACAACACTTAATCACCACTTTCCTCCGCCAAATGCACAAGAACATTGTTCAAGGGTATTAACTCATCAATATTATTAGTAAAGGAACTTTATTCACAACTATCTAAAGCTACGATTTCTTCTTCTGATAATTCATTATTTTTAGATAAAAATTTCTTGTAAACCATACATTTCCTTTAATTTCTCAAGAAACACCTCGGATTTGGAATCGATGGTTAAATCAATACTTTCTTCCGTTGGTTCCTCAAAATTTTTTACTAGAGGTAAGTTTTCATCTACTTTATTTTCATCAAAAGTTTTATCTTTTGCAACTAAAGCCAATTTATATGTGCATGAAACTTTATCATATACAAAAGTGTAATCTTCATCATCATCATATTATTCAATAGTCGGTTGATGACTGAAGTCATATTCATCAGAGTTATAATTACTAATCTGAGGGATATACGAAGATTCAGGTTCAATGGTCAGTTGTCAATCGAGAACTATAGCAGGAACCTCATCTTCAACATTGTCGAAGTTGTACATATCTTCATAGCACCTTTCCATGCCAAACTTCGGAGTTTTCCAATTAAACATCTTTCCTTCTGTTTCTGCTTTTTCCTCATGGTATCGAACATACTCCGTCATGGTCATCTCGGACTCCTCCATCTTGACCTAGCTTCAATCACATATAAATACAAGAAACAAGAACAGAAAAAAAACTATACTATATTATACTAAGACTCGATCCTAAAATACTAGAAACTGAAGAACTAAACATATTCACTCCTCCCCGGAAACGATGCCAAAAACTTATTGTACACTTGGTAGGTCGTTATATTTTATTTCAAGTTTTTGATTTATATTTTTTCCATTTGACCTTATTCACCTAATAGAACGTCTCTAACGGGCAGTGTACCCGGTCTGGACTAGTTTGGTAACCACGATGTCAATCACCAAGAGCGAGAACGTTAATTCTTATGTCTTCCAGTATTTTAATTACTCTACCTATTGTATCCTGACTCAATTATACTAGACCTAACTAAGATAAACAGGGGTCTTAGCCTGAGAGATTGACACGAATTGTGATATTAGTACGAGTAATAATTATATAACTTACGCAAGGAGGAAGCTAGAAGCAAGTCGAGCAATGTAGGGAAACATGCTAACCATATTGACACTAAACTAATGCTGGTTTATTATAAGTACAATGATTATAGTAATTATCATGGACATATCATTCCTAGATTAAGGCGGTACTTCTTCCTTAGACTTAGATATGCAGTTCTTCCTTAAACCTAGATACACTAGAACTATCGGCTGAGATATCTATACATTTGGTATCTGACTCAATAGAAGTTTGTTGCATTGCATGTTTCGAACTCAAGATACGTTTTGATGTGCATATGTGGCCAAAGATGTTGTATTGCATGTTGATCCCAAACTTAGATCGATTTAGCTTTGTGTTAACGAGATTAAATCAAGTTTAACACGTAGAGAAACTTTGTGTATTCAACAAACTAAGTGCTATGCGGAATTAACACTTAGATCAAAGAACAAAGCAAAACAATGTAACCCAAACTTTCACTTTGATTGATGACGAAACTTGCGTACAAATGAAAGTGTAAAAACTTGTATATTCCTATAACCCTACGACCTCCTTTTATAACACAAGGAGTCGTGTACAAAGGTCTACCTATCAACTATTATTGGAAAAGATAAACAAAGAAAATACAATATTGAATATATCTTTACTTGAATTACAAAACGTGTAGACTAAATATTTCATCAGTGGTTGAACTTCTTTTTGTTAGCGCTCAAATATGCTTTGTTAGTGCTCATCTGTCAGCGTCTCTTTTACTCTTGTCAGCTTCCAAGTTCTTCTTGTCAGCGTCCCAGTGACTTAGTTAATTTTATTCCCAACAATCCTGCCCTAAACTTGATATCTACTCTAGTAATCAAGTTTCTGAATAAAAAAAACTAAGTACAAGGAGGATTCTTAGAAATACAAACTAATTCTGAATTTAAGAATAAATAAACCTAACAAAATCCTTACTAACATCACTGGTATAGTCAACCTCTAACTCTGTGGACACCATCATCTTTAAAACATCTTGAGGCCAAGGATATGCAACATCAACCAAAAGATATTCTGCAAACTTTGGAGTACTAAGATAGTATACACTAGAAGCTGAAAACAAACGCCACTTCAACCCACTGAGATCATCCAAATCCAACCAATTGGATCAACTTCATCTGGAAAGATTATTCTTGTGAATGTGTTCCAGATCTTTATTCCATTAACTGAAGAAGGCTCTTCAGCTTCATACTTAGCCTTCATCAAATCCCACAAGGCTACCAAATCCTCTCTATCCATACTTACAAACAAAGAAATCAGAGAAGTAAATGTGTGTACCTTGTCACTAGCTCTGGTGACCACCTAGAGACCACTTGCATCTTCCTCATACTTGACTATGGGGTTTCTAAAATCCAAAGGTACCACTTCTGCAAAGTCTGAAGCTTCCAATGGTAAGAGCTTCATTGTCTTCCTTATCACAGCTTCACTTGGATTTAATTGATCAAGTACTGGAAATCCAATCTTCACTCCCTTCTTGACTGGCCTTGGAACCACATATGCTTTCTTCATTCTCATCTGCTCCTCCATTTCTTCTTGCCTTTCCTTAGAGAGTATCCCAAAAGTCCTATCTTTACACAAGAAATCCCAAATGGGATAAGCCAAATGCTCCAAATGTTCAAAAGTGAGCTTCTTGAGCTTAGTGTAGGTCCACCCAGTCTGGTGACACCTTAACATCATGTAATATAACTCTCTCCTTGTTGTCTTGTTTTGTTGAAGAATGTTGCAAGCTCTATTTTTCTCAAACACCTTAATATCTCTCCACAGCCTTAAAAATCCTTCTAAGCACCAAATCTTCTCAGACAAAGAAACTGCTTGATCATTCAAAACTTGTTCTTCATACTTGAAATAGAGCTCAGCAATCTTAGGCATATCAAAATCAAACTGCATCTTCAACTCTCTAAGCTTCTCCTTAGCCACTTCATCCTCCCCATGCTCTAACCTTTCTGGCTCATCCAGTATCATCACACTAGAACTAGAGCCCTCATCATCACATCTATCTTTATTGTTTTCAGACTCTGAAGAAGTCACAATTTGTGACTCAATAGCAGTCTTAGCAGGCTTGATTCTTTCCTGCTCTTGAAGTTGTGCAGCCAAAACAGAATCAAATTTTACTTGAGCTGCATCCTTAGGTTCCTGTCCCTCTACCATAACCCCTTTACCTTTATCCAATGCTTCAATAGCTGGTAAAATCGTTGATGGTACCTGTGTAGAAGTATCTTTGATAATAGCCATACCTGCAAGTCTATCAGCGTCTGATTTATTAATGTCAGCATCCAAAACCTGAGTGTCGGCGGCTGACTCTGTGACTTGCCTCATCATCTCTACAAAAGATAGCTGCTTAGGAGTAATTAGAGATGTATCAAACCTTGGCTTCTCCTTCGAACTTGTTAGCACCTCAGCTATCTCTACATCCTTGTTTCCAAAAGAAGAACCACCCTCTTGTGAGCCTTTGTCCTACACCCCTTTGGAAGAATCCTCCCCTGAAGAAAGGACTCTAAACTGCCTCCTCCTTGTATTGGCAGTCTCTAAAATAACCAACCTCTACCTCAAAGATTTGAGTTCAAGGCCTTGACCTGTGACAATCTGTACAAGATCTGCATTTTGCTTTTGCAAGCGTATGTAGATCGCCGTCAATTCTAAAGCTGATAAAGGTTCCATTCTGCCCTCCTTTATCATGGGAATTTGACCCCCCAAGAGAGATTCATTGGGCATGGTTGTGGTCTTAATGATGTTAGGACTGTCTTGACCTGCTTCTAAGCTAGTGCCAATAGTCCCAGCCCCACCCATGTCACCAACCACACTTGTGGTGGTGGTTCCCTCTGCTATATGGCTAGGACCACTAGAGGAGAACACTCCAGTAGTCCTTTGGCGTTTCTCAAACCTAAAATCTGGTTGTTCAGAAGAAGAAGTTGAATGTGGGTCAATTTGGTGTTGAGGGGAATTGGTGTCAGCGTTTGGGTTGGTTGTGTCAGCGCCCACATTGGGAATGTCAGCGCCTAAGGGTTGTGGGTCAATGTCCAGTGTTGTGGTGATGGAAGTTGTTCTGGGATATGGTCTGGTTGTAGGTCAGGGTTTGCAGCTGCCTGAATGACAGCTTACATGGCTCGGGTGAGAGGAAGTTCTCTAAATGGAGGGGTGTTCATGTTACGAAAAATCGTTTTCTTTTGAGTAGGGACCTTATAAAAGTCATCATGGACTCTACGACAATATAGTTGAGCATCAAAAACCATCTGCAAAAACCTTGGGTAAGCAAGAGTCATCTTGTTACCCTTGTTGTGACACATGCCATCAAAAATCAGTTTAGAAAAATTATATTTTTGCCCATTCACAAGGCAAACAAGAGCACAACCGATTGATCGATTGATTTCATTGAAGGACGAGCATTTGGGACTCAAACATTGTAGGATGACATGTATCAGGTACTTCCAGGCTGGGGGAAATTGTTGTTTAGAATATTTGTTTATATGCCCAACTGGGGGCAATTCATATCCCAAGCCTCGAAGCCCTAACTCTAGCTCTGTTAGGTGATTGGTGTATTTTGCATACACCTAATAGCATGTTAATTTAGCTTAATTATATATTTATTTGTCGTTATATATGTACTTTGAGTGTGTTTTGTGATTATGTAGGTTACGAGCGAAATGGAATACAATGGCCGCTTTATTAATTTTTTGGAGAAAAGATATTGTGAGCGCCGATAAATGAAGAAAAAATATTGAAGAAAAAGAGTTGAGCGGGTCGCAATATTTTCGGTCATCTTTTATTTGTCCGTGCTTCGTTTGAGCAATTATTGGTGTTGGGTTAATTTTTATTGGGCCAAAGTTATTATATGTCAAAAGGATTAAAAAAAAAACTTTTGGCCTATTTGGACCCAATGGCCCAACACCATAACCGACACCAATTATAACTATAAAAGAAGAAAAAAAAATTGCGAGTGGTGTGGGTTAGAATAGCCGAATATTGGTGCTTTTCTTAAAAAAAAACAGTCGATTAAAAAGAAAAGAAGAATCGGCCGCTACAAAAGAAAAGAAGAATGTCTATCATTGGAGGATTGGAGAAACAAAAGAAAAAAGATTTGAGCAACCATTCTTGTTAAATAAAAGAAAGGGAGCAGCCACCAACTTTGGTATCACAAAAGACAAAGAAACAAAATTTGGTCTTGACACATTCGCTGAGGTGGTTATTAAAAGGATGACAATGAGGTTTAATATCGAGCGGGTCGGGTACACCGCGATGTCCGGCTAATTTTGTTGTAATTCCTTCCGGTAACTTTATTTATGGTTTGATCATTACTTTTGGATTATCATAGTTTTATTACATTGATTTATAATTTATTTATAAATTATTTTTATCGATTTGATATTATGTTTAATTATTTGTGTTAGACAATTTATTGTTAGTTAACGATTCATACTTATTTTATTTAGTAAAAAAAAGATGGTCGTATAATCAACATAAGTTGTACCTAAATAAATTGTTAAAATATAATTATTGGTTGGATTAATATAAGATTTATTATTGCGAGTCGTTGATAAACATAATAAATGCCGACATTAATTCATTCATATTAAGTCAAAATAATCTTTGTAATCGGTTCTAAAAAGTTTCAATAATCCATAAGTGTGACCAACCATAAATATTAGGAGCTGGAAGGGATTGCATTTTTCTTTTAACTGTTTACATCTTTATTATATTTTTCTCACTTGATTATTAGTTTAATAAGTATTTTAATTTTTAATCAGCATTTTTATTATTAAAAGTATTTTAGTTGTTAGAATTCAAAACCAAAACTTTTATTGATCAGTGATCACCCTGAAACTTAAACTAAAACCACATAGTCCTCGTGGATCGATACCTGCTTATCCTATCTAGTATAAGGTAATTAGGTTATTTTTGACCGGCACTTCGACATCGATCAAAAATTTGGCGCCGCTGCCGGGGACTCAGTGAGCTTTTCGTTTAAGTTTTTGTTAATATTTTTCTTAAATAAAATAAAAAATACAAAAAGATTTTATTTTTCTTGTTTTGTTTTGTTTTGTTTGTTTGTTTTGTTTCTTGTGAGTGTGTAGGTTAGTGTATGCGCACACGTAGATCGGGACGTACATCACCGTTAGCTTACGATCCTGAAGTTGAGAAAAGTGCAAGGTTAAGAAGGAAGACGTTTCGACAGTTTTCTATTAATCTTGATTTTTCAGGTTTAGCAGAGTTTTTCGCTGAAATACCAGGTGACGAAGATGTTGGCGGAAGTGCTAGCGGAAGTAGCAGCGGAGAAGAATCTCCACCACGGGGTGTTGATTCTTATTACAGGCCGGGGATCTTCGAGGATCCCTCGCCTATCGTTTATCCGGATCCGGTTAAAGGGGTTACTAGTAACTTCAAGATCCAGCCGAACCTCATAGCAATCTTGCCAGTGTTTAGAGGTCGTGAGGAGCCATACGCACATCTGCGAGAATTCTTCTCAATTGCTGACACACATCAGGTTAATAATATTACCAAGGATGAGGTAAGACTTCTCCTTTTTCCTTTTTCTCTTAAAGATCAAGCTAAGGACTGGTTCTCATCTCTTGAACCAGGTAGTATTAACTCATGGTCTGAAATGCAATCTACTTTTCTTGAGGAATTTTATTCTATAAGTAAAACTGCTGCCCTTAGGAATAAGATTAAATCCTTTCGTCAAATCCCAGGCGAGCAGTTTCATGAAGCATTTAATAGACTTAAGGAGTTATTAAGAACATGCCCTCATCACGATGTTCCAAAATGGGAGCTTGTCAAAGTCTTCTATGATGGGTTGGATTATAACAACCAACAATTTGTGATGGCCACTAGTGGGGGTATGTTTTTCTCGCGACCTATGGAGGAAGAATGGGAGTTTTTTGAAAAACTAAGCAAAGGTTCTAAGACCCAAGCTTCAGTGGATCGAAACAACCACCCATCTTCCGCCAATTATGTGTCTAACCAACGTGGCACAAATTCTGAAATTAGCGAGTTAAGTAAGAAAGTTGATCTTTTGTTGAAAAATATAGGAAAAGGTGTGCCGAATGTGTCTAATGTGTCGCATAGTGGGTGTTCAATGTGTGGTGATCCGAGTCACTCTGTCGATAATTGTCAAAGTTGGGTGGCGCCACCAAATGAGGAGGTAAATGGAGTTTACGGTGGTCGTCCACGAAATGACCCATTCTCCGAAAGTTACAATCCTGGATGGCGCAATCACCCCAATTTCCGTTGGAAAGATGAAGACAGTCGTCCTAATAATACCCAACAACAACACTATGGTTACAAACCAAGGTACGAGGGTGGCGATTCATCTAACTTCCAACAAAATTCTTACAATCATAGGCCACAACAACAATACCCAAATCAGGGCCAAGGGCAAGATGACAACCGTCTCTTGAACCTTGACCGAAAGTTTGATAGGCTTATGGATTCATTGTCTACCAACAATCAAGAGATCAATAGAAAAATCAAGGTCACTAATCAAAGACACGAGACCACTACTAAATCTATTGCAGCTCTTGAGAGACAAGTTGGTCAATTGGCGGATCAATTAAGCAAAAGAGATGAGGGAAGGCTACCGAGCTACCCCACCATGAATCCCGCACACAAGAAAAATGGAAATGAGCATGTGAATATGGTGACGTCTCTTCGAAACGGTAAAATCTACAACAATGACAAGGGAATTCCAAATTCTCCTGATGTCGAGGATTTCGTTACTAAAGATGAAATTATTGTTGAAGGTAAAAATTCTGATAATGTTAAGTCCGGTTCTGAGTTGGTAAATGATTTGTTAAATGATTTTCCTAAACCAATGATGAGACTGTATTTATACATAGTCTCATCGTCCAAATCGGGCTTAAAACGCTTAAAATGTCATCAAAAATACCCAAAATATGCCTGTGTTTGTTCATTGTGTATTTCAGGTACGGATATCGTGAATTCACCAAAAGATCAAAGGAATCAAGCAAAAACGAACACGGGAAACGAAGCCGCACAAAGAACCGGACCCGAATCATGATTTTCTAGTGAAGTCCTTGAAGTTTGAAGATTTGGCAACTTTGGTCCCTCTACTTTGGAAGACTTGTCATATTATACCCTTGTGAACACTCAAATTACACATTGGGTCCCTAATATTTCAAGTATATACATAAATGGCCCTTGAAGATATCCAAATGTGCAAAGAAAGTCCTTATGTAAAGTTTTGAAAATCAACATGCCAAAAATGACAAGTATAGCAAAGTTCTTTTCAAAGGAAAAAAGGTGTTTGGATGTTTATCACAACATGAAGGAAAAATGAGAGTTCAGGGACTATTTTAGCCAGACAACAAAACCTCTCCCATCCAATACCCACACGCCACGTGTCCCACTACCTAAAAACAACCAATCACAATGCACCCCTCATCCACGTCAGAGTCCCACTCACTTTTTAAATAAAACTGATTTTAATCAGTTTTGTTTTGGTGGTAAACAAGTTTTTGAAAAACTAATCACCCTTTCACCAGATTAAACCACCCCTGCTTTCCCCTAATCACCTTGAACCCTAGAAACCTAATTCCCTCTAATCAAAGGGTTAATGGCCAATTTTTTCCAGAATGATAATTAACTTGGATTTAATCACAACCCACCAATAAACAAACTCACCCGTGACCTCCCATGGGACCCCCATACTCCCCTGCTTCAACAAAAATGGCAAAATAGGAATCCTAGCAGAAATCCAACGACCAAGGCATTCTCCTTGGTCCCAAAGTCACAATGGACGTGCCTGATCACTCCTTTATAACCTGGCATCCAACAACATCACATGGGGCTTACTCTGACCAAGACTTCAAGGGCAAAAGTGGATTTTCAGCATGAATTAGGGTTTAGGGTTTTCATTCTTGTAATTTTTTATTCCAGCTTCTAGATAATTCTTTAGCTTAGTATAAAATGAGATGGCTTGTATCTCATTTGGCTTTTGTTCCAGTTTTTGTATATTTTCTAAATTAGTAATGAAAATGAACTTTTCTTAAATTACAATATTGAGTTCCTCTTTTCCTGTCTTTTCTAGTCTAAGTTTATTTTTTATGCTAGTAGTTTAAAGGATTCACAAGCTTGCAGTTTGAAAGAAGGTTTTTCAGAAATTCGTTTTTTCTAAGTTCCAAAGTGTTGCTTTTCAAAACTTGATGATTATAAGAGGATGAAGTGAAAGTGGATTCACCTTATAAAAATCAGGTTGGTAAAAGGTTTTCATAAAAAGTTTCAAAGATTGGTTCCAAAGGATTTTAAAAAAATTCAGTTTGTATTCAATATTTCATTCTTATCTCTTACTGTTTAAAAAGCCATAAGCTTCTATCTTATGGTCTTTTTGAAACAAGAATTTATTTCTTTGATTGGCTGTGTTGTGTGCAGGTTACAAGTGAAACAAGACATCCCATTTCCATTTTCATTTTTTTTCTCTTGTTAAAGATATTGATACCCCTGGTTCAGTTGTTGAACCACAGCAGGGGTCCTCTACACTTCTCACAAGCTCCTAAAAGCTCAAACCTACCCGTTTGGAAGGCATCAACTCAAGGTATATGGCTTGAACCCCACTTGGTTATGTGTTTGCTGTTTTATAAGGATTTATGTGATTTGGTGTGATTGTACTTGAAAGTTGGTATTTGCAGTTTGATAGTGCTTGTTTAAGTGTTATATGCATGATATAGTAGCTATATATCAGTTTTAGTCCTTGTGATTTGGTTTTGGTTTGATAATCTTCATAATCAGAAAAGTAAGGGGTGTTTGGCATTAAGGCATAATCTGGTTTAAGGCATCATTAAGCTAGTTTAAATTGCCTAGACACATTTACTTTGTAAGTTTCACATGTTATTAGCATTAGGTTCTAAGTTTAGATAGGATTTGAAGCATTTGCAAGTTCAAAATTTGGTAAAACATAGCAAAATATTTGTTGTCCTTTTTCTGCCAGTTTTTGTAGGATTTAGACTTTGATTTCTTGATTATTGTTAGAAAACAGGTTAATATAGGTTTTCAATTAGTTTGTATGTTAATTGGTAACTATTTGAGATAGATTTGGCCAATTGAAATTCATATTTGTGCCAATTGCACCAGAGTACTGTTCATCAGAAACATACTGATACTAGGGTTTTTGTATGGGTTCTAATTTTCTCTCACAGTCCTCTCGAATTGATCTCGGCTTTAAGTGGAATGATTGTTCTTGGTTACTAAATAAAAGGGTTTGGTTTTCTAACCTACTAAATGTTAAATGATCGAAAATTTAAACTTAAATTTAAAAGTAATTGAATTATTAACTAATAATAAAACTTGAATTAAAATTAAAATTAAAATTAAAATTAAAATTAAACAGTAGAAACAGAAACAGTAATACAGTAACTCTTAAGATTATTCAAAGAAAATTGATTCGGAAGTTCAACCTTGATTCGGAAGTTCAACCTTGATTCGGAACTTTGGTTCATGCGGAACTATATTCGGAAGATTGGTTCATTCGGAAGTTTTGCTTCATCCGGAACTCTAGACTCATTCGGAACTTTTTATAAAGACATTCATTCGGAAGATTTACACTCATTCGGAACTTCAGTTCATTCGGAACTTTCTATTCATCCGGAACTTCAGTTCGTTCGGAAGTTTTGATTCACTCGGAACTTTTTAAACAAAACTCATTCGGAACTTTTAATTGACTCGAAACTTTTGAAAAAGAAACTCATTCGGAACTTTTAATGTTCATCCGGAACTTCTTAGTTCATTCGGAAGATGAAGCTCATCCGGAACTTTTAGGTTCACTCGGAAGTTTTGTGTTCATCCGGAAGTTTTGTGTTCATCCGGAAGTCTGGAAACACAAATACAGTAACAATACCCGAAGAACAAGGAAAATCGATTTTAATCCAAAAATCACCAAGTTTTTCACCAAAAACTTAAATAAACTAATCACAAAGCATCTACTAACCATAAACTACAAATCCTATCAACAAAAACACAAATCCCAACAACTTTTGAAGATCAAACTCAATAAAATAAGAACTTAAGAACTTGAAGATAAAGATGATGATGAACAAGATGAAATGGAAAGATTAAACAAAGAACTTGTATTGAATGATTAATGTTTTAACAAGATCAAACAAAGATTAAAATTACAAGATTAGAAAAACAAAGATTAAAATCACCAATCACCCTAGTGGTGATGGTGATGAAACGAACTAAAAGGGAGAAAAAGGTGGAAGAAGGAAAAAAACTAAAAACTCACTACTGGATGTGTGTGAGGGGATCCTTTATATAGCCTTGTCTTTTGGTTGGTGAGTGGGCTTTCTCCCGTTCTTCTTGTCTTCTCGTCTTTTCAGAAAAGTTGACGTTTTCGATTCTGATTCGGGATTTGTTGTCGATTAAATTCAACTCGTCTTTTAATTTCTTCGTTTAATAGACTTGAGTTCCTTCGACTTATGTAAATCTTCCATCTTTGGTCCTTTTCTTCGATAAATCTTCGAATAGGCCCAGTGACTTCAAATCTTTTGCATCTCTTGGACAATAGACTTTATCTTGAGTCTTTTTCTTCGGTAAAACCCGTGCAATCCCATGTTTTCTTTAATATTCATCCGGTTGGCTCTGAAAACACAATAAACACAAAAACCACGCATAATTCCAAACAAATGATATTAAATACGTGTTTTGGTCTCGTTTTAGCCAGAATTAAGTGGTAAAAGGATGGGTGTTTACACACCTATCAAATCCCCTACACTTAACCATTGCCATGCCCTCATGCAATGCTTAGTGATAAAGCAAATTTACACTTTTCTCATAATTAATCAACTTTGGCCTTATTTAAATACTACTAAACAAAAATTAAAATACTAATAGAAATTAAAATTTTAAAGTAAACAAAAGGATGGAAATAACTTGCAAAGAAATCAAAGACTTACATTATGGCTTTGGTGCTGCGCAGATTTATCACCCTCAAGTTTCACGTTCCCCAAACTAAGCTTAAAAACGAGATCATTGTTATTATAAGTTAGCAAATCAAACACTTACACACATGGCTTAATTAAATGCTTAAACTCCCTTATACCTAGGTGTATCTCTTATATTTTATTTTTGTCTTAGAATGATCACGAAGATGCATTTTTGGACTTATTTCGATAGTTTATTTAGGCTGAAAGCAAAGTAGGACGATTTGATCAATAGTTAGCTAAAGGACAAAATCTTTTAAAACTGCTTCTCGGGATATCAAAAAGTTCATATCTTGGCATAACTCGGTTCACGATTTGAGACCTTTCTCGGGCCGATATTTGGCATGTACTTCATACTTCATATCTTGAGAGACGTGCTTGAGATAATGGTCTTCTCATCGTTCATAGAGTTTCTTCACTTGGAGACTTTTGAGAGGTACTCCAACTTTGTTGACCACGACTTCATGATTATTTCTTCAATCTCTATTTGGGATTTTGAGATACAACGATCCGCCTCCTTTTCGGACTTGGATCTATTTATCCTCATACCTTGTTAGGGTCTTTTCGGATAGACTTCTCCATGATCTTTATGGGAGTTGATTGCTTTTCGTCGTGAGTCTTGATCCTTCATATTGACTTTGGGAATAATGCTTTTCACATCACCTTGGATCTTTAGCAATAAAATGGAATCCTCATGCCTTGTTAGGGCCTTTTCGGACTCGCCAATCTTCGCGCCCCGCTTCATAAGTTATGCCTTGGCTATGAACTCTTATCATTACCGAGCAACTTTTAAACGATCTTGGGCTAGAAGCTAAGTAACCTTTCAAATCGTACGACCTTACTTATTGCAGATAAATTATTAGCAAGTGATGGGAGAAAAGGCAAATAATTACACTAAGTGAGCTTGCGCAAGAATACCGACTTATAATTGACTCTATCATTTCTCGTTCTCCACAATTTAAAATCTCAAAAAATGAGACTCGTGGACACTTAGCCTAATAAACCAATTAAGGTCTACATGGTTAAGGATACTAGCTAGAATAAACTTGGATAAGTCTATTCGGGTTGAGTCAAAATAAACGCAACGGGCCTAATATGTCAAAGACTTCTAAACTAGCTACACCACTTTATTAAAATTTGACTTTATTGCGGGATATATACATATGAAAGCAACGATAAAAATTTAAAAAAATACGACTAAATGGCCAAAGTTAATAAAAAATTTGAAAAATGTTGAAAAATATGATTTTCCGGTTAAATGAAGGCATTTTCATGGAAAATTCCACTTAAAACTTCGATAGAAGTCCCCCTACACTTAATATAAACATTGTCCTCAATGTTTAAGCATGTGAGAGTAAACTCCCCTACACTTAGGACATTGTGCACTTTGTTTAGATCTCGTTAAGGAAAATACCACTAAAGAGATTCCTATTTTAATATTGAGAAATATAAAATAGTGAATCGAAAAAAGTTAAGGATAGAACCGGGAAGAAGGGAACACGGAGTCACGGTTCGTCAAAAGTCATCAAGAGTGTGTCTTTGAAGCTCTAATCCCTGCACATGATAAGAAAGAGAACAAGAAACACCAACGGGGCTCCCCCTACACTTATGGTGAAAACAGGAAAGATAGATAGATAATTGGGTTGCCTCCCAAAAAGCGCTTGTTTATATTAACTGAGTCACGAGCCTGACTCGTCCCCGAATTAAATGGTCCATGGGGAAGCCTCGTATGTAATACCGGGATCAAAGACCTTGTCCTCGTTCCCGGAGGACATCAATAAAGGAGAGGCGGGGGGATAAGTCTTGAATGGGAGAAAAACCCTTTCGACATACGAGAAGTATGTGAATTTAAGATCCACGGGAGGTGGGTTGGGTATAGTAAGCACATTGTCATCCCCCAAAGACAATGGAGGCTGAGCATTCGGCAAAGCCGTGATGTTATCAATGATAGCATAAGCAATGTTACCTCCCGGGTCAAAGCACTCATCCTCCGTGATAGTGGCTAAAGGGGGAGGATGAAAGGTGCTCGGGAGGGGGACTTAGGACAATATCTTCCTGCTGCAAATTATCATAAATAATGCCCCCCTCCAAATCATCGTCATCATTACCTGATGGTATGGAGTGAATGTCAATTTCTTCCAGCAATGGGTCATTATCTTCAACGGGAGGAATAGATGGAGGCAAAGGCTCGGAAAGAGGAGGAGAAGTCAACGCTTCAATTTGAGCAATAAGAAGGTGCACTTTCCGTAATCTATCTCGAAGAAGCACGTCTTCCACCTTATCCACAAGATCATGTTCATCGGTGAACTTCTCGTAAACCGGAGAGAATAAATCGTCATCACCCGCATCTCCCGGTGGAGATTGAGAAATTTCAAAAGTGAAATTCTCATAGCTTGGAGAAAAATCGTCATCATTTGGATCGACCTCTTCTGTAAGAGTAACGTCGTCCTTAAGCTCCATAGCAGGTAAGTCACAAACCTCATCATCAAACACTTTATCAAGACCAACATCACTAAGCTCATTCAATGTATCACACTCCTTAGACACGTTTGGGATATTGAGAGGAGGGATAACAATCGCACTAGGACATTGAGCAGTAAGTTCATTCCAAGAAATAGTAGGCTCATCGTCATCATCATCATAATAGTATGGATACACCAGGGGAGGAGTATAAGTCTCGATATTCGATATTTGCTCCTGTCGTTTATCCTCTTGATATTTTTCGATGATCTTGTTGAAAGCTTCTTGAAGTTGTTGACCTTGCTTAGCAAGAGTGGCCCATTGGTCGTGGGAGCTCAAATGTTCGAAGGAGGGTTGATGATCGATGGGGTGTTGTGGGGGCTCAAAATGTTGAAAACCTGAATTATAGCATGGTTGTGGCTCATAGTAGTTCATCGGTTGAGAAGGATCATAAACCGGGTTTGGTTCATAATAATCCATTGGTGACGAAAACTGAGGAGACGGATTTTGCTCATAATAATTCATTGGTTGACAATAATAGGTATCGTGAGGACCCCCACAATTTTGGCAAGAAGGGTAAGGAGAAAAGTCGGGTGCGTCTTGTGGATAGCTATTTTCATTGTCATAATTGTACCCCGGTTCTTGTCCGTGAACAGACGGGTATTGAACCGGGCACGAAACATGCCAATGAGAATCGCTTCCACAATAGATGCACGGGGGAACAGGAGGTGGGTTCAAAAAGAATGAATTAGTCGAGTTGCACAAGGGACAAAATCCGTTTTGTGTGTTGTCGATATCGTTACCGCACCGCTCACATGTACACCATTGACATGAGTCGTTCCCGTATAATTGTTTCCCACACCGGACGCAATGGATATAAAAATCCATAAAGAAAGATAGATAAGCAAGAAGAATATTTTTGGTGCAAAACTGTTGAAAAAGAAGTGCTTTTATGATTTTTCAAATGTTTTTGGATTTTTGAAAATTTTTGGACACGAAAAATAACGTTCACAAGTGAACGGATCCCAAAAGCCAACGCGTCTCTCACAAAAACCTTTAATCCTCACGAAAAGAGCCGGCAGCGGCGCCATTTGATACTAGGGTTTTTGTATGGGTTCTAATTTTCTCTCACAGTCCTCTCGAATTGATCTCGGCTTTAAGTGGAATGATTGTTCTTGGTTACTAAATAAAAGGGTTTGGTTTTCTAACCTACTAAATGTTAAATGATCGAAAATTTAAACTTAAATTTAAAAGTAATTGAATTATTAACTAATAATAAAACTTGAATTGAAATTAAAATTAAAATTAAAATTAAAATTAAAATTAAACAGTAGAAACAGAAACAGTAATACAGTAACTCTTAAGATTATTCAAAGAAAATTGATTCGGAAGTTCAACCTTGATTCGGAAGTTCAACCTTGATTCGGAACTTTGGTTCATGCGGAACTATATTCGGAAGATTGGTTCATTCGGAAGTTTTGCTTCATCCGGAACTCTAGACTCATTCGGAACTTTTTATAAAGACATTCATTCGGAAGATTTACACTCATTCGGAACTTCAGTTCATTCGGAACTTTCCATTCATCCGGAACTTCAGTTCGTTCGGAAGTTTTGATTCACTCGGAACTTTTTAAACAAAACTCATTCGGAACTTTTAATTGACTCGGAACTTTTGAAAAAGAAACTCATTCGGAACTTTTAATGTTCATCCGGAACTTCTTAGTTCATTCGGAAGATGAAGCTCATCCGGAACTTTTAGGTTCACTCGGAAGTTTTGTGTTCATCCGGAAGTTTTGTGTTCATCCGGAAGTCTGGAAACACAAATACAGTAACAATACCCGAAGAACAAGGAAAATCGATTTTAATCCAAAAATCACCAAGTTTTTCACCAAAAACTTAAATAAACTAATCACAAAGCATCTACTAACCATAAACTACAAATCCTATCAACAAAAACACAAATCCCAACAACTTTTGAAGATCAAACTCAATAAAATAAGAACTTAAGAACTTGAAGATAAAGATGATGATGAACAAGATGAAATGGAAAGATTAAACAAAGAACTTGTATTGAATGATTAATGTTTTAACAAGATCAAACAAAGATTAAAATTACAAGATTAGAAAAACAAAGATTAAAATCACCAATCACCCTAGTGGTGATGGTGATGAAACGAACTAAAAGGGAGAAAAAGGTGGAAGAAGGAAAAAAAAACTAAAAACTCACTACTGGATGTGTGTGAGGGGATCCTTTATATAGCCTTGTCTTTTGGTTGGTGAGTGGGCTTTCTCCCGTTCTTCTTGTCTTCTCGTCTTTTCAGAAAAGTTGACGTTTTCGATTCTGATTCGGGATTTGTTGTCGATTAAATTCAACTCGTCTTTTAATTTCTTCGTTTAATAGACTTGAGTTTCTTCGACTTATGTAAATCTTCCATCTTTGGTCCTTTTCTTCGATAAATCTTCGAATAGGCCCAGTGACTTCAAATCTTTTGCATCTCTTGGACAATAGACTTTATCTTGAGTCTTTTTCTTCGGTAAAACCCGTGCAATCCCATGTTTTCTTTAATATTCATCCGGTTGGCTCTGAAAACATAATAAACACAAAAACCACGCATAATTCCAAACAAATGATATTAAATACGTGTTTTGGTCTCGTTTTAGCCCGAATTAAGTGGTAAAAGGATGGGTGTTTACACACCTATCACATACCCTTATTTCAGTAACTGATTTTAGGGCTTTAGGGTGTAAATTTTGTGAAGTACCTGCTGTTTTTATACTTTTTGTGACTCCCCACAACCCAACTGGTTGTGGGGTGCCCTTGTTTTCAGATAAGACCAAAAATTCAGCAAGATACAAGCAAAACAATCACCAGAACCCAAATTTAATACTGTCAGTAGGAACTAAGTTCCTACTGCTAGAGGAAAAGTTCCCCCTGCTTTGCTACTGGACAAAAAGGAATTAAGTGTCAACATCAGTAACTTGTTTTTTTTGTCTTTTGTGGTGTTAAATAGGAATTAGGGTTTCAAATCTTTTTCATTATTTTTCTTATTTTATTTTTGATTTTTTAGTTTAATTCAATTTTCAGTTACTGTTCATTAAGTAATTTTTAGATTAAATAGCTAATTTAATTAACTTTTTAATTACTGTTTTTGGAATTTAGTGCAAAAAAGTATTATTTTTCAGATTTAAAATTTTTCTTAGATTTAGAAAATTAATTTAATATTTTTAGTTTAAAAACATTTACTGTTCACTGTTTTAATTATTTTTTATAATTATTTTAAGTTAATTAGGGTTTTAATATTAAACTGGTTTGTCTTTTAGTGCAAATTTTTACATTTTTCAAACTTTTTCAATTTTCTACTGTTCTTTAGGATAATTTAGGATTTTTAAATTTGTCAAATTATTTTTGGCATTATTTTATTATTTTTTAGGATTATTTTAATTTAAAAATAATTTTTAGTCATTTAAAAATAGAAAAATAGTTTTGAAAATTTGGGAAAAATACTTTTTAGTCTTTAAATAATATAAGTGACTTATTAGTTCAATAAAATAATATTTTGGGCATTTTGTTAATTATATTTAATTTTTGGGCTTTAATTAGCATTAAAAATTGAATATTTAATTAATAAAAGGTTTTAAAATATATTTGTTGGATTTTTATTCTTATTTATATTATTTTAGACTTAGTTTAATCTTTTGATTAATTTTTAGGTTTAATTTTTAATTTTGTCACGTTTTTCGTATTTACGTTCGAGTTTTACGTCAACGTCGTAGTTTAAATCGTAGTCGTAGCTCGTCTTTAATTTTTCTCTTCTAAACCAAAAACGTCACTAATCCAAACTTGATTTCATATATAGTGGCACATTAATACACACACCTCCTTCGAGAATGAACCCGCATTTATTCGATTTGTCGGTTTTCCTAAATCGTCGAGTTTAATACTTGCCGCACTTATACGTTCTTTTTCCTAAAAGACGTGTTTACTACTACATCAATTTTTGGCGCCGCTGTCGGGGAGGTGTTTAGTGTGCCATTATTATTAGTATCGTGTTTGTGTGAGTAGTGCGTTTTTGCTTTTCATTTTTTGGAAAGCGTACATAAACGTACATACTCATTTTTGTTACTTTTCATTACTATATTATAATATCCAAATAAATCGTGTTTAATTTTCCTAAATTAAACACAAATCAATCTTTACTATATTGTAGATATATTGGTTTTCGTTTTTTGTGAATATATTATTACTATATTGTACTACGTAAGAACAATAAATATACAAGTACTCCAAAAGCGTGAAAACGCAACCTTGATTCGGGATTTCATCACTCGATCATTGTATCCGAATCCAAAGCAAAAGTTTAAAGGCAAAATAGATAAATACTTTCGTGAGGCTTAATTTCAATTAACACAAACTATAAGGTGGGTATAAGGTGGTTGTATTTCACGACCTAAAGGAAAAAGGCTCTTAAGTGCTTCGCGCCGCCTCGTTTCCTCCGCTTGCTTGTGCGTGTTTTGAGAAAGAGGGATAATCGAGGGTTTGCCGCCCAAGTATTATCTACGTATATTATATTTGCTTGTGTTTTCAAGATTAAACCCTCTTGAACGTTTTGGTGTTCCACCAACGGTCTAATGTCATCGAGAACGTTCACTCCACGTGATCGTTTTCATTCTTTGAGGCTCCTTTAATCGAGAAAGTCGATTCGAGGGGAGATTTGTAGATTTGTGTCTACGTAATACATTCAAAAATCCAAAAAAATTAAAAAACAATCAAAAACCAAAAAAATTGAAAAATCAAAAAACCGCAAAAAGAATCTTATTTGCTACCACCCATTCTACGCTTAGTGCATGCGCACTCGATCGAAGGACTATTCCAATTCTAGTGAAGCTTCGAATCGACGCAATCGTAATCGAAGGAATCGACGACGTAGACGAGAATTAGAAACCGACGTTCCTAATATCGTTGTTGAAGAGACCGTAGAAAAGATGGCCGATAATCGTTCGATGATGGAATTGCTCCAAGCGCCCACCGAGGGTTATGGAGACGCGATCGTAATTCCCGCTATCGAAGCGGAGAATTTTGAGATTAAGAGCGGAATGCTTTCATTGATTCAAGCTAAGAAGTTTCGAGGTCGTGAAGCCGATAATCCTCACGACCATATTCGGAATTTTGATCGTCTTTTGGCCACGAGCAAGTTTAAGAACGTCGACACCGATGTCGTCAAGCTTATGCTTTTTCCGTACTCGCTCGATGGTGCCGCCAAGGATTGGTCCGAGAAAGAGCCACCTAATTCCATAGTTACGTGGAAGGATCTCGTTTCCAAGTTCGTTAATTATTTTTTCCCACCGTCTAAGACAACGTTTTTCAAAAATGAAATTACGAAATTTGAGCAAAAACCGAGTGAATCTTTTAGAGACGCGTGGGATCGCTTTAAGGAATTGCTTAGGCAATGTCCTCACCATGGTTTTTCCGAGTTGCACCAAATCGATACGTTTTACAACGGTCTTAATTTTCACGAACAAGACTCGTTGAATTCCGCTGCCGGTGGCAACTTTTTGTGTAAAACTCCGAAAGACGCTTTGATAATTATCGAAAACCGATCCAAGGTTTACCAACTCCGCAACGCACCGAGTGTTGCCAATGTCGCCAATGTTAGTAATTCTAATCGATACATTGAGAGAGTTGATGCGAAAGTCGACAAGTTGACGAATGTGTTCACGTCTTTTCTCGTTGAGATGCAAAAGAAAGACGCTCCCGCTACGGTGAAAGCGGTTGAGGTTTCATGTACGTTTTGTGGTGGACCTCATAATTATTACGAGTGTGCGGCTACGGATGCCCAAACGTCGAATGTGAGTGCGTTAAATGGAAACAACAATTTTTCAAATCAAAATAACGCGGGTCCATCACAACAAGGCAATTATAACCAAGGCAACAATTTTCAAAACCGAAACAATTTTCATGGAAATAATCAACAAGGAAATTTTTCGAATCAAAATCAAGGAGGTTATAATCAAGGTCGTAATATAACTTGGCAAAATCGAGATAACAATCAAGGAAACAATTTTTCAAGTGGGAATCAAGGAAATTTTCAAAGAAACAATCAAAACCAAGGGAACTTTAATTCAAATCAAAATAGTTCGTCAAACGATTTTCAAAATTACATGAAAACGAATGAGGCTAATCTGAGACGATTAGAGGGAGAAATTGGTACTTTGAAAAACGACTTTTCTAATACATTGAAATTGCAAAACACGAAGATTGAGCAAGGGCAAATTGATATTAAAAAGATGTTTTCGGCCATTATGAACAAAGCCTCGGGTTCGTCATCAAGTTCGTTACCTAGTGACACCGTTGCTAATCCGAAAGAACAATGTAAAGCCGCCTCGTCTCATGATAAAGGTCGTGTGATTACCCCTAACCTTGAAGGATTCCGTGTTGTTTATCCCTCTCAACCCTCGACTTCTAAGACGTCCTCTTGTTCTAAAGTCGATGGGGTGAACGTGGCGACCAAGGAAAAGAGTGCACACCCTCGTGTACCTCAAATTCCATCCACGGTTCAAAAAGAGAGCTTTGTCGACCTTACCAAAGTAACCCTTGAAGAAACTTGTGCTTCGATCCTTCTTAAAAAACCCAAAAGGCGTATGCCGAGAAAGGAAAAGGATCCGGGCCAATTTCTACTACCTTGTGATTTTTCCGAGATTGAGGGATGTTTAGCCCTTGCCGATTTAGGTGCTAGCATCAATCTTATGCCTCATTCTCTTTGGAAAATGATGAGATTGCCTTCGCTTACCCCCACAAACATGAGAATCGAGCTTTCAAATTGTACACCTTTAATACCAATTGGAATAGCCGAGGATGTCTATGTTAGGATTGGAAAGTTTGTTTTCCCCGCGGATTTCGTTATATCCGATTACGAGTGTGACCCTAAATGTCCCATTATTTTAGGCCGACCATTCTTATCGACGGCTAGAACCGTAATCGACATTCACGAGGGGAGACTTACTATGAGATATGGGGATGAGAAAATAGACTTTTTCGCTAGAAAATCCCAAGGGTTTAATGAGAATGAAAAAACCGAGGTTTCAAAACCTAATGATTCAAATTCTAATGATTTCAAAATGTTTACTTTAGCGGAAAGAATGAAGCTTGATGCATGTTTTGAAAGAATTAAGAAAAACGGTTTTAAAGATGATGATTTTAATCATAAAGAATACGTGTACCTCATTCAAAAGGGTATGTGTAAATTTATGGATGAAAACTCACTTTGGGATGTTTTTAGCGAAACAAGTGGAACACCAATTCCAAAGGGCGACGTTAGTGCCATCACGACAAAGACCAATACGGGCTCGTCTTCACCACCTTCGAAGGACCATGACTTTGAGGCCTATACTTCTAAAACCATTGAAGTGCCTCCCACTCCTAGCCCCAAATCCATTAAGGCTAAGGAAGTGGCCCAACCCAATGCAATCTCACCCATCATAGAAATGTCACCTAAGCATAGTCATTCGACTTGTAAGTCCATGGTTGTGACTCTCGAGAAATCCACTCGAGAACTTGCTCACATCGACACTTTCTTTGATGACGATGGTGATTTTGCCGAGATCGAGCATATACTTGCTAATCCGCCATCTATCTTCGAGGATTTACCCTTTGATAAATCTTCAAATGAAGAGGACGATCTCATGTCGGAAATTTCTTATGATGATGAGAATGACGACACTTTCACAACGTACTCGAATTCCGTATACGAACCTATTTTTCATCATAATCCCATTTTTGATGATGAATTCAAGAACGTTGATGACCATATCATCGATCCTCCTTCGTTTCACAATTGTGATGATGAAGAATTCTTTAAGGAGGTCGATGATTTTCTTGCTATAGACACAAGTCCCATTCTCGAGGAGTTACCTTATAAACACTCCTCATTTGAGAATGACGTTTAGCACATTCGTGAGGATCTAACTTATCAACGATCCCCACAAAAGAATGATGGTTTCGTGCTTGATCGTGATCTCTTCGAGAGAGTTTCTAAAATCATCAAAGAGGGGAATGACAAACCATGGTTTGACAAGCCTATCTATGACGAAGAAATCGATGAGATTGACGTTCATGAAGATGACGAGTATGTAGACCCCGAGGGGGCGGTGTTCTTTATTGATCGACGTTTTGAGAACTTATATAATCCACCACCCCCTAACCGCGACTTAAATGTGAGGATTTTTAGCGCGACTAATTTTGAATTTGACACGCCAAATATTTTCGACATTATTCAATCGGGTTTTCATAAAGAGTTTAAAAATGATGAAAAAGGAAAAGATTTTGAAAATGTTTTAAAAGATTTTTCTACATGTTTAACTCCGTCATCACATCGTTTTATGAGTGCTACCACCTCGTCTACTCCTTTTGACGATGGTTGGTGTGGTCTTAGTATGGGGGAAGCCCCAAATGTTCCCTCACACTTTACCACCGAGGACGAGATTTACGATCCCGGAATTGCTTGTAAAGGGAAATCTCGGTCTTCCACCGATGCAATAAATGGAAAATCTTTTCGTTTGCTTGGTGTGAGTCTACCTCGAGTAGCTCATATGTTTGACTTACCCATTTCCCCACCTTTCTACTTCTTATCTCTTTTCTTCTACCCCATTGGGGTTTGTGTTGGAGTGGCGTTGTTTCGTCTTTCATCCGAAAACGAGGACGCTATCTTTGACCCCGGTATACGTTTATCGGGTTTTTAAAGTACTCCATGTACTTTTGGGCCTTGTTTATCATGTAAGCCCCACCAAAAATGACCATACCATGATTATCCCTAAATGATCACATTTATGGGGATTCGAGTCGAGCTTTTGACTCGGTTATCAAAAACAAGGTGCCTCGTGGGGGATTCTCATGCTTATCCTTGTACATATTATTGCTTTCTTAGTTAACGTAACGAGGGGACTTGTGCTCTTCCAACCTTTGTTTCGTGGTTGTTTGTGATTGTGATTCATTAGGTTCATCGTCATCATTGAAGCCTCTCGTCTTCGTTTTATGGATCACTCGAGCTTCGATCGTTGCCTTTGGAGATTCCGATATCCAATGATATCCTTTTATGTTCTAATGTTTATCTTATTAGCATAATTCATAAACGACTTTTAGGTTATTCGTTTAACCCTTTCCATGCTCGAGATTAAGCATTCGACTTCGTCTCTAGTATGGGGGTGTTTACACCCCTAGACTCGAAACATTGAGGACAATGTTTAGTTTTAGTATGGGGGGTGAGTAGATACTTCACCTTGCTTACGTCAACACGCAATCCAATATTCATCTTTTTGTTATCATTTTATGCAAAATAAGGCTAAAAATGGCCAAATTTTAAAATTTTTCTAGTTTTTCATAAGTGTTTAAGACACGAATGTAGGTTTTCCGATGGTGAGAACGAGAGTAATTTTTGACTCGACCGTGCGTGTTGAGCACTTAGCTTCGATTCCTTAACTTTTTAGGCTAAGTCTCTTAAATGAGGACGAGAAATGATAGAGTTATTTATAAGTCTCGTAATCGTCACGATCTTATGTGTAGTAATTATTAGCTTATTCTCCCCACGCTTTTGCATAATAAATTGTTAATAAATATTGATTTAGCGGTTTAGTCACTATTGTTGGGTTTCGAATTTGTTTTGGTAGCTTCCATGTAATTAAATTGGGAAAACATTAAGGTATCGCCAGCGTCACGGTTTTGAAGTATTGGCACCCGAATAATCGAAAGCTTCACCTAATAATAAGATTTCAAGTGCTCACCTAAATTAAGCAAAAATTTGAAGCTCACAAGGCCGAAAATCTATGCCCAAATTGAAAGTGAATCAAGCCTTAATCTTCGAAGCTTTAAAGATCCAAAATTCGCTTTAGCGTGAGGATATACGTCTTTGGCTAATAAAACCACCGATGAGGCGGATAATAAAAGGCAAGGCAAGACCGAAGTCATAATAAAAGCTTCATGGCGAAGTTGAATAAAAGATGGAGGTAAACCAAAGATAATAAGGCCCTTCCGTTAGGGGGCGTATAAAAGTCTTGGTAATAAGTCTCATGTTCAAAACCGTTATAAAACCGTGTTTATCGATCCTTCTTGTTGACTTAATTTTTTGAAATCGTTGTCTATTGGGATGAATTATTGATTTAATGATTTTGGTTACACCGTTAAGTTTCTATTTTTAGACTTAATCTCTATTCACGCATAAGTCAATGATGTATCCTCGTGATCATTAATACAAAATAAAATATAAGAGATACCAATTAGGAATAAGGGAGTTTAGGTTCGTAATTAACACTAATGAGATACGATCGTGTTGCTAACTTATAATAACAATGATCTCGTTACACGCTTAGCATGGAATTGGGTGAAAATCGAGGACGACGAAATTATTTCTAACGAAGCATTCACGTGTTCTTGTTCTATGATCCCAAAAGTCACTTTCTTGTTATGAAAACAATACATTATGTCTAAAACACGTGTAGTAGTTTATTTAAGTTTATGTCTTTAATAAAAGTCATCATAAAATGAATTTTGGAAGTGCTATGATACTTAATTCTAGCATTGCGTGGGGACACGGCAATGGTTTAGTATGGGGGAGTGATGAGACTGTATTTATACATAGTCTCATCGTCCAAATCGGGCTTAAAACGCTTAAAATGTCATCAAAAATACCCAAAATATGCCTGTGTTTGTTCATTGTGTATTTCAGGTACGGATATCGTGAATTCACCAAAAGATCAAAGGAATCAAGCAAAAACGAACACGGGAAACGAAGCCGCACAAAGAACCGGACCCAAATCATGATTTTCCAGTGAAGTCCTTGAAGTTTGAAGATTTTGCAACTTTGGTCCCTCTACTTTGGAAGAATTGTCATATTATACCCTTGTGAACACTTAAATTACACATTGGGTCCCTAATATTTCAAGTATATACATAAATGGCCCTTGAAGATATCCAAATGTGCAAAGAAAGTCCTTATGTAAAGTTTTGAAAAACAACATGCCAAAAATGACAAGTATAGCAAAGTTCTTTTCAAAGGAAAAAAGGTGTTTGGATGTTTATCACAACATGAAGGAAAAATGAGAGTTCAGGGACTATTTTAGCCAGACAACAAAACCTCCCCCATCCAATACCCACACGCCACGTGTCCCACTACCTAAAAACAACCAATCACAATGCACCCCTCATCCACGTCAGAGTCCCACTCACTTTTTAAATAAAACTGATTTTAATAAGTTTTTGTTTTGGTGGTAAACAAGTTTTTAAAAAACTAATCACCCTTTCACCAGATTAAACCACCCCTGCTTTCCCCTAATCACCTTGAACCCTAGAAACCTAATTCTCTCTAATCAAAGGGTTAATGGCCAATTTTTTCCAGAATGATAATTAACTTGGAGTTAATCACAACCCACCAACAAGCAAACTCACCCGTGACCTCCCATGGGACCCCCATACTCCCCTGCTTCAACAAAAATGGCAAAATAGGAATCCTAGCAAAAATCCAACGACCAAGGCATTCTCCTTGGTCCCAAAGTCACAATGGACGTGCCTGATCACTCCTTTACAACCTGGCATCCAACAACATCACATGGGGCTTACTTTGACCAAGACTTCAAGGGCAAAAGTGGATTTTCAGCATGAATTAGGGTTTAGGGTTTTCATTCTTGTAATTTTTTATTCCAGCTTCTAGATAATTCTTTAGCTTAGTATAAAATGAGATGGCTTGTATCTCATTTGGCTTTTGTTCCAGTTTTTGTATATTTTCTAAATTAGTAATGAAAATGAACTTTTCTTAAATTACAATACTGAGTTCCTCTTTTACTGTCTTTTCTAGTCTAAGTTTATTTTTTATGCTAGTAGTTTAAAGGATTCACAAGCTTGCAGTTTGAAAGAAGGTTTTTCAGAAATTCGTTTTTTCTAAGTTCCAAAGTGTTGCTTTTCAAAACTCGATGATTATAAGAGGATGAAGTGAAAGTGGATTCACCTTATAAAAATCAGGTTGGTAAAAGGTTTTCATAAAAAGTTTCAAAGATTGGTTCCAAAGGATTTTAAAAAAATTCAGTTTGTATTTAATTTTTCATTCTTATCTCTTACTGTTTAAAAAGCCATAAGCTTCTAGCTTATGGTCTTTTTGAAACAAGAATTTGTTTCTTTGATTGGCTGTGTTGTGTGCAGATTACAAGTGAAACAAGACATCCCATTTCCATTTTCATTTTTTTTCTCTTGTTAAAGATATTGATACCCCTGGTTCAGTTGTTGAACCACAGCAGGGGTCCTCTACACTTCTCACAAGCTCCTAAAAGCTCAAACCTACCCGTTTGGAAGGCATCAGCTCAAGGTATATGGCTTGAACCCCACTTGGTTATGTGTTTGCTGTTTTATAAGGATTTATGTGATTTGGTGTGATTGTACTTGAAAGTTGGTATTTGCAGTTTGATAGTGCTTGTTTAAGTGTTATATGCATGATAGAGTAGCTATATATATCAGTTTTAGTCCTTGTGATTTGGTTTTGGTTTGATAATCTTCATAATCAGAAAACTAAGGGGTGTTTGGCATTAAGGCATAATCTGGTTTAAGGCATCATTAAGCTAGTTTAAATTGCCTAGACACATTTACTTTGTAAGTTTCACATGTTATTAGCATTAGGTTCTAAGTTTAGATAGGATTTGAAGCATTTGCAAGTTCAAATTTTGGTAAAACATAGCAAAATATTTGTTGTCCTTTTTCTGCCAGTTTTTGTAGGATTTAGACTTTGATTTCTTGATTATTGTTAGAAAACAGGTTAATATAGGTTTTCAATTAGTTTGTATGTTAATTGGTTAGTATTTGAGATAGATTTGGCCAATTGAAATTCATATTTGTGCCAATTGCACCAGAGTACTGTTCATCAGAAACATACCCTTATTTCAGTAACTGATTTTAGGGCTTTAGGGTGTAAATTTTGTGAAGTACCTGCTGTTTTTATACTTTTGTGACTCCCCACAACCCAACTGGTTGTGGGGGTGCCCTTGTTTTCAGATAAGACCAAAAATTCAGCAAGATACAAGCAAAACAATCACCAGACCCCAAATTTAATACTGTCAGTGGGAACTAAGTTCCCACTGCTAGAGGAAAAGTTCCCCCTGCTTTGCTACTGGACAAAAAGGAATTAAGTGTCAACATCAGTAACTTGTTTTTTTGTCTTTTGTGGTGTTAAATAGGAATTAGGGTTTCAAATCTTTTTCATTATTTTTCTTATTTTATTTTTGATTTTTTAGTTTAATTCAATTTTCAGTTACTGTTCATTAAGTAATTTTTAGATTAAATAGCTAATTTAATTAACTTTTTAATTACTGTTTTTGGAATTTAGTGCAAAAAAGTATTATTTTTCAGATTTAAAATTTTTCTTAGATTTAGAAAATTAATTTAAGATTTTTAGTTTAAAAACATTTACTGTTCACTGTTTTAATTATTTTTTATAATTAATTTAAGTTAATTAGGGTTTTAATATTAAACTGTTTTGTCTTTTAGTGCAAATTTTTACATTTTTCAAACTTTTTCAATTTTATACTGTTCTTTAGGATAATTAGGATTTTTAAATTTGTCAAATTATTTTTGGCATTATTTTATTATTTTTTAGGAATATTTATTAATTTAAAAATAATTTTTAGTCATTTAAAAATAGAAAAATAGTTTTGAAAATTTGGGAAAAATACTTTTTAGTCTTTAAATAATATAAGTGACTTATTAGTTCAATAAAATAATATTTTGGGCATTTTGTTAATTATATTTAATTTTTGGGCTTTAATTAGCATTAAAAATTGAATATTTAATTAATAAAAGGTTTTAAAATATATTTGTTGGATTTTTATTCTTATTTATATTATTTTAGACTTAGTTTAATCTTTTGATTAATTTTTAGGTTTAATTTTTAATTTTGTCACGTTTTTCGTATTTACGTTCGCGTTTTACGTCAACGTCGTAGTTTAAATCGTAGTCGTAGCTCGTCTTTAATTTTTCTCTTCTAAACCAAAAACGTCACTAATCCAAACTTGATTTCATATATATTGGCACATTAATACACACACCTCCTTCGGGAACGAACCCGTATTTATTCGACTTGTCGGTTTTCCTAAATCGTCGAGTTTAATACTTGCCGCACTTATACGTTCTTTTTTCTAAAAGACGTGTTTACTACTACATCAACCAACAACACCGAATCCTAAAGCTACTGAATCTCCCGATGTTAAGGAGGGTGGTGTGCCCAGCACACCTTACCCTACGGCTTTGGAGAAATCGACATCTACAAAGTTAGCTAAAAAGGGTCCTCACGCTGAGGATATGTGGGAGACTTTCAAGCAAGTTAAAATCAATCTCCCCCTTATTGATGCTATCAAGCAAATTCCTGCATATGTCAAGTTTTTAAAGGACTTGTGTACCCAGAAGAGGAAGCTGAAGGCATCGTTGCCTAAAAAGATTGACCTAACTGAGCATGTTAGTGCAGTCTTATCTAGCTCTCTTCCTCCTAAATTCAAAGATCCTGGAGCATCATTGATTTCAGTTGTGGTCGGAAATATTGCCATTAAGAAGGCGCTCCTTGATCTTGGTGCCAGTATCAACATCCTTCCTACTAGTTTGGTTGATAAGTATGACTTAGGAACTCTTCGTAAGACAGACACCATCATTTCCTTAGCCGATCGATCTACCAAAATTCCTAGAGGTATCTTAGAGGATGTTATTGTGAAAGTTGATGATTTCTATTACCCAGTTGACTTCTTTGTTATGGACACCGAGTCACAATACAAAGATGTTCAACCGACTATTATCCTTGGGCGCCCATTCTTAGCCACGATAGATGCTAGGATTAATTGTCGGACTGGCGCCATGGATATTGCCTTCGGTAATAAGAAGATAAGATTGAATGTGTTTAATTCTATGAATTCTCCTACGATGAATGAATGTTACCAAGTAGATGTGATTGATGAGGAAGTTCAAAAGTATGCATCCCTTATGCTTAAGAATGATCCTTTGTAATTATATCTAACTGGTGATAATGAGGAGATTCTTGATGTTGCTGAAGTTCTAGAGATTCAAGAGTGTTTGGTCAGTTCTTTGGACCATCAAAAACCACCTTGGTCTTATAAAGTGGAGCCCTTGCCTTCTACTTTTGACACGGCTACGAAGCCGTCTTTGGAGGTGCCTCCAACTCTTGAGTTAAAACCTTTGCCATCCAATCTCAAATATGCTTTTCTAGGTCCTAATAATACGTTACCCGTTATTGTTGCTTCTGATCTTTCTGAATCACAAGAGGGAGCACTTCTAAAGGTGCTTTCCAAGTACAAAGCAGCAGTGGGATGGACAATTGCAGACTTGAATGGGATCAGCCCTTCATTATGTATGCATCGAATTGTTACGGACCCGGATATTAAGCCAGCAAGAGATGCGCAAAGGCGTCTGAATCCTAATATGAAAGAGGTAGTGAAGACGGAAGTTCTTAAATGGTTAGATGCCGGTATCATCTATCCCATCTCGGATAGTAAATGGGTAAGTCCTACTCAAACGGTGCCTAAAAAGGCCGGAATCACTGTTGTAGAAACCGATAATGGGGAAAAGCTCACAACCCGACCAGTTACTGGGTGGAGAGTTTGCATAGATTACCGTAAGCTGAATAATGCCACATCTAAAGATCACTTCCCACTACCTTTCATTGATCAAATAGTTGAGAAACTTTCTGGTAAGAAATTCTATTGCTTTTTGGATGGGCACTCCGGTTATAATCAAATACCCATCCATCCTGATGACCAGGCCAAAACTACGTTTACGTGTCCATACGGGACGTTTGCATTTCGAAGAATGCCTTTTGGCCTGTGTAATGCACCCGCTACCTTTCAGCGGTGTATGATGAGTATCTTTTCTGACATGGTTGGAGAATCTGTAGAGATATTTATGGATGATTTCTCCATCTTTGGTCAATCTTTTGAAAGTTGCCTTGATCAGCTTGAAAGCGTGTTGAAAAGATGCACCGAAACTAATTTGGTGCTTAGTTGGGAGAAGAGCCATTTCATGGTTCGAGAGGGAATTATATTAGGGCATGTTGTGTCTGAAAAAAGATTTGAGGTTGACCGTGCTAAAGTTCAAGTAATTTCAACCCTTCCTCCTCCCACTACCGTCAAGGGTGTGCGTTCTTTTCTTGGTCATGCCGGGTTCTATAGGCGATTTATTAAAGATTTTAGTGCAATATCAAAGCCTCTTTGCAATCTACTCTTAAAAGATGCACGCTTTGACTTTAATGAATCATGTCTTAAAGCATTCAATATGCTTAAGCAAAAGCTTGTAGAAGCCCCTATTCTGCAATCACCTGATTGGTCGAAGCCTTTCGAGATCATGTGTGATGCGAGTGATTATGCCGTTGGGGCGGTTCTAGGACAGCGGGTCGATAAGAAACCCGTTGTGATCTTTTATGCTAGTAAGACTTTTTCAGAAGCTCAAATGAATTACACCACTACTGAAAAAGAGTTGTTAGCTGTGGTTTTTGCTCTTGATAAGTTTAGGTCATATATTTTGGGGCATTCTAAGGTGATAGTATTTTCAGATCATAGTGCCTTAAGACATTTGTTGACTAAGAAAGAGACAAAACCGAGGTTGCTTAGGTGGATTTTGCTTTTACAGGAATTTAATTTAGAAATTCGGGATAAAAAGGGGTCAGAAAAAGTAGTTGCCGACCATTTGTCTAGAATTATCCCTCCGCCGTTCAACCCTTCTGATGTGATTAAGGAAAGCTTTCTGGATGAAAGCTTATTTGAGGTTTCTAAGGTTCCTTGGTACGCAAATATAGTTAATTATCTAGCTGTTAAAAAGCTTCCGGATTTTTGGTCCAAGCAACAAAGAAAATACTTCTTCTCCCAGTTGAAGCATTATTTTTGGGAGGATCCGGAGCTCTATAAGGTGTGTGCTGACCAAATTGTTAGGAGATGTGTTCCCGACCATGAGCATATGGACATATTGGCTCATTGCCATTCTTATGCTTGTGGTGGACACTTTGGTGCTACAAAAACTGGGCATAAAATCCTACAAAGCGGTTTCTTTTGGTCGACTATATTTAAGGATGCCCAGTCTTTTGTGAAAGTGTGTATTCGTTGCCAACAAGTTGGAGGGATTTCAAGGCGTGATCAAATGCCTATGAATCCTATACTTGTTGTTGAGATCTTTGACGTGTGGGGTATTGACTTTATGGGACCATTCCCCACTTCCCATGGCAATGTGTACATTTTAGTGGCAGTTGATTATGTGTCTAAGTGGGTAGAGGCTGAAGCTACTAGAACAAATGACCATAGTGTAGTTCTTAAGTTTGTTAAGAAGAATATCTTTGCTAGACATGGAATTCCTAAGGCTATAATTAGTGATGGGGGTTCCCACTTTAAGAACTTTAGATTTGGGAAATTACTGAAACACTATGGAGTTAATCATAGGATAGATACCCCATATCACCCACAGACTAGTGGACAGGTGGAAGTATCTAATAGGGAGATTAAGCGAATTTTAGAAAAGACCGTTCGTAGTGATAGGAAAGATTGGTCCTTGAGGTTAGATGATGCTTTGTGGGCATATAGGACGGCTTTTAAGACTCCTATTGGTATGTCACCGTATAAGTTGGTATATGGCAAGGCGTGTCATTTACCGGTTGAGATAGAGCATATGGCTGAATGGGCGATTAAGACTGTTAATCTGGATTTAGATAAAGCGGGTAGTTCTAGGAAACTTCAATTATCTAAACTAGATGAGATTAGACGTGATGCCTATGAAAGTTCTAGGATTTATAAGGAGAAAACCAAAGCTTTTCATGATCGACACATCACCAAGAAGTCCTTCTTGGTTGGTCAAAAAGTTTGGTTATTCAATGCTAGACTTAAGCTTTTTCCTGGAAAGTTGAGAAGTAAATGGACGGGTCCATACGTTGTGACTCAAGTCTCTCCATATGGAGCCATTGAAATAAAAAATATGGTGGGTGGAGAGCCTTTTAAAGTTAATGGACACCGTTTGAAGCCGTATGTTGAGTTAGAAAGTGATCAGATGGAAACGGTGGATGTGGTTTACTTGGAACCAATCCAACCGTCTCAATAGCTCATACGAGTTGTGTCTGGCTGAAGATGGTAAACTTAGCGCTTCGCGGGAGACAACCCGTGGTTTGTGGAACTTTGTGGGTGTGTTCACTACAAACCCTCACGAGACAAAACTCGTCCAGTCGGGCTACCGAGTGGTTAAAGGCTTGTTACATACGCTAAATGCAACCGTGATTCCTACGAAAGTTAGGTTTTTGTCTTTTTGTGTGAGTTTGTCAAATTAGTTTTTAACCAAAATTTCATTTTAAAATTTTTGCATTAGAGACAATGCAATGCTTTACGTTGAGGGGGGTGGCACATGTGTTACATGTTTTTGTGTGAAATTTTGGTCAAAATGGGTTAAAATGTGATTTTTGGGAAAAAATTGAAAATTTTTAAAATTTTGCATCACATTATAAGAGTCTTGTGCTAATTAGATGTGGAAGTTTCTTCTACATATATGTTTGTTGAGTGTTTACAGATTCTGAAGATTAGCTTGTGGATGATTTATTGGAGCAAGCTAGAAGATTTGGCCATAATTATCAGGTGCAACCGATTCCATTGTATAATTTGGTTATTAAATTGATTTGATTGTTTGCATGTAGATAGACATATGTATAATTTAGATGATCAAACCACGCTGGTTGAATTCCCTCTACTTACCTGTGCTTAAATCGAGTAAAAGTTTAAATAAATAATATGCAGTATGGTAATGTAATTATTGGGTTAAGACATTTGAAATTGATCTTATTCGGCTCGCCACCCGCGCACGGTGGCCTTAGAAAAGAGTTGGAGAACTGTCATAATTATTGGTGGTAGTCATATGCTGGGCTTGCCTATCTGATTCGTCACCCGCGCAAGGTGATACTTTAGTTGTTAGCATGGGTCAGACGCCAATTTTTATGATGGATAGCATTGCACTTAGCTGAGACAATTTTATGTGAAATAACCCAATCCTTGTATTATTGTAATGAAATTAAAAAGATTAGTTTAATTTAGTGCATTGTATAATTAGACTATGTGGTAGATAATTCCATCATGTGATGTACCAGTAGGCACGAAGTATAACTGTTCCCATTTAAATAAACAGACTTAATTAACCGGTTCTCATGTGCCAATGTGTCTTAGTATGCACCTATAGGATAGATATTCATTTTTCTGAATAATTGGTCTTTATATCAACCTTGAAAGGAGTGTATAAAGCGTTCGGGATGACTTGTATAAGAAACGGTCTCGAATGGCTAAAAAGAAGAGCTTATGTGTGATGTGAAAAAAATATGAAAAAAAAATATGAAAAAAAGTGAAAAAAAAGAAAAGAAAAAAAAGAAAAGAAAGGAAGTAGAACTATATAAGCTAAAGTATGATGGCTTATGATTTGCTCTTATGCTATAAAAACTCCAATGTTATAAAAGGTGTACGATATTCTCACCTCTTGTTTTAGATTAATGTTTAGATTGATTATAGGTGTGTATTAGGTACGTTGGACACATGGTTAATTATATGAGACATAAAGTAAATGGAATCAATGGAAATGGTTATGCTAAGTGTTTAAGAAGGACAAAAATATTGGTAATCATTTTGGATTATTTGTCATGTAGGATAGTTATTAGTGTATTAGGTTGAATGTGATCTTTTTGATGAAATTTCAATAGTATGATTAAAAATTATGAAATTAACATGCTTGTATATTTTTATTTTATTTTTACTTGGGACACGTAAAAGGTTAAGTTCGAGGGGATCTGATTGGTGTATTTTGCATACACCTAATAGCATGTTAATTTAGCTTAATTATATATTTATTTGTCGTTATATATGTACTTTGAGTGTGTTTTGTGATTATGTAGGTTACGAGCGAAATGGAATACAATGGCCGCTTTATTAATTTTTTGGAGAAAAGATATTGTGAGCGCCGATAAATGAAGAAAAAATATTGAAGAAAAAGAGTTGAGCGGGTCGCAATATTTTCGGTCATCTTTTATTTGTCCGGGCTTCGTTTGAGCAATTATTGGTGTTGGGTTAATTTTTATTGGGCCAAAGTTATTATATGTCAAAAGGATTAAAAAAAATACTTTTGGCCTATTTGGACCCAAGGCCCAACACCATAACCGACACCAATTATAACTATAAAAGAAGAAAAAAAATAATTGCGAGTGGTGTGGGTTATAATAGCCGAATATTGGTGCTTTTCTTAAAACAAAAAAAAAACAGTCGATAAAAAAGAAAAGAAGAATCGGCCGCTACAAAAGAAAAGAAGAATGTCTATCATTGGAGGATTGGAGAAACAAAAGAAAAAAGATTTGAGCAACCATTCTTGTTAAATAAAAGAAAGGGAGCAGCCACCAACTTTGGTATCACAAAAGACAAAGAAACAAAATTTGGTCTTGACACATTCGCTGAGGTGGTTATTAAAAGGATGACAATGAGGTTTAATATCGAGCGGGTCGGGTACACCGCGATGTCCGGCTAATTTTGTTGTAATTCCTTCCGGTAACTTTATTTATGGTTTGATCATTACTTTTGGATTATCATAGTTTTATTACATTGATTTATAATTTATTTATAAATTATTTTTATCGATTTGATATTATGTTTAATTATTTGTGTTAGACAATTTATTGTTAGTTAACGATTCATACTTATTTTATTTAGTAAAAAAAAAGATGGTCGTATAATCAACATAAGTTGTACCTAAATAAATTGTTAAAATATAATTATTGGTTGGATTAATATAAGATTTATTATTGTGAGTCGTTGATAAACATAATAAATGCCGACATTAATTCATTCATATTAAGTCAAAATAATCTTTGTAATCGGTTCTAAAAAGTTTCAATAATCCATAAGTGTGACCAACCATAAATATTAGGAGCTAGAAGGGATTGCATTTTTCTTTTAATTGTTCACATCTTTATTATATTTTTCTCACTTGATTATTAGTTTAATAAGTATTTTAATTTTTAATCAGCATTTTTATTATTAAAAGTATTTTAGTTGTTAGAATTCAAAACCAAAACCTTTATTGATCAGTGATCACCCTGAAACTTAAACTAAAACCACATAGTCCTCGTGGATCGATACCTGCTTATCCTATCTAGTATAAGGTAATTAGGTTATTTTTGACCGGCACTTCGACATCGATCATTAGGGGAAGGGTAGTTATACCATCAGTGTTGTCAAAATGTAAAGCTTGAAGAACTTAAGCTTCAGTAACTACCCATCTAGTCCCATGAACAGTGCCAACCAATGTAATCACTCCATCAATAGTTTCAGAACGAACAGTGTTCCAAAACTGCTTGATGTGTGTGATAGGGACGAGTGGAGTATGAGAAAGTGCATACCTTAAAGGAGACGCCATCAAATACCCAATCATCTATGTGTATTGGGGGTCCAAAACGTCATCAGCAACCATATAAGCCACCATATTATGTTGACTTCTGAACCCCAACTCTACACTAGCAGGTTTAAACTTTGGTGTAATTTAAATGCTTTGTGAAAACTGAAAGATGATTAACAATGGAGGTTTGAAGGTTTGAGAATTTGGAAGACAAGAATAGTAGTTACCATGTTTAAAGAAATTAGCCTAATATATAGGAGTGGTAAAAGCACACTATTGTTTGAAAAAGAAGGCAGTTATAGTAAAAAAGTAATGATTATAATCAAGAAAATATATAATGTATCCCTTTCATTAATAAAAGATACTAACTCTCTAAAATTACGGCCCATATGTTCGTCAAAAATAACAACTGGGTGGACCCCAGTGTTTTTCAACGGTCAAAAATTAAATGTCAGCGGGTAACGGCTATATTTTGTCAGCGTTGAAATTTTGCCATGTCAGCGTTGAAATTGGTCTTATCAGCGTTGGAGGTAAACTATGTCAGCGGCCAAAAATAAAAATAAATAAAAAATAAAAAGACCTTAACAAAGAAGTTTACCCTAAGAAAGATAACTCTTATCCTGAAAATGACAGTAGGGTGGCAAGCACTGTCCAATCATGCACACTTGCATAAACAAGATAGACATAATTGTCCTCAAGTGTCCCTTGTTAACCAAAGTTCTTAACAGTGAAGAAATCTCATATAAACTCTTTGTAACTTCCCAGGTAAGCCCAATTAAAATTATACCAAGTCTCCCAACCGAGCAAACCTAATTCTAAGCCAAAAGTCTTGGCAACATGCACAATATTTCAACTTTGCATGCTAAGGTGCCTCAAGATATAAGAATTCCAACAATTCTTAAAAAGAAAAAGCCTTCATTATTCCTAACTCTTACTCACCTGTGGACACAATCTAGAATTGTGATAAGAGTATTCTAAGAATACCCAAATCCTAATGGTTTCCTAAACCTCCCCTTAAACTAGTATATACACAGTTGCAAAATAATGAGTATATGACAAATATTTATTTCAAGATAGGTATGTAAACATTCCAACCATCATAAATAAACTTTTGACACATTCCTGGTGAGCTCAAAAGATCCATAAGCAACTTTGTATCCAAGTTTACAATGCTCATAATGCCTGCATGATTAGATGAAAAACCACAAAACTAACATGTTGTTGCCAACGGCCATTTTTACACTTGCCAGTGTCAAAATAACCTCTGTCAGCATTAGAAAAGAAAGTGGAAAACTAATACTTTACAAAGATAAATAACAGTGCACATCCTGTACATACTATATAATGATTTCAAAAACACATTTAGGTGAGATTGATCATTCTAGTACTTGTAACCAAGTACTGAAACCTCCCCACATCAAAAGGTTTAGTTAAAAGATCAGCCACATTCTCTTCTGTGTCTACCCTATCTAGATGTATTAAACCTTTTTCAAAACAATCTCTTATAAAATGATGCCTAATTTATATGTGTTTAGTTTTATAGTGATGTACAGGATTCTTAATGATGCACAATATACTGTAATTATCTACAAAAATCTTGGTATGCATAAAATTATACCCATAATCCAACAGCTGGTTTTGAATCCATAGAACTTGTCCATAACATGCAGCTGCAGCCACATACTCAGCTTCAGTTGTAGAATTTGCCATCACTGTTTGTTTCTTGTATTACCAAGATACAAGCCCACTCCTAAGAAATTGGCATCCACCAGTTGTGGATTTTCTATCATGATTATCTCCTTCATAATCACTATCTGAATAGCCAATAAGCTCCAAAGGAGACTCTCTAGGATACCACAATCCTAATGTGGGAAAACATCTAAGGTATCTAAAGATCCGTTTAACTGCATGAAGGTGACATTCCTTGGGTGTGACTTGATGACGTGCACATGCACATACTGCAAATGTCACACCCCCAAATTCACCGCAACGAAAGAATGGCTTTGAGAGGCTATGACTTCATGAGTAATCGAGAGCTTGATCCAAGAACGACCTCTACATGCCAATACCACACAGCAGACTCCAAATAGTCCAAACAGTTAAGTACCTGAAAATACATGCTTAAAATGTCAACATAAAGTTGGTGAGTTCATAAGTTTGTTTTAAATGTTTATGAAAAATTTGAGTATATACCGACCACTACACCTTGCCGTAAAATGTAAGAGTTTAAAAATCACAACTTCTGTTAAATAGACTTTCCTTGATGATTCCAAAATTTATTAATAAAGACAGTTTATTGATAAAAAAGGGTTTACTTATAAAACAGAGTTTACTGATAATAAATATAATTTACTGATAAAAATAGAGTTCACTGGAAATAATAGAGTTTTTTGATAAAAAAAAGTTCACTGATAATAATAAATATAGTTTACTGATAAAAACAGAGTTCACTGAAATAAATAAAGTTTTATGATAAAACAGAGTTCATTGATATAAATAAAGTTTTATGATAAAACAAAGTTCACTGATAATGAATATTGTTTACTGATAAAAACAGGTGTTCACGATAATGATATAATCCCATGATAATAAGATGTTCTTGATAACAATAATGATTCTTGATAATAATTGAAATCCCGCACAATGTTTCCACACATAGAAGATAGATAAATCAGATACAAAATCACTTGCTAAAATAATATTACTGTATAAGTGTAAACCAGTACAGATTGAACTTTTACAAAAACCTTTAATTGTTGATGTTTGTAGTAACCCTTCATTTTTTATATTAAGAGTGGAGTAACCCTCTAATTTTTTATGATCAGAGTGACCCTCCATAAGTGATATTCGGAGTATCCCTCCATAGCTGATATTCAGAGTGACCCTCTACTGTTGGTATCCAGTGTATTTGTAAAATCTCAATCTGTAAGTTTATTGCATACAAAGTTACTCACCGTAACTGATAAGTCATGATAATATCATAGTAAATGTAACTTCCATAACATACCATAAGTACTTAAGTGTTATCATTTATTGATGCATGAGTCCACATATAGATTAAAACCAAACTATGATAGAGTAGAGAATGAATATACAAATAAACAGTTACTGGCGTTCACAGATGAGCACATAACAAATAAACAAGTAATGAAGTTCACCACAAAACTCGTGAAATTTTCATAAGTGAGTAGTAGATATGTAATAAACGACTCAACTGAGCAAGTTTATAGACTCTTTATGACCAAGCATGTACCTCCCCCAAAATGATTATAAAATATTTATAAATCAATTTAAAGCAAGAAAGGTGGGGTATGAATACACCTCGAAGCGATATCAACGGTAAAATAGCACAAACGTAGACATGGAGAAATATTAGCTCAAAACAATCCGTATCCTAGATTAAATAAAGTATGTATCACTATACATGCATAGCGACAATAATCATAGCATTTAGTCCCCTAGTATGTGCTTGAGTTTATTTAAATAAATCGATAGTTTTTAACACTTGCGAAAGTTTCACGTTTTATTAAAAGTGTAGTCATTAGTTCGGGATATATTTAGTAATATTGAATATTTAGTGGTCGGGACAATTTGTTTAACTGGGTTGTTTAATGGGTCAAATATCTTAAATACATTTTATATTTTTATTATTAAAGTTTTATTAAATAAATAAACTTAATAAATATTTAATTATTAAACAGTTTTTAAAAAGAGACATATGTTTCTATGTCGGGGGTCGGGGGACATGGAACATTAATTTGCAATTTAAGTCTTTGAAATTTGAATGCGTACTACAGAAAGCTATTTTGAACAATGTGATACCGTCAGTTTTTCGGGAGAATAACGGGCTCGTTAGTAGCTCATGGCGTAAACCACAAGTACCATTGGGTACCTAGACAGGTGGTCTCTAAGTTGGGGTTTTAATCTTTATAAACGGAAGTCTCTTGATGGGTCAAAACCGTCTCCGAAGAAGGGTCGTATAACTATTTTGAAAACTACGAGTTTAATGGTCAGTTTCGATCCCAACTATGGTTCTCGATAACGACTTTTGGATCAAACCAAAAGTATGCTCGTGTAGACGACATGGCCGTCTACAACTCCCGTCATGTTACCGTATCGTGGCAAGGTCGTTTTGAGGGTCTAATTAAGGTCTTAAAAAGTCGAGTTAGGACTTGCTACACATCTTAAGTTGGTCATTATTACTGGTTGAATGCAAATAATTCGAGTCTCACATACTTGTTTCAAGTGGCTGCCCCGCATTCGACACTCGACTAAAATAAGTAATTCTTTTTGCGTCCAAGACTTGACACTAATGCCTACGAGCTACAAGTCTCGACTTATAACACACTGCTTTGTTTTTCAAATCGGGATTGGAAGTGTAGTTTGAGTCCAACTCTTCGAATACATTCATTTATAAAAATTATTCCGATTTGTTTCCAATGTTTAACGAGTTTCAAACTTTAGTCGCTTAGCTATATAATTTTCTTGGTTCACTATATTGATCGAAGTTTTAAGAATCCACGAGCAATATTAGTTTATGTTTTATAAATTTTTCTCAAGCACATCACTATGGAAACTATACAGCATATAATCTGATTAAAAGGGATAGGAAAAGCGTGACTCACAGACGACACGGTGGCATACGACTTAAAATGAGCAAATGTAATAACACCATGTTCCTTTTGACACTTAATGAAAATATAAACAAAAATCACACTGAAACCATCAAAACTCAATCTTCTAAATACTCGGTACCACCTAGTCTTGTCCTCTATCTCGTGATCACGAATAATCGAAGGGAGGGCGTGTTTCTTAATTATCGACCACCAAGAATAACCAACCATGTAAGATTTAGGGTTAGGGAGGCTTTATGGTTTACTAGTGTTTCTTATGGCTAATTCATTATGGGTGCCTTTTTGTTTGGGTGTGTTTGCTTGCTGCACATGTGGAGGGAAAAGGGAAAGCATACAACGCTAGGTGTGTGTATGTCTTACACGGATGGTTTAGGCAAGTCATGGGAGTCTTTTTATAGGGACAGTTACTGCTTGGTTATCTTGATTTAGTTGAAGGGCAACTAGTTAAGTTGGCCTAAGGGAAAACAAGGAGGATAATACACGTTCGAATTGTGTTTTTGGCATAGAAAACATGGTATGGGAAAGAGCAAGGGAAGGTTTCAATGCTAGTTGACTTTAAGGTTTATCATTGTAGTTTAAGGCTTTATCCAAAAGTCTTTGGTAGGAAAAATAGGGACAAGATTTGATGGGAGTTATAGAGTACATGTTAGGTGTGAGTTTTAGTTTAGTTTTTGGTTGTTTGCTTTGAGCCGTGAAAACCGAAGCGTAGAAAAGGAAGTGTTTTTGAATTTATTGTGCATTAGACATAGGAGGGTATAAGTTCTAGATATTGGTTATGTTTTAGGGATCGTGAAAGCTCGGGATGTCACAGTCTTTTTAAATTTCTCAAAATAGACTTTCGTTTTCAAATCAAATAACTTTGCTATCTCTCGAAAATGAAGTTCGATTAATAAATGATATAGTTTATTATTATTTAAGACCTGGAAAATTCACGACTGTGACAGCAAACATGATATCAGGTCTTGAAGCTATAAGATACATCAAGGATCCAATCATAGATCTATAGTGCCTGACATCAACATCTTTTCCTTCTCCAATCTTTCCCCATGGGTGTTCCTTGTCCATGGGAGTGCTAGCTCGCTTTTTTTTGGTAACCGTGATTTCCGACTCATTGGCCGAAGCCAAACTTCTTCAAGATCTCAGCCACATACTTATCTTGAGAGATGAAGATACCATCCTTTTTCTGTTGAACTTGAAGACCAAGAAAGAAAGTCATCTCTCCCATAGCACTCATCTTAAACTTATATGTCATAAGTTTGGAGAATTCATCACTCATTCTTTGGTTAGATGAACCAAAGATAATATCATCTACATAAACCTGAACAAGAAAAAAATCCTTCCCTTCCTTCTTTGTAAACAATGTCTGGTCTATGGTTCCCCTCTAAAAGCCATTATCCACCAAATAACTGGAAAGTGCTCCATACCATGCTCTAGGGGCTTGATGAAGGCCATACATAGCCTTCTTTACTCTATAAACTTTATCTGGATGCTCAGAATCTTCAAAACCAGGAGGCTACATGACATAGACTTCTTCTTTAATTATGCCATAAAAAATGCACTCTTCACGTCCATTTGGTAAACTTTGAAACCCACGCAGGAAGCATAGGCTAGGAAAATCCTTATCGCTTCTATTCTAGCAACAGGTGCAAAAACCTCTTCTTAATTAATACCTTCTTCCTGTGTGTATCCCTGAGCAACCAGTCTTGCCTTGTTTCTAATAACAATGCCTCTCTCATCCTTCTTGTTTCTTAGAACCCACCTTGTTCTAATAGGCCTGACATACCTTGGACAGTCTACTAGCTCCCAAACATCTTGAATGGCAAACTGATGAAGCTCATCTTGCATTGCTTCAACCCAGCTTTCTTCTTTAAGAGCATGAAAAATCTTCTTTGGTTCTATCTGAGAGAGAAAACAGGCAAACAAACATTCTTGAACAAAAGGAGTATCTTCCTTCTTGTGAATATTAGCAATGAATCCACCTTGAGTCTGCTTAGTCCTCCTTGTTTAAACAGGAGTCTGAATATCACAAATTATTTGGGAGGGAGGATGATCTTTGGCCACCTTTGTAAGAATTCCTCCCCCAAATAATGAGTTGTCATGAACAGTGGACTCCATGTTACTAATATCATCTTCATTGCTACTCCGATCCCCACTTGAACTTGGAGATATGTTGTCAGTGGTTGGAACTGATCCACTGACATCTTGATTGGGTATGCGATCTTCAACATGTTCAAAAATATTTCTGTTGGAGGAAGAGAATAAATTTCCAAACAGACTATCAGCGGCTGAATTCAACGTGTCAGCGTCTGAATTGGCTTTGTCAGCGGATGAAGATGTATGCATGGATTCATCAACTGGTTTTTCTTGTTGCCCTTCTTCCTCCTTTCCAGCAGCAGCAGATGCTTGCACAAATCCATCAGTCCATATAGGTATGGTGACATAATCAAATATGTGAGTTGGCTCAACTACATGTGATCCTTCTTCTTTATCAACCTGTGTACCTGAAATTTCAACAATAGGTTCTTCCAAGACAATTGGATTAGTCACAGGCATATAATTCAAGGACCTTGACAATGACTCTAAATCAAATAGCCAATTAGGTCCAAACTCAGGATCACTTGGTTTATTCTCCAAGAAGTCAACATGAATATTTTCTTATAGAATCTTAGACTTCTTGTTATAAACCATATATCCCTTGCTATTTGTGGAATATCCCATAAAAAGTCCCTCATCACCCTTGAAATGAAACTTACCTAGGTTATCACTAGTATTCAAAATCACTACGTGACACCCAAAAGGCCTAAAGAAGTTTATACTAGGTTTCTTATTCCAAAGTAATTCATAGGGAATCTTATTATGAAACTTATTGACCAAGACCCTATTCTGAACATAGCAAACAGTGTTCACAGCCTCAACCCAAAAAGCAATGGGTAGATTTGCATCTGCCAACATGGTTCTAGATGCTTCTATTAAAGTTCTATTCTTTCTTTCAGCTACACCATTCTGCTGTGGAGTTCTAGCTATGCTAAACTCCCTGGAGATTCCCTTATCTAGAAGGTTGTTCCTAAACTCACCACCATTATCAGTTCTAAGAATTTTAACCTCATTATCCGTTTTCTTCTCAATCTGTGTGATGAAGTTAATCAAAGTCTTAGCAGTGTCACTCTTTAAAGCCAAAAAGAAAGTCCAAGTAAACCTAGAATAATTATTAGTGACAACAAAACAGTAGGATTTACCATTTAGGCTTTCTATATTTGTTGGGCCAAATAAGTCCATGTGTAACAGATGAAGTGGCTTAGGACTGGTATAAACTTGCTTAGACTTAAATGAGGCCTTATGCTGCTTGCCTTAAGGCATGAAACACAATTATAATCATTGTGGAATGCTTTTGAAGGCAATCCTCTTACAAGATCATGTCTCACAAGTCTGTTCATGTTTTTAAAGTTAATGTGTCCTAACCTTCTGTGCCATAGTTTACTTTCATCTACTGAGGCCTTAGCATAGAGACAAGACAAGTTGTTATTCATTCTAATACCATATATTTACATTATAAACATCTTTATGTCTAGGTGTTCTAAATTCTATAAACTTGTCAGCGGGAATCTTAAAGTCTTTACTTAAAACTAAGCATTCGGTATCAGTGAAAAGAACCTTATTCTTGTTGTCACATACTTGTGACACACTAAACAGATTGTAATCAAGTTCTTTTACCAGGAAGACTTCCTCAAACCTCAAGTTGTTGGTGATGAGAGTGCCTTTGCCAGAAGTGTTGCCATAACTGCCACCAAAGTACACCTTATCACCATCTTTAATATGAGTGAAATCAGTAAGGTAATCTTCCTTCCCAGTCATGTGTCTTAAGCATCCACTGTCCCAATATCCAAAATCATTGACTTGCTTGTGAATACCCTACACATGAAGAAAACAAATTAGTTTTCTTTGGGAATCCAAGCCTTGGCAGACTTGGATTCATCTGGTTGTTCAACAAGAATTGACTTATTCCTTGTAACAACCCCCTGTTCATCCCTTTGTGGCTTAAACACCCAATTTACCCCAATAGGTTTTGTAATGACCTTTGCAAGAAAATTAAATATGTTGCAAGTCATAGAAAGTCCATTTGAATTAGGGTTTTGGTCTCGTTTAGGTCTCCATGTCAAACTGGATGAAGCTTTAGACCCTGGTCCCTTAGGTTTTAGATACCTATTACTTGGTTTAACTTAAGGTCTAACAGAAGCCAATTATGGCATTTTCATACCAAATCCAGATCTGTCAGCGGCTGATAAGCGGAAAATTTGTTCCCGCCAGCGTTAAAATTAGGGTTTGCTACAGGAACCCATTGTCTGTTAAACCAAGTGTTGGTCTTCTGAAAGGGTCTTTGTCCCCGAGTATTAGTCCCTCTAGAAAAGAAAGGAGTTGGTCTAGTGACCTAGGGACTTGTTTGGACAAAAGGTATAGGTTTGACCATGGTTGACCTATTGTCAGCGGTGGATTTAGAGCCGCTGACACATTTATAAGCCAAGTGAGAAAAACTCCCACAAGTGTAACAAGCCTTTCTAGACATAACCTTAGGTCTAGATTGAAAGAACCCTATCCCCATAACACTTGCTTGGCTTTGTGGTGATCTAGGTTTCCTATATATTTCAGCATATTTAACACTAGATCTGGTCTTAGTTGTAGAGCCAAGGTCGATAGTTTTTCCAGTGGAGGGGTTAGTGATGACTATGAGTTTAACTTCAGTTTCTTCATCACTAAAATGCCCTCCCTTAACAAACAACATAGGGTTAGCTTTCTTCCACTGTTCAAGATCAGTTACTTTCTGCTTATACTCTTCTACTGGGGTAAGCACTCTTGGTGGAGGAATAAATTCCTTTTCTTGGAGTTCTGGAATACCGGTCCAAGAGAGATCCTTTTCAGGACACCATAGAAGTCCCCAACAGGTGGTAGAATGGTAGCATACTCTTTCATCCTAATCCCAGACATGTCCCTAGGGTTTCTTTGTTCACTAACACACTTTTCTACGGTTTGGCTTGCTTTATCAAACTTTTCAATTTTTTTTTGGGTATACCTAGGTTTCCGACTCGACATTACGAGCCGACTAATCCCAGGGCGACTACCCTTTTGGATAGCCCGGAGTCGTCGCAAGTGAACCTCCGTGGCCACCCCCAAGTGTACACACCTAGTGAGGTTTGAACCCTTGACCCCATGTTTTCTTTATCCTTAATGGCTTCACTTAACTGAAGTTGCAAGTCAGCTCTATATTTCATTAAGGATTCTCTAGCTTCATTACTTACCCTCAAATATCTATTTAAAACATTAATTTGATCTTTTAGGTCAAATTCCATTTTCTTATATTCCTTTACCATCCCATCAGATTGTGCAAGCCCCCTTTGATTGTTTGCAAGTCAAATTTCTACATCAAAAACATCTGATTTTAACTTTCAAATTTATTTGTTAAGTTTTTTAGTATTTAACCTGCAACCTTTACTACAAAAGGCATCATCATATGCCTCATTATCCGATGAAGAAGAGGAATTGGCCATGAGAGCAAAATGAACATGCTTTTCTTCTTTCTTTTCTACAACCAATGCTTGATTCTCTACCACTTCTTCTGCCATAAAGCTCCAGCCCCATCCAATGCCATCAATACCTTGCATGGCAACCATAGCCTTTGGTTCAGGATCCCCAATAGTAACCATATGTCTTGATTTCTTTCCAGCATCATCACTTCGTGGAGATCTACACTCTCTCATGAAGTGTCCCATCCTATGACAATTATAACATTCAACCTTGGATTTATTAAATCCAGTTGTGTCTTTACCATTAAAAGTCATCTTTCTGCCAAACCTCTTGTTCCATCTATTAGCCCTTATGCTTGCAAGTGCCATATTCCACTTGATATCCATCGCTTCTAGGTAAGCATCATTGATTTGATCAAGATCCTCATAGGTAACTAAGGAACCATTAGGTAATGCAGCAATGTATGCACATACTGTATCCAAATCAATACCAGTAGGTTTAAGACTTGGTGAGCCAACATTATATGTGTCAGCGTCAAAATTTAAACCGCAGACAAAGGTTGATCCACCGCTGACAAGAGTTGATCCAGTAACAGGATGTACACTCAATCCATTAACATATGAGTCTTTGTCAATGGTTTGAGATTCACTGAGTGAGATGAAGGCCACACTTCTAGATGTTGACTTCTTCCCATATTCAAGTAAGGTCTCATTCTCTACAATTTTTAGTTTATTATAGATATCATCAAAAGAAGCACTCTTATGGGCATTAGTAGCAACAATAGACTTGGCCTCAATTTTCTATGCATCACAAGACCTCCAAGGAATGTAGCAATGATATCACCATCTTCAAGTTCAGTTCCCATAAAGGCCAACTTGCTAGTGATGTCTTGAAGCCTACTTCTTACCTCACTTAGCTTCTCATTGGGATAAGCCTTAAACACAACATATTCACTCAACAGTTGCTTCTTCCTTTCTTTGGCTGTATCTTCATTACCACCATAGGTGACTTGAAGGGCTGCCTAAAGATCTTTAGCAGATTCAAAGCTTCTATATTTGTGATGGTTCTTTGTACCCAAGGAAAGTTTAAGAATGTTCAAAGTCTTCATGTCATTATTTCTCTAGGATATCTCAGCCACTAAGACGGCTCTTCCATCTTCAGGTCTTCCATTAAGAGCAGCACCAGATTGTCCAGCAGTTCTTCGTGCTGCAATAGTAGTCTGAATCTTAGCTGCTTTATCGAATTGATTGCCATATTCAATAACTTCCCAAAGAGCATAGTCATTGACTTGAAGATACTGTTCAAAATTGAACTTCCATTGTTTAAAGTTGTCAGGGTCGAGCATAGGGATTTTGAGGTTGTGATTTGATGAGGATGAAGATTATGTGGTAGACATCTTGTTTGGTTTAGGGTTTCTGGTGATTTAGGGTTTTTAGGGTTTACTGTTCTTTTAGATCAAAGTTCCTCAACAAGCTCTGATACCACTTGTTGATCCCAAACTTAGATCGATTTAGCTTTGTGTTAACAAGATTAAATCAAGTTTAACACGTAGAGAAACTTTGTGTATTCAACAAACTAAGTGTTATGCGGAATTAACACTTAGAACAAAGAACAAAGCAAAACAATGTAACCCAAACTTTCACTTTGATTGATGATGAAACTTGCGTACAAATGAAAGTGTAAAACTTGTAAAAACTTGTATATTCCTAAGAACCCTATGACCTCCTTTTATAACACAAGAAGTCGTGTACAAAGGTCTACCTATCAACTATTATGGTAAAGATAAACATAGCAAAAACAATATTGAATATATCTTTACTTGAATTACAAAACGTGTAGACTAAGTATTTCATCAGTGGTTGAACTTCTCTTTGTCAACGCTCAAATGTGCTTTGTCAGTGCTCATCTGTCAGCGTCTCTTTTACTCTTGTCAGCGTCCAAGTTCTTCTTGTCAGCGTCTCAGTGACTTAGTTAATTTTATTCCCAACATTGCACATTTATGGTGCGACCTCATACATGTTAATAGGCATAGTCTTTTGAAGATGCGTAAAAAAGATAAAGGGCTAATGACTTAAAAAGTCATCTAACTTACCACTTTTTATCGTTCTGTGTATTCATCTTTTTCTTCCTATATTATCATTAAATATTGTGATTTCATACATTGTGTGTAGTCGGTGACTTGTTTGATAGGTTAACAAGTTACCTTAATGAGAGTTTAACTTTTTATTACAACGTTTGTCCTTTATATCAACGACCATTAATTTAAACACTTAAAATTTGATTTTCATAAAAAAAAACAAAAAGTATAACTTTAAAAAAAGTATGTAACTTTGAATACAAAATTTATTTAAAAATATATATACATACACACGTTTATATAAAAAATTAAAAATATTATTATTTTAAACATATTTTATTTAACTTTTAAAATTTAAATAAAACGTGTTTTACATAACTTGATTTTTTGGTACTTTATAATTTTTTTACTTTTTAAATTTCACTTTAGAAATATATTGCACGGCTCAAAAATGTTTTTTGTAACTTTAAAAATAAATTGTAAAAATCGTAACTTTTTTACAAAATATTTTTGAAAACTTTGAAATTTCTTTTAAAGAAAATCACTCCTTTTGAAAAAATATAAAATTTTCAAAAGTAAAATCGTACTTTTTTACAAAAAGTTTCTGAAATTTTTGAAAACTTTTTTCTATTTTTCTAAAAATTTTAAATTTTTTGAAAGCAAAATTATTTTCATTAAAAAAATTAAATGTTTTTTAAAAAATAACAAATAAAAACATTTTTAATTTTTTAAAAGATTAAAGAGAATTTTTAAAATTAAAAGTTTGTAATAAAGTACGATTTTTTGTTTAAAAAAAAATTCAAAATTTCCAAAAAAATTGTAAAAACTACAATTTTTATATTCTTTATATTTTAAAAGTAAAAAATTTTCACTTTTTTTGCAAAAAAGTGAAATATTAAATTTTGAAAATTTTACGATTTCGTAATAAAGGAAATTTTTTTGTAAAAAGTTTTAACATTTTTCCAAAAATAAATCTTACAAAACTAATATATACAGGCATCTATATAAAAAATAATTAAAAAGTATACGATTTGTTTTTTTTATTTACAAAAAAGAATTAACTACAATTTTTTTACAAGCATTAGATTTCTTTTTAGAAAATCAAATTTTAAGCATTTTATATTCAAGGCTCGTTAATTTAAAGGACTAAGGTTGAAAGAAGAAATAAACACTCGTTAAGTTAACCTGCTATAGCAAGTCGAACAGGTAACCAGTACATACGATGTACGGAATCACAATGTTTAATGATAATATATGAAGAAAAAAATGAATACATAAAACAGTAAAAAGTAACAAGTTAGATAACTTTTTAAGTCTTTAACCCAATATAATACTCTGTTTGTTAATATCTGATTTCATGCCAAAAAGTTTTGCTCGTGACCTTTTTTTCATGTAAAGACTGTTTTGACATAAAGTAACTTGCGCAAAAGCTTTTTTTTTAACGATAATTTTTACAACTCACGCAAATATCTAACAAAGTCTATCTCACATGTCTCCATCGAGACTTTAACCCACAACTTTTAAGTTAGAGGGTCACTTACATACCGCTCTGCAAAAGTAATTGATGGTTACCTGTTATGACATAAAGAATTACAGGGTACTTGTTTGAGTACAGCATCTTTGCGAGTTACAAATCACTTGTGTATGACAAAAATTATTTTGGAGCCTTTTTTTATGAAAACCAAGGCACAAATCCCCACCTTCTATTTGCCTTTGATCTAATGGTCAAGATTAATCTAAAATTTAATTTAATAAACCTAAAATCCCGCCACTGTATAAAGTTCTAACTTTTTTTAATTTTCTCATTTGTCTAAAAATTTTCACACACCTCGTGTGTTTTCTCTCCCACTTCCTTCAGAAATCATTCACTTCACCATGTCATCTTCAAAACAACGCACCACCATCTACACACGCACACCACCGCTACCGCCATCGTACACTACCACCACCACTACCGCCGCAAACACGATGGTTCCCTACCATAATTGATAGTCAAGAGGTATTGTATATGCATTTAGTTGTTGAATTAACTTTTTAATAAATCTTATCAGTAAGTTTTTAGTATTTGGTATATAAAACGCATCTTATATTCTAGATATCTAGCAGTTAGGTACAGTTTTCTAACCTAATTGAAGACAAGCTGTTCGATGAAATGCTAAGTGATAGAGTATAAGATAATCATGTTCAAGCCTTTGATAAAAGTCTAATAGAATATCACATTGCATACTAAGCGTTCGATAAAATATGTACGAGAAATAACACATCTTGGTACATTTAAGTGTTAGGTAAAAAACTTGTAGAACAAATACCCATTTGTTGCGCATTGCATACGAGGTGCATAATTTTACAAGTTTAGTTTGTCCCCTGTTGATTTTCTATGTGATTGTGATGCTACTATTGTCAATGTGAAGCCTATAGAGTTTACTCTACAACTTAGCTGATAATATTTGTCATAATTTACTAGTATGTACATGTATAACTTGATAGTTCTACAACCTACTGCTGAGTTTCTCGTGATGAGCTAGCCTAGTGAGCTGAAGGTTTAAAGGACAAGAATGCTTCAATTAGGGCATAAGTGGGCCGCCAGGCGACTATGAACAACTTCTTGCTCAAAATGCATCCCTCAAGGTATTATCTTGAGTTTTTGTTTGTATTGTTCTCTCTATAATCGTAACTCACTTATAATTAATTGCTTAGCACTTTATTGTACATTCAGCATGATTCAGTTTTAGTGTTTTACTTTTAAATAAAAGAAGTACATATTTGACAAAACAAAAGATGTCATGGGCTACACACCTACACCATCAATATTTTGTACTGATTACAAATAGATGCGGTGATAATTTAATACATAAAGTAACTGACTGCAGTTCTACCCCAGACTCTACCAAAATACCAGTTTTTGCCCATTACCCAAGCCTAGTTAATAAAGTAGCAAGACATATATAGCTCAAGTGTAGATGGATGTACATATAGCTCAGGTGTAGATGACTGTAGAGATAAAGTCAGTGCTTATCTTGGCTTCTATGCATTTTGAGATCATATCTTTTGTAGGAACAACTAGGGGAAACTCTTGGGATTAAATTAACGGTTGGTGAAAATGACCAACAAATGAGGATCGAAGATCATCAGTGTGGCTTCTATGCATCTTGAGATCATAGAAGTCTTGCTTCCCCTTTTTATCCACGATCTTAGCCTAACATGACGGTATTCCTGCTATGCCTGATAGGCCATCCTTATTATGTTCTGAGTTCACACTAAAATAATTAACATCCTGGCAGTTTGTCATGTGTCTGTTTTCTTAAGTTTCTTATCGGATATTATTAGTGTTACATGGACGCGTCTTAACCGGGTTTATACACGTACTTTTGTGTATTGTTGGAAATGTAAGTATTCATTTTGATAGAAACCTGGTAACCTAGTGATCTGGTCACTTAAAGACCCAGTTATGAAAACATTGTTCATGATACCATCAATACTACAAAGTGATGTAAACTCTTAATGTGTAAATTATATATGCTTAAAGGCTTTGATTGAAATCTTATGGCAGTATGTATTCCTTAGGACTAAAGGCCTTGCATTGTGATATCGTTTATAGTACAAAAAATGTGGAAGAAGAAGATGGTGATAATGATGATATATATCAATGGTTTTAGATGCATCTTCAGGTCCACCACGGGTTGAACAATAAGAACAAGCATGCAATACTACAGAAGGCAATAATTTGTTAAGGAGTCAAGAAAGATAACAAGAATAATAAGAATGCAACACTGATGGTTAAGGTGGCTGCAAAAAGCAAGAAGTTGTCGAGGAGTCAAGAAAGATAAATGATTTGCCTTTTTTTCTTAATGACACAGCTAGCTCTTAATTCTTTAGCTTCTGTCATGTAGTCACTTTCTTGCTCTTGTGTTGCAACTTAAAAGCCCTCTACATTCCGTTTTCAGTTTGCATTTAAAAGTGATTATCTGATGATTTTTTCCTTTTTAGTAAGTCGTAGTTACTTAGTTTTACTTTGTGTTCAGCAATCAAACTATCTTTCTCAATATTGATTTTAAAATAGCTCTAATGATATAGTTTATCCAGACTACCTATACATTTTTATATAATAAGAGTCATGATAGCATTGAAACAACTAATTATCACTACGATTAACATTTTCTTTCAAAGAAGACAACACAGCGAACAAAATGTCATATGAAAATTTTCTAAGAACTATGCTTTTTAACCTTTGGTAGCACTCAATATAATTTATATCAAAAAATATTCTTATTCAGATTAAAAATATAAAAAATATCACAAGTGATATTAGACATTAAGTATGTTTTAGGAAATATCACAAGTGGTATTAAACGTTAACCAAATTTATGAAATACTATTAAACATGCCAGACACTTCGAAACCTATATCACAAGTGATAGTAGACATTATTTATCTTTATGAAATATCACAAGTAATATTAAACATATTACATGCAGATATCACAAGTGATATTAGATACTAACTATGTATATAAAATATCACAAGTGATATTAGATATGTCATATAACAAATATCACAAGTGATATTAGACGGTAAATATGTTTATAAAATATCACATTAATATTAGTAGGCATATCATATAACAAATATCACACGTGATATTAGACATTAAATATGTTTATGAAATATCACAAGTGATATTAGACATGTCATATACGGAGTAACAAATATCACAAGTGATATTACACATTAAATAGGTTTATGAAATATCACAAGTGATATTAAACATTAACTATTTTTATGAAATACTATTAAACATTTCAGATACTCCGTAACATATATCACAAGTGATACTAGACAATAACTATCTTTATGAAATATCACAAGTAATTTTAAACGTGTCACATATAAATATCACAAGTGATATTAGACATTAACTATGTCTATGAAATATAAAGTGATATTAGACATATCATATAAGTATATAACAAATATCACAAGTGATATTAGATATTAAATACGTTTATAAATATCACAGAAAAATGTATATCTAGATAAAAATCATAGTGACTCATTTGGTCTAACAAAAAGTAAGATCACTCCATTGAATACTTGCAAAGGAAGATACACACTTTCTCAGCTGATCTTATATGTGCAAAGGAAGAAATGGTGCAGTCTTCATATTTCTTGTAGGGTTTGACGTCTTCTGATGTACGAAAATGTTCCAAAATAGCAGGTGCTCATCAACACCCGAAGATACAACCATACGTCTAGACTCTGAAATGAAAAAAACATAGAATTATTAAACATCTAACATACATAATATGTTAAAATGTATAATTTCTATTGTGTCATGACAAATGAAACTTAAGTGCACGTAAAAAATGAAGGAATATTAAGTATGGGTCAAAACAGGATGAACCGGCCCACGCCATATCCTTTTATCAAATTTCTTTTAGTATTCACATATAGGTTCAAAACAAGATTCCAAAAACTATAGTTTTCCAAATCTGATCCAACATTTGATAAAGTGATATACACTCATGAAAACTTTTAATACGTTTGACTCGTTCAACCAATTTGACTAGTTTCCTTGTTACTTTAGATACCCAACTTAAGAATTTACCCATTAGCAATAGAAGACAACATAATCTAAATTGAGTAAATTAAAAAAAAGAACGCCTCGTATATAGTTTACTTAGGGAGTTAACAACACACCTCAGTCATTTGTAGCACCCTTGAAAAATGCCCATAGTCATGTAATTACCGATCATGTTGAAGCTGAGTTCAGTAAGGCAGCAAGACCACAACCTCCGGTGATTGGTATAAGAGACAAGTAAACCGACGTTGGGAGTGTTTCTCCCAAATTGAATTTCGAGACCAACACACTAAAAATAGGTTCACCGCTCTTGATTATGTGTGTGAAAGAAACATCAACTTTAGGCATGCTAACAGTTGATGCTACATGACCAATTGTATGCACCAAAGCACTTTGTCAAAAATCATTATACAAGTGGACGAAAAACATACCCAAATCACATGACACGAATACAAGAAGCCGAATTTAGGAAACTAACAATTCAACAAACACCATACCACATGCATACAGATACGGGATTGCTAGGCATTGATTTGAAAGTGACTACAATCATGATACAAATTAATCAAAATCTGATATTCAGTGGCCCTTTTGCTTGTAAATACTAAAACTTCAGACACTTAAAGCCACTAATTATCTAATAACTACTATATGTTACCTAAAAAACAATACATTCAGATAATCATTTTTCTAGTGTGTTTAGAAATGTCTACTTAAGAAATCTACGTGTATAAATGACATATACCGAACCAATCTGTGTCAATAAATGTTAACAAGTATTAAAGAAATATATACCTTCTTTTCTCGGTATCTAATCTCAAGTTATTTTGATTGATAATCAATACAATTCGAGCCCGACGCAAGCTCTCTGTAAGTACGAGAAGTAGGAAGTCAAGCTTCTAAATCATACTTTTTGGTTGCAACGATATTCAACTCGCTAGAAACAACATTCACAACAACCTGGCACCGATGACACCTAAGTTAGTAAGCTTTGGATATTGAAATCGGCTCGATTTGCTTGTTTTGTTGAGAAAAAGGTACACGTATAATGAGCTGCAAACAAGAAAGTAATTGTTATTCCCTATTAACTAGACAAATTTGATAGTAATTCAACTCCTTTAAGTTAGATACGCTACTCCAAGAAAGAAATAGATATATAGTTTACTGTGGATTAGAAAAACAAAAGCTAATGATTTTAACTTCTAAATCTCGGGAATTATATCCTAACCACAGCTACAAGAACACTACCAAATCTTCTAAAGAACCTCGAACCACCATCTCAGTCACAATCTCACCATCTCACAACCAGAATCATGAGGCAACTAAAATGTTTTCTAAACCACAAATATCATCAAACGTTACTTAAATATCATCAAAAACACAAATAAATAAGGAAATAAGCACAAAATCACAAGTGATAATTTAATAACGGCTCAATAAAGGATAAAAACAAACGTACTATTTTCCATATTCTCTAGCGGTCATTTTTCATCGTTTATTTCCGATATCATCTTCTGTGTTCTTCAATTGATACATCTCTGTGCTATTATGTGATTTTGATTTTTTTATGGAGGTTATTCGTTGATTTAAAAATTGTTACGGTCTGTTTGCGTTTAGAGATAGAAACCTGGTGTTTGTAATTTTTAGAGAGAGAAAGAAGATGAGCATGAGAAGAAGAAATAACGGTTGGGTAAGGTTTTGCATATTTTCACTTTTCTCTCTTTTTTATATTTGACATAAGTTTGTAAGTTTGACACCTTTGATCCTTCCGTGTTTTTTATTATATGATCCGGTCTTTCTCAATTAATGGTCCAGATATATTCCTTGGATTTCACTAAAAAACAAGTTTTCTAAATAACTCGACTCACTTGTGTATATTCATCTGTAGGAAATTCAGATGTGGGGGGCAAATTTTTTTTGATAATAGCAAAGTGAAAAAAACTAAATTCCGAATAAAAAACCGAGTATTATAACTTAAAATTAGAAGATTTTACGTTTTAAAGTATAAATGTTGGACATTAGGGTATGTTTGGTACCAAGCGTTTAAGAGCGTTTTAGAGCAACTAGCGGCAAGCGACTACCAGTTTAAATATAATACTTGTTTGGTAAAGAGAGACTAGCGGTTGAATTATGTGTAACTGCTCTTACTCAAAATGCTTTAACAACAAGCATTTTGATCCAACCGCTAGCGTTTTGATTTTTAAATTACATATATGCCCCTTCTCTTTATTTAAAGAACATTTATATTAATGTGTACATGTCCTTCTAAGTAATTTTACAGTGTATAATTACTGTTACTGCTACGTTTACCAAACACTTTATTTAACAAACAGCTACTGCTTACTGCTCCTACTAACTACTACTGCTTACTGCTTATTGCTTCTTGCTTCTGCTCATACAACTGATTACTGCTACGTGTTGCCAAACATAACCTTAATGTGTAAGTGAGAGCCAATTTGAGTTTTAAATGGAGGACAATTTTAAAAAACAGTCAAAATTTAAGTAAAAATACATTATAATCTCGCCCCCACCCCTCCCAAAAAGTCACAACATACGGCCGCCCTTGGCGACAGCCGTGACAAATGTGATATGCTTAGTTGTAGATGTATTTATGTAGGCTATACTTTATCCATAAATGGCCAACTGAGTAAAGGTAATAGATTAGTCTCGAGGTGAAAGTTACTTAGAGTAAACGGTGTCACGGCGGAGGTGCTCGTTGGTCCGACGTGGCGTCCTCGTCGGTGCTCGCCGTGACACCGACCTCCCCTCGCCGTAATCAATTCGCCAGTCTTTAACGAGAGGAAAAAGAGAAAAAAAGGGGCTACACATGGTTTTTTCAATGGAGTGTTTAGTTGGTGGGACCCAAGTGAAGAGGAGAGAGACGAGTTGTGAGTGAGTGGGTGTTTAGTTGGTTTTTTGTTTTGGTTAGTTGAGATGATGTGGCGCTGAGGTGACAAAAGTAAAGAGGGGTTAAGCTTGTACACCTTTTACTCTTAAAGTCTACTTGTAAGTGCTTTACCCAAAAATAAAAAAAAAATAAAAAAATAGTCCAATTAGTCATGAATGAATTTCCCAAAGGTGGTAAAATGGGCGGGTGGGCGGGCACGGGCGGCGGGCTAAACGGGCAACAGGCTAAACGGGCGGCGGGCTAAACGGGCGCGGGCTAAACGGGCACGGGCGAAACGGGCGGGCTAAACGGGCGCAAGTAAAAAAAAGGAAAAAACATATAAAAACGTACAAATAAAAAAGAGAGAAGTGTAAAAATCATCCTTGTGGTATGTCGAAAAATCGAATTACATCCTTCGTTAACTTTTTGGACAACAGCCATCCCTCTGTTAGTGCGCGGGGCACAATACATCCCTCATGGACTAACGGTGCAAATGTTTTCTCGTTAAAAATTAACAAAATCTAAAAGAGATGGTATTCTTGTCTTTTTCCTTTCCCAGGGATGTATTGTGAACCTTATCATAAATAGTTTAAAAAAAAAAATTATTTTTGAAAAAAAAAATTATTTTCAGAAAAAATAAGTTTTATTTTCACGAAAAAAAATTTATTTTCGAAAAAAAAAATATTTTCGGAAACAAAAGTTTTATTTTCTAAAAAATAAGTTTTATTTTGGAAAAAAAAAGTTTTATTTTCGAAAAAATATGTTTTATTTTCGGGAAATAATTTTTTTTTCGTAAATAAAACTTTTTTTTCGAAAATAAATTTTTTTTTGAAAATAAAACTTTTTTTTCGAAAATAAAACTTTTTTTCGAAAATACTTTTTTTTAGAAAATAATTTTTTTTTCGAAAATAATTCTTTTTTTCGAAAATATTTTTTTTTTCGAAAATAATTTTTTTTTTCGAAAATAATTTTTTTTTTCGAAAATAATTTTTTTTTTCGAAAATAATTTTTTTATAGAAAATAAAACTTTTTTTTCCGAAAATAATTTTTTTTTCAAAAATTTTTTTTTTTTCGAAATAAATTTTTTTTAGAAAATAAAATTTTTTTTTCCGAAAATAATTTTTTTTTTCGAAAATAAATTTTTTTTTCGAAAATAAATTTTTTTTACGAGAATAAATTTTTTTTAGAAAATAAATTTTTTTTAGAAAATAAAACTTTTTTTTCCGAAAATAATTTTTTTTTTTTGAAACTATTTATGATAAGGTTCACAATACATCCCTTGGAAAGGAAAAAGACCAGAATACCCTCTCTTTTAGATTTTGTTAATTTTTAACGAGAAAACATTTGCACCGTTAGTCCATGAGGGATGTATTGTGCCCCGCGCACTAACGGAGGGATGGTTGTTGTCCAAAAAGTTAACGAAGGATGTAATTCGATTTTTCGACATACCACAAGGATGATTTTTGCACTTCTCTCAATAAAAAATAAAAATACTTGTTTGAAAGTCGGGATAAAAAATTTAATAAAAAATATTCATCGGGTATATTAATTTGTATTTAAAAGTGCGCCCGTTAAGCCCATTTAGTTTCTTACATATGCGCCCGTTTAGCCCATTCATTATAAAGATTGGGCAAAAAGTGCCCCATCCTTTTTTGAAAATGGACAAAAAGTGACCATATGTATCAAAATGGGCAAGATTTGCCACCTCTACTGACCAATATCCAAAAGCAGTCCAAGATCATATGATAACACAATCATCAACTGATACTGCAGAGGCATGTGAAATAATAAGAGATAAGCGCGGGGCAGTGATCTGCAAAGTCATTTCCACAACCTAACAATCCATGAATTAGTAAAATCGTAAAACTGGATGATGATGAAGTTTAAGAATTTTGCAAACTCATCAAATGCAGTCACAGACATATTCAAGGATATGTATGACTCGACTATGTATGAGCAGGGAATAGTGTGTTTTGGTTTTATGGGATGTCATCCATGTATGTCGTCAAGTGTTTTGGAAACACGCGTATTATACACAAATGCCAAAATTTTAAAAGTAGCTCATAAAATTAACCAAAATTATACTAGTATAGAAAAAACCGCATTAAAGACTCGTAATATAAGAGAGCAACAGTAAGAGTTAGAGTGAGTTCTGGTTAAACAAGAGAGGCGATTTTTCAAGCAGTGTCCAGAATTTGGAACAATATGAACCGACACTCTGCCTAAGTTATCATTATCCTTTTAGCAAGGCTCTAAAGCCTCTCAACTACATCGGGGCCCCATGTGAGGTACATTACTACATTCAGTTCCCGTTGGACTGTTGGAGGGTGCTCTAGTCCTCTAGATATGCCCAATGATCCATTTTCCTATCACACAACAATCAAAACTGTCGGTAAAACACAGCCGTGAGAATATTGACTCCTATAACTATAAACGGGTAGATATGGATTATGTCATATATAATGCCTCAACTTTGTTCCATTTTGTCAAAGATTTTATCAAGAAATATTTCAGATCATATACCTTAGCTGCTGAATGTACTTAAGTCTCCTGCACGTAATATATTTAACAAGGCAATGTACATGTCTTCCTATGATATATATGTCATGTACTAGGGAGCAAAGGCTAGAGTATATGATGCAATACACTCCCACTGAACCTCTACAATTTACTCCCCACTCGCCTATAATCAATCCTGCTAAAAGAACTACAATTCTGACAAATAAAATTCATACTAAGCTTCATATTATTAGAATGTCAGTAAATCAGCCATATAAGCAAGGAATATCAGCAAATCCAATGCCTCTTCAGAGGAAAAGGGAGAAAGTTTTAGACGAGTGGTCCTTGAATTAAACAAACAATTCAGAAAGTTCAGAAATGACTTAAAAATAACGAAACAAGTTCATCTCCAGCAGACAAAAGCACTCCCAGACATTATTGCTCGCATGGTTCAGACAATTTTTGCTCGCATGGTTCAGACATTACTTGCTAGCATGGTTACCAAAAAGTACCTTCTTTTTCCTGAGCTGTAACCACAAAGGGAAAAAATTTCCACTAATCAAAATAAGGACTTTTAAAACATGCTAATCAATCATATTTATAATAAAACAGAGACTGATTACTTGGTTGCTGTGGCCGCACTTCTTCTTCCGGCAGTTCACAGCCCTTGGGTGCAGACTAGCATAACATCTAACATAGAACAATTTGTTACATATATGGAAATGATAAAAGAGACCAATACATATAATAAACTCAAATAAACTACCAAGCACGTTATTTATTCATCAGCAACACACATTTATTCATTCGGGCTGTTTCAAATAAACTACCAAGCACTATATGAGTAAAGCTTTGAAGTTTGACCTGGCAATTTAAGAGAATTCCTTTTCAAGGATAAACAAATCATATGTTGAATTCACAGCAATTACATCATGTACTTCATACTTTTATAGTAATTTATTTATTTCCGTAGCAGTGACGAAAGAAACGAGAGTGTCCCCACCCAGCCGTTGCATAGTTTGAATCGAGAATTCTAGGTCCATGCATTAGATCTAAATATCCTAAAAAATATAATTAAGATTCAAGACATGTAACAAAAGCAAGGGCCGTTTGTGATCATTATGACTACACCAAAATATATATGACCTTGTTTCCTCTACTAACAGCTTCAGACCATATTTCATATTTCAATTAAGTTGTTCATAGAAAACTGACAACTTAACTAATTTTCTAATCAGAATCACCAGATATCACAAAGACGAATATTTACTCCTATAAACACAAAAGATTCTCCACACAAAATGAAGTCGGCCCCAATTGAGTTGAGTGACAGCTTCCTACCACCTAATTACCATTTGAATACGTTTACAAAATAATCACCCATCAATCCACAGTCGGTACATACATTTGTGAAAGCTTTTTCCAGACGACTACCTACTTGTCAACCGCTTCCAACCACATGACTTAACAATCAACATTAATGATACCAAAACATTTTACACCTTAACTAATTCCTACCACGCCACCATTAATTCCCCAAAGTAACATACCATAGGTTAGGACCAATGAACGCAAAGTCTCATATACTCTAGAATTCTGCTGCATACTAAATTGTGAATTATCTACAATCATAAATCTGATACAAACACATAGATGAGATAAGCAAATTCCATATAAACATAATACATATCAAGTTTTAATCATAAATAAACACGATAAGAAAGAGAAGAGAACAACTCACTTGCGGCAAACTTTCTTGTCTTGCTTGTACTTGTTAGCCAACTTCAACAAAGTAGGCTCAATGACTGGAGACAGCCACGCCCCTCCGCTCAGCCTTACGATCATATAAAGAGTCGACTCTGAACAAAAAACACAAAATCGGAAACAAAACAAAAACACAACATAATTAGAAATGTGATCATAATCCAACCCAATATATCATCAAATATATATGTATAAAGAAAAGAAGTTAGGAAAAGAACCTTTCTGAATGTTATAGTGAGCAAGAGTACGGCCATCTTCAAGCTGTTTTCCAGCAAATACCAACCTCTGCTGATCCTTTGGGTAACCTTTTTTCATCTGAATTTGGTCCTTAACATTGTCGATGGTGTCTGATGATTCAACGCCGAGTGTGATTGTGTTCCCTGTCAATGTTCTCAAGAATATCTGCATTTCGCTTAATTTCTGTTCTGGCTGTTGTTATGACTGTCTGTCTGATTCTTTCTTCTATGAAGCTCTCCTTTTGATTTTTTTTTCTGGCGGGTTGTTGTAACTGTCTGATTGTTCGTTGGGATGGGTCTGTTACTCTGTTATTGTTATATACTCTAACGATTAAGAATTTTAGGCCCACAATATGTTGTATTTGGGCTCATTTTGACACTTGAATTTGAGCCTCTTGGTTCACTTATCGGATTGTCCGGTTTATTTAGTTTGGTTAGGAAAAAATTTGAGGTAAAAGCGAAGACCGAACCGTGGATCTGACTCAAACCGAAAACGGAATTTGAATGTGGTTTGGTCTTTTTGATTGACACAAATAACTCGAATTAAATAAAAAGTATTTTTTTTTTTAATTTAATTTTATAGTTTAGATAAAATTAAGTTTAGAAAGTGTTTTAATTTGTCCATTATATGAACTTTATTTTTGGTTAAGTTAGGTTTAGATTTTATCAAACCCATATTCAAACTGAATATCTTACTCGTTTTGATAATTTCAGTTCGGTTTTTTTTACTTGGTCCAGTTTTTGTTTTCGGTCTCAACCAAGAGCGGATCTATGTAGAAACTAGGGGGTGCAACTGCCCCCCCATGATTTCTTCAAAACCAATGTTTTTGAGTGTTGATTTCTGCATTTTGGTTGTGGTGCCCTCACTTCAAAAATGAGAATGCCCCCACTCAGAAGATGGTTAAAAAAAGCTAAGAAAGAATAGTTTTCTTGAAAGATTTTTGAAGTTTTAGTTATGTTTTTGAAGAGGAAGATGATGGTCAAGAAGATTATACGTGTACTTTTTAGATTGTATTATTTAAAGGTTTCTTGATATATGTGAAATAATAGTACAATATTCTCCGGATACTTAATATTTGATGACAATGACTCGTTTTACAAAGGTGAAAAACCAATCAAAAGTATATATAAATTGATAGTCAAAGAGTCAAATAGAACAATTGCAAATTTTTTATATATATTCTTTTCACATAAACTTATGTAGCTAAGTTTAGTAATAACTATTTTTTTATGTTAAAATTAGTTTGCTCATGTTTTTCTTAAAAAAACCGTGATTTGTTTTTCGTTATAGGTAAGATTTTAACAATTTTTATATGGTTTATCGTTTATGTATTAAGCTATAGCAAAAAAAAAAAAAAATTGCCCCCCACAAGTTTGTTTCCTGGTTCCGCCACTGGTCTCAACAGGTATCACCCGACTTGTGAAGCCACTTAGCCACCTATATTTTCTATATTTAGAACTAGAATTCGCTACAAGCGACTTTTTACAAAACTTAACAATACGCAAAAAAATTTATGAGAATCCCGTGACCTCATACTTCCGCTACTAGGTGTACACAAGGTTTTAAAAGGTTCGTAAAAACGTGAGACTTCACTTTCACACCACGCAATAAATCAAGGCTTGAGCTTAAGGCTTGAAGTGAGATGATAAGTAAAAAAACATGATAAATCACGATAAAACGAGATGCGTGGAGACTTTTTTAAATTCAATTTCCATAAAAACCGTATTTTTATATAAAAATAAAAGAATACATTCAAAATAATTTTTTAACTTTATTCCTTATTTATTACTACGTATATCTTTTGTGATATCAATATATTTATAATATGATATAGGTATATAAATATATAAATTTATATATATTTTTATGATTTAAGTTCATTTGGATACAATACTTTTTTTTTGGATATGAGGGACGCATTCCCACCATCCATCTTATTTTAATCCAATAAATAAGATTAAACACAAAATATATTTTCACCCTCTTTTTTTAAACATTAGTATCTGTTAAACCGTTAATCGTTATACGAAAAAAACCAGGCCGTTATGAAGAGCATTTAATTATCTTTCTATATATACGTTATATGATACGCTTTCGACAAATTTTTTTATTATTATTTTCACGTTTTCGAAAATTATCATATATGATACTAATATCATATACAGTATCATATATGATATAACCTATCATATATGATAGAAACTCATATCATATATGCTTTAACACTGTTATCATATATGATGAAACAGTATTATCATATATTTTACGTAAGTTTTAACAAGAGGAAAAAAAAGCGATTTTTTTTTTCTTCGAAGTATATCATAGTGCATACTGGTATAAAGATAATTAAACGCTCGTCGCGATTGTATAATTATTTTCGTTTAAAACTTAACGGTTTAAGAGATATTTAAATTATAAAAAATAGATGAAAATTAAATATGTTTAACTTATCCATTAGATAAAAATGAGATGGATGGTGAGGATTAATCCTCTAATATCCAAGGAAAAATATAATATCCAAAATAACTTTTCTCTATTTTTATATTCTGTAACGTTTTAATTCACGTCTTAAAAACGTTATGACTCGTCATGACTCACAAAGATGTAAGACTTGACCATACCGTCATGCCGCCTCTCATGGTATCTAAAACCGTACATGCAAAAGAAACTAAAACAAGGGCAAATAAAAAGTGAACCGAACTAAATTACTACCTACAAAATTTTGTATGAATTCCACCTGTCCAGTTTATTTGTTCGTTTGATGAAAAGTGAGTTGAATTAAAATTGATTTTAGCCCGTACTTCGCATCGGGATAATTGTATGCTTAATAGAATCGGCCTGTCGCTTTCCCGCTTAGCAAGACTCTCAAGCCTCTCTAGTCACTACTGTGTCCGGGGGCCATGTGAGTTGGTTATCAAAAAAGCTATTTTGATCCATATCTTTTGGGAATGCTCTAGCAATGCTTAAAGAGTTGGAAGTGGTTGGCATTAGGGTTTTGTCACCAGAAACCTTTTGGTATCACATTTATAGGAGAGTGATTGACATGAGAAAAAGTGGTGTCAAATGGGTATAATGAGCTCACATATACTCACTTTTATTACTAAAAAAAATACTCTTTGGCGCCAGCTAGTGAATTTGGCGCGAGGCGTTTTGACGTCGTGGTCAGAACAGTGCGCCAAAACTCAAATGGTGCCTGCTAGCTCCCATTCCTCTTGCTCTTAGTAATTCGTATCCCTAAATCATACAATAATATTCAAAGTTATCACTAAAACATAGACGTGACAATACTGACCCAACGAATGGGTTAATTTGGATTATCTTATACGTATATATATAGAATGGGTCAAATGGGTTGTGTTATATTATTATCGATATACTTTTTTTTGTAGCCGTAGATGCTAATACCAATAAAAATTGAGAGTTATAATAGATACTTTGTAATTTTTAGATACAAGAGGATCAGTCCTCACTTTTCATCCAATGTTAATCAAAGGCTAAGATTAATCCTCATTTTTTTAATTAAAAAAGACGGAAGAGCGGTTTCGTCATTTCGCCCCTCCCACCCCAATCAAAAAACATATACGTCTCTCTAAAACACACACACAAACACATACTTCTTGTTGTAGGCCACGATCGTTACATCATCATCATCTCCATACTTATTAATCGATCATAAATCGTCATAGAGATGATCAAATCGATCATTAATCATCAAATTGATGATCAATCAAGACTAAATCGATCATCTCCTTATTAAATAGATGACAAAATAGATAATATCCTCTTATTTAGATCAGGTACAATCATCAGATCTTTTCTAATTTATCTCTCAGTTTATAAATTAACATCAGGTGAATTTTTAGGCTTATAATTAAGCTTAATTGATGACTTATCTGAATTTATTATGAAAAAAAAGGCTTCATCTCCTTGTTCAGGTTATCAAAATTTATTGTGCTAAAAAATAAGCTAATGTATTCGTATAATTAATGTTTATAAGCTTACTAGGAGAGTTATATGAATAAGCTTGTAAATTAGCATAGAGTTATGTGAATAAACTTATAAATAGAGTTTGTTGAAGTTGTAGGATAAGAGTAAGATAAGTTATGTGAATGAACTTATTATGAGAGTTATGATAAAACTGTAAGTTATGCTGAACAGTTTATCATATATGATACCTCTCCATATATCATATATGATATATGAAGATATCATATATGATAATATGATTGTGTGCTTGAAAACAACATACAAGCAAGTATGTGATCTCATGGTGGTAATTAGAAGTTAGTTGTGTGTATATTATCATATATGATCGGGTTGAAATTCAACTTCTATAATATATCATATATGATAATATGGTTGAAACTCAAACAAAATCTTTTTATTTGTATAGTGAAAGTGAAAGTTTATGGACATAAAATTAAATAGTCGTGTGATAGGATCGAACTCGGGATTACGGGATTGCACACAATACGTAAAGAATTAATTAATTTAATAAATATATTTATTATATTTATTAAATATAAACCGAGCTTAACTAACGATCGTTAATAATTAATAGTTAAATATAAACGAGCGTTATGGAAACTAAAAGAAGGAGAAACGGAAGGTTCCGGAAGACACCCCAAAGGGGGTGTCGACCGTTGGTTATAGAAGGGGAAGAAGGGGAGGTTTTTACTTTCCTTAATTGTTTATAACTTGGATTAAAAGTTTTGTCAAGTCTATAAATACCCCATAAGCCTTCATTATTTTTTGTCCCTCCCCTCTCTTCTTTTCCTGCGATCGCAAACCAACACCCCCTTTAAGGTTTCGGTTAGTTTTTCGATTTAGCTATAACTCACAAGTTTAGAAGCTCCGGTTTATTAGTGCTAGCCTCACGATTGATCCGTTGCATTACGTGTGTACAAGAGCGTAATATAGTTTCACTATAAACTATATCTTGGTGTTCTTCATATAAACCCTAATTCATGATTCGTCGGTGTTCTTGTGGAATTGCTCTAGCTAAAAGGTATGTAACTCTAACTCGATTAATTATGAATGTGTTATTAATTATGATCTTGTTAAACGCTTCCGCTATGTGTGCTTTGATCATAATTAGGGTTTTACGTAATTGTGAGTAATATAAACCTTCAGTGGCATCGAGAGCCGTTTTAACATGTTATAATTATCGACATCTAAAGTTTTTTTAACTAAAATTGGTTTGAGTTAAAATCACATGATGTTTTTTAGGTTTTCACAAAAAAATTAGGGTTTTGTTTTTTAAATTAAGTCGGCTTAGCCGAATTTTTTTTTATAAAAAAAAGTTTTTTTTGAAACCCTAAAAATTTACATGGTGATTATCTTTATATGTTTTGCATGAAGTAATTGTTATGTCATGTATAGTTATGATCCGTAGAGAAGATTTAACTGTTAAGATTATGTGGGGAAGATCCGTGATGAACATGCATGTTTTTTCACGGATCATATGATTTATATGCTATTTGCTTTATTTTGATTCAAAGTTTTAAAATTAGTGAAGACTTTTATGTTTATAAAAACCCTAGATTTTATGATTTGAATAAATTTTTTGCATGTGGCTATTTGATTTAGTTTTTTTTTGTACCTACTTGTTTTCATACGTTTTATATTGATTGTATGTTATAAATAAGGGTAAAAAAAATTTACAAGAAAAATTAATATGGACTAAATCATATAAAAATTAATGAATTGTTTTTTAGATCTAATTGACATATGATTTGCGTTGATTGGAATTGCAATAATAACTTAACGACCTACTCAACTTTGACAAACTATAAAGTGGGTATAACGCACCGCTGGTCATGAACCCGTTTAAGGAAGGAGGTGTTATGCTTTAACGCTGACCAAATTCCCGGCTTGCCTGTGCGTCAAAGTTGGAATTACCTACGGTTATTATTTACATAATTCCTTAAGGTTGATTTAACCACAAATTCACATCCGAAACACAACGAATAAGGTTATTGCTTTGTGCTTTAGCTTAGTTCTAGAGAAAAGTACGGTGTGAATTTAGTTGTGGGTAAAATCTTTATTTGGTTTAACCAATACCTCAACTTGCAAATATATGGCGAAATTTTAGTCTCACCAAAAGGTTTACTAAAAGTTTTTTTTTTATTAAACTTATGCTATGGAGATGTATGCATGCTTCTCCGTACATGATTTTGACATCAAAATCAATACCCTTAAATTTAAGTCTTATGCCATCTAATTGACGAACACTTGAAGTTACAATTGTCGTCATGTGAGATCTTGGACGATGTTGTAATGGAGAGAAAACTTCATGACTGAATAAGATTGCACATGAAGGTTTTGCGTTCTTTAGATTAGTTGACTTGATTAAGTTACTCAGTGAGATCTGGAAACTTAAGGCATAAAGTAGGGATGAAACATGTTTACAATGCAAAATGATTTTTGGCAACGTAAATCCCTAAAAATATCTAGAAATTGCAAATTTGTTTGTCAACTATTGTTCGACAAGTTACCATGTTAAGTACATTTATCACTAACAGATCAACTGATGTGATAAGTTTATGTCAATGTGGATTCTAGTTTTCATGGAAAATACTATGGTTTTAGTTACCGGGGTAATTTTATTTTCTTGAATGGTATTATCGAAAATACTAATATTTTGAACTTATTTCTATAGAAATGGCTCAACCCGATAACAACACCTTGAGTTCTGCCTTCAAGACTTATCTTGAACGTCATGAACTAACTAGCCCAAACTTCAACGGTTGGTACCGCTCACTGAGAATTGTCTTGAGAATAGCGGGTACTTCTGATTACTTGACCAGGGCGTTTTCTGCGCCCCCTGGCCCTAATGCTACTCCAGTTGAAAGACTGAATTATGAGGCAGAGGTTAAGAAGCACAATGATGTGGCTTGTTTAATGCTCGGAAAAATGGCTCCTTTTTTGCAAAGGAAATTTGAGCTATTTGCTCCAAATCAAATGCTTGAAGAGCTCAAGGCAATGTATGAGAAGCCTCAGGCTGTGGAGATCTAAGACTTGGTAGATGCTTTGCACGGTTGTAAGCAAGCCCCTGGGAAATCCGTTAGTGCGCATTATCAAGAGATGAAGGGTTACATGGAACAGCTCATCGCACTAGGGAAATCCTACGACAATGATATGGCAATTAACCTAATCAATAGGTCTCTTAATCAGGACTTCAATGATTTCATTAAGAAATTTAATATGCATTGCATGGGGAAGACAGTTAATGACTTGCACGCAATGCTCATTGACTACGAAAAGGTTCTAAAGGACAAGGCAAGTACATCTGCTACTCCTCCTGTGCTTTATGTACAAAAGGATGGAGTGAATAAGCCAAAACCGCACAAGAACAACAAGAAGGGCAAAGGCAAGGGTGATAAGGGCAAACAAGTTGCGACTTATTCTAAACCCCAAGCAGAACTTTGTCAAGAAGAATAAATCTCAGAAGGATGAGACTTGTCACCATTGCAAAGCAAGTGGTCACTGGAAGAGGAACTACCCTCTTTATCTCAAGGAGTTGCGAGAAATAAAGAAGAAGGCTGAGCTTAGTGCTGCAGCATCTTCAGGTAACTTATATTTGATAGAGTTATTTAATCTTAAATACAAACCAAATTCCTGGGTATATGATACGGGATGTGGTATTAACATTTTTAATACTATGCAGGGATTTGAGTTGGAGAGGAAGCTTACCTATGAGGAACAATTTCCGCATGTGGGCAATGGCGCACAAGTAGCAGTTGAAGCTATACGAACATTTAATCTAGTTTTACCTTCGGGTCTAGTACTGAGATTGAATAATTGTCATTTTGCACCTAAAATTGTTAGGGGTGTTATTGTAAAACCCGTATAAAAATATTACTAAATTAAAAAGACCATTTTAAAGAATGTTGGGATGACTTAATATAAAGTATATCAAATAATACTAATAAATGACAAAATCACTCACCAATATGCATGCAATTATACATCCTATTTGTAAACAGATATGAAGGGAAACTGTTTCATGGACTCCTCAAATCACGCTTTAATTCACTAAATAAAAGGGAAACAACTCAAGGTTTTCATGGGCATTCATAACAAAATCCCATACTTTTCGACTTAGATCTTTTTTATACCACTCGTCTCTCCAGCTTGTTGGCCACAGTTCTAGAACCCTACATACATATTTATACAACTTTAGACTTTGGCACATAGGCGCTAATCAAATTACAATAATAAAAGAAAGAAAAACAAGGTCGTAGTTCAAACAAGTTTTGTGGTGTTGCCGGATTTGATTTGAGCATAGGCAAACATCACATTGTTCCAATCTAGTAGTATGTGTTTTGTCGTTCATTTTTGAGTTTAACTCGGTTTTAATTCAATCCAAGCGTAGCTCTAGTCGGACGTTCTTAAATTCATGTCGGATGCGACAAGTCGTTCACCCTGAGTCCATATTATAGTTCGGGACTGGTGAGAGGGGCGTGTTTTGAGTTTTGAGTATGCACGCAGGTGATGGCCGACCGTGTCTTGTTTAGAAGACGAGTCAGAATTTAGTCGTTTGCCAAAGTTTCAAGGTTGGTGCACGTAACTGATCTGTACAAATATTGGTTTTGAGACAGGTTGGGTCTCGTTTGATCTACGTGTTTGTGATCGGTCGGTGTTCGCGGGTTTCAGTTCATGTTCTTCGAGTTGGGTTTTTTTTCAGGTTTTGGTTCGTTGCTCTATTGGATCTCGGTTTGTGACTAGATTTTGGCTAATTTGTTTGTGTCGTGTTCAAGCCTGTTTCGATCCTTGGTTCCCTGAGTTTGATTTATGTGTTGTGTTTGGCGAATGGAAGTTTTATGCTTTGTTCGCGAGATGTTCGAACACATGTTTTGGTTTGAGTGACAACAAGCAGTTTGAGTTCTGATCAGAAAGTTGGTTTTGGTTTCCATAGATCGTCTTATCAGGAGGTAAGCCATGAAATATATAAACTCTATTCATCGCTAAAGAAGAAGTGTAACTGGTCTATAACAACAAGAATAAACTAATGAAACTGTGAATTTGTTATATATATGAGTAAAAGATTTTTTTTTGCATATCAAACAACCTTGAAGTGGCCACGCCAACCTCCTGAAAAGGGAGGGCTTTACCTGGTTTGAGTCTGTGTGGTGGTGGGCTCAAACCCCGTGGATTAGTCGGCCAATGAGTCGGAAATCACGGTTACAAAAAAAAAGAATTAAAGAATGAGCCATGCACATTTTCAAAACTTAATACTAACTGTTTCTGTTGATACAAAAGTTGGATGATCCTTGCTAGACCCGAATTAGGCTTAATTTGGGTTGGCTAGGCTCCGGCTCTTGCACCAAGTGAATAGTCTTGCTAAGATCCTGCACACTAAAGCAACACGCGTTAAGCTTACCGTGGGAATGTATTCCACGATTAGACTCTGGCGTGAGAGTAAGTAATCGGTTAGGGTTAAGAATCGGATGTGAGTTTAGAGTATGTAGAGTGTAATACCTTTGTGGAACCCTTGGGGGTTCCTTATATAGGCAGTGAAACCCTAATGGGCTGACTGTTTACTTCGGCCCCAAGCATAAGATAATGACCATAATTAGCTTGATTGTTATCTTCTAATTATGGCTAGTGTATATCCTATACTTGAAGGTAAATCCCAATCCTAATAGGATTGTGATTCTGTCTAACCTTGTCCCGGCTGTACCGGGCTGTGGGTCGCACACACTTTATGCGGCCATTGTTCATTCAAGCCAGTAAGCTTAACTGATCAATCCAACCCATTCGTGATGGGCCGGATGCGGGTACTATCCATGAACCGGGTTCATGACCCGGCTGGGGACTACACGTCATCATGTCCCCCAGTCTAATTGTTACATCCGCAAGCGGAATATCTAGACTAACAAGATGCTCCCCGGACGTACCAAGAAAGAACATTTTGAAATGCTGAATTTTGAAAACCATGTTTCGGCCGCACGTGGCAACCTTGTTAGGAAATTATTCCTTTAGTACCCCAGCCGCATGTGACGACCGAGACAAATTAAATGAAACATTGAATATGGTCTTACGTATGACCGCATATCCCGACACAATTGACTGTTCATCTGCCATTTTGACTGACAAAGTGCAAATAGTCAAAACCTCGAGCAACACAATCTTCTGAGTCAGAAGTGACCCGTGGGTCCCACCTGACGTGTCACTTGCCACTCTCTTCCCAACCACACTATTCTGGTGAGTGGAAGACACGTGTCATGAATCTAACGAACCATGACCAACAAGGCAACCCTATAAATAGGTTGCCCATACGGCTGTGTGTGACACACAGTCTTTTTCTCATTTCTGCCATTAACGCTTTCTTCCTTATCACCACCTTCTTTTGCACGAATCCTTCCTTACACAAGTTAGAATACCACGCCTTTATCTTACTTTTATTAATAATGTCTCAAAGAAACAACCCTTCCATTAGATCCGTGCTAAATGTAATAACGGAGGAGAAACTAGGGCACTTTTGCTCGGATTTCTTCATTCCTAGCAACCTTCATCCCTCTCTCCCTGGTGCAGGGGACCTCATAACTAAGGCATCTCAGGGAAAGATTGGCTTATAACTCGTCTCTTTGACGCAGCCAATTACCACATTCCTTTTAGACGATTCCTCGTAGATCTCCTAGGCTACTATGATGTACATATCACCCAGGTACACTGTATAGGCGCATGCAAGATTAGCCAGTTTGAAATCCTATGCCGCACAAGAAGCATTCCCCCAACCGTAGAGTTACTTAGGCTGTTTTATACCCCCAACTTAGTGAATGGGTGGCTTTCCTTTAAGAAACGATCCCCAAACAGCCCCACAGCACACAATAAAGCCATGGACTCGCTGAAAATTTGGTACGACCACTACTTCTTCATTGACGCAGTAGTTTGGCCGACTGATTTTGTATTTAAACATAGAGTATCTCCTGACCCACCTCCACGAGCTGGTACATATAATGCCCAACATTCCTAAGAAATAGATAGGAATAGGACAGGGTTTTATAGGAATCTACCCGAATTGTTCCATTGCCTGCTAGGGATTAGCCGCAACTACTTTGAACCGTCCAACAGATACCCTGTGTTTTGGAGGAGGCGTGGTGAAGGTAGGTATAGCATCCGCACTCCTAAACATATATAAATCCGTTGTCCATAACTAACACACTTCTTTGCTTTACAGAAATGAACTTCTTTGGAGTCCTACGCCAGGGTGATTCAAAAACCATACCAGAAGGAGCCCGCCCTAGACGAGAAAACGAGCTACCCCTTCTCGAGCATACCTGCAATGTGACAATCGCCCTAACAGCCGTACCGGACCACCAATCTGATGAGGACGTAACAATTATGAAGACCCCCGAAGATTTTATTTTTGGTTAAGTTAGGTTTAGATTTTCTCAAAACCATATTCAAACCGAATATCTTACTCGTTTTGATAATTTCAGTTCGGTTTTTTTTACTTGGTCCAATTTTTGTTTTCGGTCTCAACCAGGGGCGGATCTATGTAGAAATTAGGGGGTGCAACTGCCCCCCATGATTTCTTCAAAACCAATGTTTTTTAGTGTTGATTTCTGCATTTTGGTTGTGGTGCCCTCACTTCAAAAATGAGAATGCCCCCACTCAGAAGATGGTTAAAAAAAGCTAAGAAAGAACAGTTTTCTTGAAAGATTTTTGAAGTTTTAGTTATGTTTTTGAAGAGGAAGATGATGGTCAAGAAGATTATACGTGTAATTTTTAGATTGTATTATTTAAAGTTTTCTTGATATATGTGAAATAATAGTACAATATTCTCCGGATACTTGATATTTGATGACAATGACTCATTTTACAAAGGTGAAAAACCAATCAAAAGTATATATAAATTGATAGTCAAAGAGTCAAATAGAACAATTGCAAATTTTTTATATATATTCTTTTCACATAAACTTATGTAGCTAAGTTTAGTAATAACTATTTTTTTTATGTTAAAATTAGTTTGCTCATGTTTTTCTTAAAAAAAACCGTGATTTGTTTTTCGTTATAGGTAAGATTTTAACAATTTTTATATGGTTTATCGTTTATGTATTAAGCTATAGCAAAAAAAAAAAATTTGCCCCCCACAAGTTTGTTTCCTGGTTCCGCCACTGGTCTCAACAGGTATCACCCGACTTGTGAAGCCACTAAGCCACCTATATTTTCTATATTTAGAACTAGAATTCGCTACAAGCAACTTTTTACAAAACTTAACAATACGCAAAAAAATTTATGAGAATCCCGTGACCTCATACTTCCGCTACTAGGTGTACACAAGGTTTTAAAAGGTTCGTAAAAACGTGAGACTTCACTTTCACACCATGCAATAAATCAAGGCTTGAGCTTAAGGCTTGAAGTGAGATGATAAGTAAAAAAATATGATAAATCGCGATAAAACGAGATGCGTGGAGACTTCTTTAAATTCAATTTCCATAAAAACCGTATTTTTATATAAAAATAAAAGAGCGGTTTCGTCATTTCGCCCCTCCCACCCCAATCAAAAAACATATACGTCTCTCTAAAACACACACACAAACACATACTTCTTGTTGTAGGCCACGATCGTTACATCATCATCATCTCCATGCTTATTAATGGATCATAAATCGTCATAGAGATGATCAAATTGATCATTAATCATCAAATTGATGATCAATCAAGACTAAATCGATCATCTCCTTATTAAATAGATGACAAAATATATAATATCCTCTTATTTAGATCAGGTACAATCATCAGATCTTTTCTAATTTATCTCTCAGTTTATAAATTAACATCAGGTGAATTTTTAGGCTTATAATTAAGCTTAATTGATGACTTATCTGAATTTATTATGAAAAAAAGGCTTCATCTCCTTGTTCAGGTTATCAAAATTTATTGTGCTAAACAATAAGCTAACGTATTCGTATGATTAATGTTTATAAGCTTACTAGGAGAGTTATATGAATAAGCTTGTAAATTAGCATAGAGTTATGTGAATAAACTTATAAATAGAGTTTGTTGAAGTTGTAGGATAAGAGTAAGATGAGTTATGTGAATGAACTTATCATGAGAGTTATGCTGAAACTGTAAGTTATGCTGAACAGTTTATCATATATGATACCTCTCCATATATCATATATGATATATGAAGATATCATATATGATAATATGATTGTGTGCTTGAAAACAACATACAAGCACGTATGTGATCTCGTGGTGGTAATTAAAAGTTAGTTGTGTGTATATTATCATATATGATCGGGTTGAAATTCAACTTCTGTAATATATCATATATGATAATATGGTTGAAACTCAAGAAAAATCTTTTTATTTGTATAGTGAAAGTGAAAGTTTATGGACATAAAATTAAATAGTGGTGTGATAGGATCGAACTCGGGATTACGGGATTGCACACAATACGTAAAGAATTAATTAATTTAATAAAAATGTATTATATTTATTAAATATAAACCGATCTTAACTAACGATCGTTAATAATTAATAGTTAAATATAAACGAGCGTAATATAGTTTCACTATAAACTATATCTTGGTGTTCTTCATATAAACCCTAATTCATGATTCGTCGGTGTTCTTGTGGAATTGCTCTAGCTAAAAGGTATGTAACCCTAACTCAATTAATTATGAATGTGTTATTAATTATGATCTTGTTAAACGCTTCCGCTATGTGTGCTTTGATCTTAATTAGGGTTTTACGTAATTGTGAGTAATATAAACCTTCAGTGGCATCGAGAGCCGTTTTAACATGTTATAATTATCGAGATCTAAAGTTTTTTAACTAAAATTGGTTTGAGTTAAAATCACATGATGTTTTTTAGGTTTTCACAAAAAAATTAGGGTTTTGTTTTTTAAATTAAGTCGGCTTAGCCGAATTTTTTTTTATAAAAAAAAGTTTTTTTTTGAAACCCTAAAAATTTACATGGTGATTATCTTTATATGTTTTGCATGAAGTAATTGTTATGTCATGTATGGTTACGATCCGTAGAGAAGATTTAACTGTTAAGATTATGTGGGGAAGATCCGTGATGAACATGCATGTTTTTTCACGGATCATATGATTTATATGCTATTTGCTTTATTTTGATTCAAAGTTTTAAAATTAGTGAAGACTTTTATGTTTATAAATTAGTGAAGACTTTTATGTTTATAAAAACCCTAGATTTTATGATTTGAATAAATTGTTTGCATGTGGCTATTTGATTTAGTTTTTTTTGTACCTACTTGTTTTCATACGTTTTATATTGATTGTATGTTGTAAATAAGGGTAAAAAAATTTTACAAGAAAAATTAATATGGACTAAATCATATAAAAATTAACGAATTGTTTTTTAGATGTAATTGACATATGATTTGCGTTGATTGGAATTGCAATAATAACTTAACGGCCTACTCAACTTTGACAAACTATAAAGTGGGTATAACGCACCGCTGGTCATGAACCCGTTTAAGGAAGGAGGTGTTATGCTTCAGCGCTGACCAAATTCCCCGCTTGCCTGTGCGTCAAAGTTGGAATTACCTACGGTTATTATTTACATAATTCCTTAAGGTTGATTTAACCACAAATTCACATACGAAACACAATGAATAAGGTTATTGCTTTGTGCTTTAGCTAAGTTCTAGAAAAAGTACGGTGTGAATTTAGTTGTGTGTAAAATCTTTATTTGGTTTAACCAATACCTCAACTTGCAAATATATGGCGAAATTTTAGTCTCACCAAAAGGTTTACTAAAAGTTTTTTTATTAAACTTATGCTATGGAGATGTATGCATGCTTCTCCATACATGATTTTGACATCAAAATCAATACCCTTAAATTTAAGTCTTATGCCATCTAATTGACGAACACTTGAAGTTACAATTGTCGTCATGTGAGATCTTGGATGATGTTGTAATGGAGAGAAAACTTCATGACTGAATAAGATTGCACATGAAGGTTTTGCGTTATTTAGATTAGTTGACTTGATTAAGTTACTCAGTGAGATCTGGAAACTTAAGGCATAAAGTAGGGATGAAACATGTTTACAATGCAAAATGATTTTTGGCAACGTAAATCCCTAAAAATATCTAGAAATTGCAAATTTGTTTGTCAACTATTGTTCGACAAGTTACCATGTTAAGTACATTTATCACTAACAGATCAACTGATGTGATAAGTTTATGTCAATGTGGATTCTTGTTTTCATGGAAAATACTATGGTTTTAATTACCGGGGTAATTTTATTTTCTTGAATGGTATTATCGAAAATACTAATATTTTGAACTTATTTCTATAGAAATGGCTCAACCCGATAACAACACGTTGAGTTCTGCCTTCAAGACTTATCTTGAACGTCATGAACTAACTAGCCCAAACTTCAACGATTGGTACCGCTCACTGAGAATTGTCTTGAGAATAGCGGGTACTTCTGATTACTTGACCAGGGCGTTTTCTGCGCCCCCTAGCCCTAATGCTACTCCAGTTGAAAGACTGAATTATGAGGCAGAGGTTAAGAAGCACAATGATGTGGCTTGTTTAATGCTCGGAAAAATGGCTCCTTTCTTGCAAAGGAAATTTGAGCTATTTGCTCCAAATCAAATGCTTGAAGAGCTCAAGGCAATGTATGAGAAGCCTCAGGCTGTGGAGATCTACGACTTGGTAGATGCTTTGCAAAATTGTAAGCAAGCCCCTGGGAAATCCGTTAGTGCACATTATCAAGAGATGAAGGGTTACATGGAACAGCTCATCGCACTAGGGAAATCCTACGACAATGATATGGCAATTAACCTAATCACAAGGTCTCTTAATCGGGACTTCAATGATTTCATTAAGAAATTTAATATGCATTGCGCGGGGAAGACAGTTAATGACTTGCACGCAATGCTCATTGACTACGAAAAGGTTCTAAAGGACAAGGCAAGTACATCTGCTACTCCTCCTGTGCTTTATGTACAAAAGGATGGAGTGAATAAGCCAACACCGCACAAGAACAACAAGAAGGGCAAAGGCAAGGGTGATAAGGGCAAACAAGTTGCGACTTATTCTAAAACCAAGCAGAACTTTGTCAAGAAGAATAAATCTCAGAAGGATGAGACTTGTCACCATTGCAAAGCAAGTGGTCACTGGAAGAGGAACTGCCCTCTTTATCTCAAGGAGTTGCGAGAAATAAAGAAGAAGGCTGAGCTTAGTGCTGCAGCATCTTCAGGTAACTTATATTTGATAGAGTTATTTAATCTTAAATACAAACCAAATTCCTGGGTATATGATACGGGATGTGGTATTAACATTTGTAATACTATGCAGGGATTTGAGTTAGAGAGGAAGCTTACCTATGAGGAACAATTTCTGCATGTGGGCAATGGCGCACAAGTGGCGGTTGAAGCTATACGAACATTTAATCTAGTTTTACCTTCGGGTCTAGTACTGAGATTGAATAATTGTCATTTTGCACCTAAAATTGTTAGGGGTGTTATTGTAAAACCCGTATAAAAATATTATTAAATTAAAAAGACCATTTTAAAGAATGTTGGGATGACTTAATATAAAGTATATCAAATAATACTAATAAATGACAAAATCACTCACCAATATGCATGCAATTATACATCCTATTTGTAAACAGATATGAAGGGAAACTGTTTCATGGACTCCTCAAATCACGCTTTAATTCACTAAATAAAAGGGAAACAATTCAAGGTTTTCATGGGCATTCAAAACAAAATCCCATACTTTTCGACTTAGATCTTTTTTATACCACTCTTCTCTCCAGCTTGTTGGCCACAGTTCTAGAACCCTACATACATATTTATACAACTTTAGACTTTGGCACATAGGCGCTAATCAAATTACAACAATAAAAGAAAGAAAAACAAGGTCGTAGTTCAAACAAGTTTTGTGGTGTTGCCGGATTTGATTTGAGCATAGGCAAACATCACATTGTTCCAATCTAGTAGTATGTGTTTTGTCGTTCATTTTTGAGTTTAACTCGGTTTTAATTCAATCCAAGCGTAGCTCTAGTCGGACGTTCTTAAATTCATGTCGGATGCGACAAGTCGTTCACCCTGAGTCCATATTATAGTTCGGGACTGGTGAGAGGGGCTTGTTTTGAGTTTTGAGTATGCACGCAGGTGATGGCCGACCGTGTCTTGTTTGGAAGACGAGTCAGAATTTAGTCGTTAGCCACAGTTTCGAGGTTGGTGCACGTAACTGATCTGTACAAATATTGGTTTTGAGATAGGTTGGGTCTCGTTTGATCTACGTGTTTGTGATCGGTCGGTGTTCGCGGGTTTCAGTTCATGTTCTTCGAGTTGGGTTTTTTTCAGGTTTTGGTTCGTTGCTCTATTGGAACTCGGTTTGTGACTAGCTTTTGGCTAATTTGTTTGTGTCGTGTTCGAGCCTGTTTTGATCCTTGGTTCCCTGAGTTTGATTTATGTGTTGTGTTTGGCGAATGAAAGTTTTATGCTTTGTTTGCGAGATGTTCGAACACATGTTTTGGTTTGAGTGACAACAAGCAGTTTGAGTTCCGATCAGAAAGTTGGTTTCGGTTTCCATAGATCGTCTTATCAGGAGGTAAGCCATGAAATATATAAACTCTATTCATCGCTAAAGAAGAAGTGTAACTGGTCTATAACAACAAGAATAAACTAATGAAACTGTGAATTTGTTATATATATGAGTAAAAGATTTTTTTTTGCATATCAAACAACCTTGAAGTGGCCACGCCAACCTCCTGAAAAGGGAGGGCTTTACCTGGTTTGAGTCTGTGTGGTGGTGGGCTCAAACCCCGTGGATTAGTCGGCCAATGAGTTGGAAATCACGGTTACCAAAAAAAAAGAATTAAAGAATGAGCCATGTACATTTTCAAAACTTAATACTAACTGTTTCTGTTGATACAAAAGTTGGATGATCCTTGCTAGACCCGAATTAGGCTTAATTCGGGTTGGCTAGGCTCGGGCTCTTGCACCAAGTGAATAGCCTTGCTGAGATCCTGCACACTAAAGCAACACGCGTTAAGCTTACCGTGGGAATGTATTCCACGATTAGACTCTGGCGTGAGAGTAAGTAATCGGTTAGGGTTAAGAATCGGATGTGAGTTTAGAGTATGTAGAGTGTAATACCTTTGTGGAACCCTAGGGGGTTCCTTATATAGGCAGTGAAACCCTAATGGGCTCACTGTTTACTTCGGCCCTAAGCATAAGATAATCACCATAATTAGCTTGATTGTTATCTTCTAATTATGGCTAGTGTATATCCTATACTTGAAGGTAAATCCCAATCCTAATAGGATTGTGATTATGTCTAACCCTGTCCCGGCTGTACCGGGCTGTGGGCCGCACACACTTTATGCGGCCATTGTTCATTCAAGCCAGTAAGCTTAACTGATCAATCCAACCCATTCGTGATGGGCCGGATGCGGGTACTACCCATGAACCGGGTTCATGACCCGGCTGGGGACTACACGTCATCATGTCCCCTAATCTAGTTGTTACAGCCGCAAGCAGAATAACTAGACTAACAAGATGCTCCCCGGACGTACCAAGAAAGAACATTTTGAAATGCTGAATTTTGAAAACCATGTTTCGGCCGCACGTGGCAACCTTGTTAGGAATTTATTCCTTTAGTACCCCAGCCGCATGTGACGACCGAGACAAATTAAATGAAACATTGAATATGGTCTTACGTATGACCGCATATCCCGACACAATTGACTGTTCATCTGCCATTTTGACTGACAAAGTGCAAACAGTCAAAACCTCGAGCAACGCAATCTTCTGAGTCAGAAGTGACCCGTGGGTCCCACCTGACGTCTCACTTGCCACTCTCTTCCCAACCACACTATTCTGGTGAGTGGAAGACACGTGTCATGAATCTAACGAACCATGACCAACGAGGCAACCCTATAAATAGGTTGCCCATACGGCTGTGTGTGACACACAGTCTTTTTCTCATTTCTGCCATTAACGCTTTCTTCCTTATCACCACCTTCTTTTGCACGGATCCTTCCTTACATAGGTTAGAATACCACGCATTCATCTTACTTTTATTAATAATGGCTCAAAGAAACAACCCTTCTATTGGATCCGTGCTAAATGTAATAACGGAGGAGAAACTAGGGCACTTTTGCTCGGATTTCTTCATTCCTAGCAACCTTCATCCCTCTCTCCCTGGTGCAGGGGACCTCATAACTAAGGCACCTCAGGGAAAGATTGGCTTATAACTCGTCTCTTTGACGCAGCCAATTACCGCATTCCTTTTAGACGATTCCTCGTAGATCTCCTAGGCTACTATGATGTACATATCACCCAGGTACACTGTATAGGCGCATGCAAGATTAGCCAGTTTGAAATCCTATGCCGCACAAGAAGCATTCCCCCAACCGTAGAGTTACTTAGGCTGTTTTATACCCCCAACTTAGTGAATGGGTGGCTTTCCTTTAAGAAACGATCCCCAAACAGCCCCACAGCACACAATAAAGCCATGGACTCGCTAAAAATTTGGTACGACCACTACTTCTTCATTGACGCAGTAGTTTGGCCGACTGATTTTGTATTTAAACATAGAGTATCTCCTGACCCACCTCCACGAGCTGGTACATATAATGCCCAACATTCCTAAGAAATAGATAGGAATAGGACAGGGTTTCATAGGAATCTACCCGAATTGTTCCTTTGCCGGCTAGGGATTAGCCGCAACTACTTTGACCCGTCCAATAGATAACCTGTGTTTTGGAGGAGGCGTGGTGAAGGTAGGTATAGCATCCGCACTCCTAAACATATATAAATCCGTTGTCCATAACTAACACACTTCTTTGCTTTACAGAAATGAACTTCTTTGGAGTCCTACGCCAGGGTGATTCAGAAACCATACCAGAAGGAGCCCGCCCTAGACGAGAAAACGAGCTACCCCTTCTCGAGCATACCTGCAATGTGACAATCGCCCTAACAGCCATACCGGACCCCCAATCTGATGAGGACGTAACAATTATGAAGACCCCCGAAGATTTTGACAACGAGGATGGGGATAATCTGATGCTGGAGAATGAAGTCGGGCCCTCCTCTCCGCCTAAGACTGCCACCCATGCCCATAAGGAGGAGCAGGATGATAACATAGAGAGAACCACCTCCAGCCTTTGCCAAATGCTGGGTGATGACGAGGAAGAGGTGCAACGCGTAAAATAGGAGGAGGAGGAGGAGGAAGGACCCCAACTTGTCCCAAAGCGCACCCGTAGAAAGAGTAAACGGGTAAGGAGAGCTACTGAGGCCGTAATAGGGGAACACAACGCCCCCGTAAAGAGACTGCGTGAGGACCACCCTCTCTACCAATCTGGGGAGAGCACAAACCAAGCCTCAGGGATGGTGCAGGGTGCTCCCACATCTCAGGACGAGCCGTTACCAGATGTCGAGCCAGTCACTCAGGTGCCCCCCACTACGTCAGAGCTGGAGAAAACCAACATGTAATTCTTCCGCACATGCTTGTCATTATTTCTCTCATCCAAGTAAAAGGTACATCCTTCCGTAAACAATATTTAATGTGTATTCCAATTTTTGTTGTAGGGATGAACAAGTTGGTGTCGCACCTAACCAAGGGACAAGGAAGGAGAAGGAACGTGTCCTGCATGCTGCAACGACCAAATCTAGCCCAGTCTTTGAGGAAGGCACTCCCACGGCTTCACAAGAGATACCGGTGTCCGGCCCTCATACACACTTCAACCCTGATTGGAAGATAACCACCGCTTCTAGAATGAGGGAAGCTGAAGAATGTCGGGACTATCTGAACAACTGCATTCCACCCGGCCTGGTAAAGGATATAAATTCACTAAGTCATGTAGACTTAGTGGATGAATATAATGGTACCTTGGTTCATCATATGGCTATGGGTACTTCCATGCGGGTAAGATTTGAGGCCGCCTTAGAGCATGTTGATTCTCTAAAGAGGAAGAATGGCTGGATGGAGAAGATGATTGAAGACAATGAATCCCAGATTGCCGCCCTCCAGTCCCAACTTGCTACTGCTGAGGCCACTATCAAAGAACAAGCCGTGTATTCCAATGCTCATGATCAACGTGTAGCCAAGCTTGAAGCTCAACTTGAGACTGCAACAGCTAAGGTATGTATCCGTACAGCATCATACCCACGTCCACATTATTCTGTACTCTAATCCTTAAGGTATCACACGCAGGTGACCGCGGCAGAAGCCTTGGCGAAGACCTCTTCTGACCAAGTGTCCACCCTTACAAAGGAGCTTGAAGACGCACATGCATTGATCCAGGGTGAGGATATGCTGAAAGAGGAGCTTGCCAATGAAAGGGCCGTGGCGGAACAGTTGATGGAGGCTTCCACACAAAAAAGATATGTTGTTGAATGCCCTTACCGCAGACCACGATGAAGTATTGTACCCCCAACTACTAGCAGCCATTGCCAGCCGCAGGTGGATGGTGGGTCATGGGACGCGCCTAGCTGTCACAAAAGTGTTGGAGGCCCCTCAATTCATGCAGTAATTTGCAGATCTTGTATCGGATGGCATCGACCATGACCGTCATGAGGGGATGGTTATGGCCGTAGAGTTAATAAATAAGAAGCAGAATTTTACTAAACATGCTTACTTTAACAATGGAGCCGCAGAGAAGATGACCGTATCCATGGCTGCCATGCGGGATCTGGAGTACCCCTTCTTGGCTGAGCTCGAGGCTACAAAGGATACGTCCAACAAGGAGATCATGGAGAAGCTAAGTCTTGGTGCCTTCTCGCAGGACGAGGGACACTCCCGGACTCACTTCACACCCTCCCCCAGCCAACTCACTCTTCCCATTCATGAGGACGTCACCAGGATCGTAATTGGTGAGCAACTATTAAGTGAAGTACTGGAAGTGAACGCGGCTCGGGCTCTGGACCGGAATGATCATGGTGAGGCATTGCCTCGAGTAGCCGAAGAGCAGCGGGAGATAGGTAAGTTTCTCCCGCCAATGTAGGGCGTTCCTGTATTGATGTAATTTCTGAACAATTTGGTCTGTAACAAAACATTCGTCCATGGATGTCCACTGCGCTTTATCTTTTGTAACATTATCTTAACATTTAGAATCATATTTATGAGTTCGTGGTAGTCACGACAATTTTGATAATTGTAAACTTACTTATATTCCTTTAGATATTATATATATGCGTCGCATGACATGTCACGTCTTACTTAGAATAAAAACTAAGTCTATTTTATACTAGATGTGCGGCGTACGTCTTTACCATGTCCGGCACTATGGGGTGCGGCATGTGGAAACTTATTACAACGTCTTATAAATAAGGTGTCTAGCAAGGATACATGATCTGCGTCACTGGGATTGCATCCCTCTTATGCGACAAGTTGAATTATTAGATTCACTTAATCCTCTTAACCCGCCTGGAGGCGAATAGTACATGTACGGCTTGAATGAATGCATATGAATAAGAAATGGCATATTAGAATAATAATAAAGAAATCTAAAATACATGACAATCATTTGTACAAGAACGGGCCGTGGGGCTAGCTAGGCACCACGACATTTTATTAGAACGTTTATGATTTTTTTTGAAAAGAATGAAAATCCTAGAACAAATAGAACCTAGAAAGCATGAAAACAAAAAATACATGGATCTTCATTGAAGCCAACCATAGCGAAGTGTCCATGCGGAGGTCGTAGCCTTTCAAAGATAACATTTCCTAAGGTTGCAGATATTCCATGTACGTTCCAAGTCACGGCCATCCATATCACGCAACTTGTACGCGCCCAGTCCTAAGGCTTCTGTAACCTCATACGGCCCTTCCCACTTGGGTCCCAGCTTTCCTGTATTCTCCGTGCGACTTGCCTTGTTAGCACGATAAAACAAATCTCCCGGTCGAAAGGAAACACCTTTAACCTTGGCATCGTAGTAAGCCTTCATTCGTGCCTTGGACTTGGCCCCATTGATGGCCGTTATTTCTCTTTTCTCCTCCAAAAAGTCCAGATTAATCCGGAGTTGCTCATCGTTCGTGACGACATTAACCTCCGTTGTGCAGATGGTTGGCATTCCGATTTCTCTTGGTATAACAGCCTCGGTCCCGTAGGTCAGCGCGAATGGAGTGTCCCCATTGGCTGTTTTAATCATAGTCCTATGCGCCCATAGAACATGCGGCAACTCGTCTACCCACTTGGCACTTCGCTCATCCAAGCGTGCCTTGATGCCTTCGCCTAAGCTTCTGTTTACCCGCTCCACAATACCATTAGTCTGTGGGTGCTTAACAGATGCAAAGCGCCGCGTGATGTTCAATGCCACGCACCAATCCTTGAATGGATTATCCGCAAACTGCTTCCCGTTATCCGAGATGATTTCTCCTGGTATGCCAAAGCGGCACACAATATTTTCCCAAACAAACTTTTTAACTTGTTTGCCCGTAATGGATTTGACCGCCTTAGCTTCTATCCAGCGTGTAAAGTAGTCCATTGCGACAATCAAGAACTTAAATCCCCCTGCAGAAACTGGAAAAGGTCATGCGATGTCGATCCCCCACTTATAGAATGGCCATAGGGATGTGATGGGTGTCAGTTCTTGCTGCGGATGTTGCGGTACTGGTCTGTGCACTTGGCAATCACTGCATTTACGAATCATGTCACGTGCATCCATATGCATAGTAGGCCAATAATATCTTGTGCGTAAAGCTCGTGCTACTACGGATCGGGGACCTGCGTGCATACCGCATGACCCTTCATGTATCTCACTGATCACATAGGTAGCCTGGCGTGGTCCGACACACCGCAACCACGACTGTAAGAAGGAGCGCTTGTACAGAATACCTTCCCGGAGCTCAAAGTGCTGCGACTTTCTCCTGATACGTTGTGCCGCCTTTTCATCATCCATAAGGGTTTCATCAGTTAAATAGCTGATGATCGGGGTCATCCATGTAGGTCCATCTTCCTCAACTATAGCTGCGATTACCCCTTCCGTTATAGATTTTTCCTTTAGTATTTCTACCAAGACTTGCTTGGATAAGTGGGCGAAACTTGTAGACGCGATCTTGCTAAGAGCGTCCGCCTTCTTGTTTTCACCTCCTGGTACCTGCTTGATAGAAAACTTCCCGAAAGTAGCTATGAGTGACTTGACTTTTTCCAGGTATCGAACCATGTTATCCTCCTTGGCTATGTAACCTCCTAGAATGTGGTTCGCGACAAGCCGTGGGTCTACATAAGCCTCAAGGTTGCAGACTCCCATTCTAGCGGCGATTTTTAAACCCGCAATCAACGCTTCATATTCTGTCTCATTATTAGTGGTTGTGAATTCAAAACACAGGGCGTAGGTAAACTCCATTCCTTCCGGATTCGTGAGGATAAGGCCAGCTCCTGACCCGTCTGTGCACGAGGATCCGTCAGTGAACAAAACCCATGGTTCTGTTGGAACTTCCTCTCGTTGGATCACTGGTCCTTCCTCCTCTGGATTCTCAATTAGGAAATCTGCCAAGATTTGGCCTTTGATCGTTGTCCTTGGTCTATAGGAGATGTTATGCTCTCCTAGTAAAATGCTTCACTTTTGTAGCCTACCAGCCACGTCTGGCTTGAAGATGATTTGTTTTATTGGCTGATCAGTGATAACCACAATTGGGTGCGCCTGAAAGTACCGGCGTAACCTTTTCGTGGCGTATACCAATGATAAAATCAGCTTCTCCATAGAGGAATAGTTCAACTCCGGCCCTTGTAGTGTTCTACTTATGAAGTAGACCGGAGTCTGGATTGTATCCCTATCCGTCATGAGTACCGCACTTATTGTTTCGTGTGTAGCAGATAGATACATAATAAGCTCTTCCTTAGGTCGTGGAGCCACTAGCATGGGAAGGGCTGCGAGATGCTGTTTAAGCTGATCAAAAGCTTCCTCTGCCTCCTTTGTCCAACGGAAGTCTCCTTTCTTGATGCAGTTCTTGAGTGTTTTGAATAGAGGTAGTGATTTCTCCGCGGACTTCGACAAGAACCTATTTAGCCCGGCCAGCTTTCCATTTAGTGATTGTACCTCCTTTCGTGTCCGAGGGGATGGTAACTGTATCACCGCGTCCGTCTTTTCCGGACAAGGCTTGATGTCATTTGGATCATTCATATATCCAAGGAACATTCCTTCCGTGGCCCCAAACGTGCACTTTCTTGGATTCAGTTTCATGTTGATTCTCCTCAACGTGTCAAACGTCTCCTGGATATCACGGAGAAGTGCTTCCTCCATATGACTTTTGATGACCAGATCGTCAACATAGACCTCCAGGTTGTGGCCTATCTAGGAATCGAAGGCTTTATCAACAAGTCGCTGATATATCGCTCCGGCGTTCTTTAGTCCGAACGGCATTTTTGTGTAACAATACACGCCCTGACTAGTATGAAACGCCGTTTTCTCCTCATCTTCTTCCGCCATCTGGATCTGATGGTATCCTTTGTATGCATCTAAAAAACACTTGAAAGGGTATCTACATAAGGATTCTACCTTCCAATCAATTTCAGGTAACGGATAGCAGTCCTGCAGACAAGCTTTGTTCAAGTCCGTGAAGTCCACACACATGCGCCAACTCCCGTCATGCTTCTTGACCATGACTGGGTTGGATAACCACTCGTGGTAGTATACCTCGCGCATGATTCCTGCGTCTACTAATTTCCGTACCTCATCCAGTATTACCTGATTGCGCTCTAGTGCTTGACCACGCTTCTTTTGTTTAACAGGAGGATATCCCTGGTGGATTTGAAGTTTGTGTTCTGCTATTGAGTGCGGCACGCCTGTCATGTGCTTAGGCTCCCATGCGAATATATCCAGGTTTGCTTTTAGGAGAGAGCACATGGCCCTCTTGCCGTTATCCGAGAGCGTTCCTCCTATGGACACCTCTTGTTCCGGGTAGTCAGGATGGATTGCCACCTTCCAATTGGGGGCGGTGATCCTTCCTTAATGGGAACAGGCTGGAATGGTGTCGTCACGGCGTGGCATTCAGATGCTGGCATGATTGAATTGTAAATAGTAACAATTCCCCCCCCCCCCCCCCCAATAGGGAACTTGATCATACCGTGAGCCGTGGACGGAACTGCCCGTATGGCCAGGATGCCTGGCCTTCCAATAATCCTATTGTATGGAGAGTGTGAGCGTATCACCATAAAGTTCATCCACACCGTGGTGGAATGCTCTTCATTCCCAATGGTTACTAGCAAACGCAGTTGTCCTATTGGCCAGATAGTGTCTCCACTAAAGCCAATGAGCGGCGACGTGACCGGTGCTAATTGGCTTCTTATCTCTGGTCGTAGCTGTACGAAGCAGTGTTCGTAGAGTACTTCCGCCGATGACCCTCCATCTACATACATGCGGCGAACATTGTGTGTTCCAATGCTTACCTCAATCGTGAGAGGTGCATCAGCCACGTCACTTGCCGTAATGGGAGGGAATGAGATTTCTCTGCCGCGTGAAAATTTTTGACTAATTTTCTGCTTTGTGTGGCGCTGCCAAGATTGGATCATGTATATAGTCGAAGGTTTGTTCTTTTGGGGATTCTTATTATCGTGCTTTTTGTTATCCTTTCCATCCTTCCAATCCTTGACCAAATGTTTGAGTTTGCCTGACTTGATCAGTGACTCAATGTGCTTCTTGAGCTGGATGCATTCCTCCGTGCTGTGGCCCTTGTCGTTGTGGAATTCGCAAAAGCGATTTCCTTGATGATGGTCCACCGGAGTTGTCATTGGGGGAGGCCTTGGGAAGTTTGCCCCTTCTGTCAACAAGATGTCCCGGTAAGTCATCTTTAGGGGGGGTGAATTTGTCATCCGAATGCCCTCCTTTGTTTTGGCTCTTATAGTCCGAGCCCCTTCCACTGCCTTGGTTTCTTTGACCACCCGACTGTCTCCTGGACTGGTCGTTCGATCGATAGTTTTGATTTCCCTTTGTAGGATAGGCTGCGGCTATCGCGGTTTCTCCTTCTACAAAGTTCCTGACCCTTTCCATGAGGCCGTCATACTTCTCCGGTCGCTTGTCATTGAGGCGCCTAATTAATTCCTTGTCTGTTATGGCATGCATGTAATGGAAATTGTTAGGAGCTCCAGCATCGTTTTTTTGCGCGTGCACTCGTCATTGAAACGTTCCGTGAAGTCCTCCGTAGATTCTCCAGACCGTTGCTTGACGGTTGCTAATAAGACCGGGTCCCTATTATACTTCTTTCGCTGAGTATAATTGTTTTTGAACGCAGTGCGCATCTCAGTGAAGCTATCGATGCTTCGGGGAGGAAGTCCCTCAAACCAATCACGGGCATTGCCAATCAAGGTCGAATTGAACATCTGGCACCATATAGGCATGGGCCATCGTTCGATTTTTTCCTGCGTGTAAAATATCTTTAGGTGATCATCCGGATCCCCAGACCCATCATAGGTTTTGACGCGCGCTGGCATGCGACGCTTCTTATCCTCGGAGTAGTTCCGTATGCGGAGGGTAAAAGGATCTTCCCTAGGATCACACCATGGACGGGAGAGATTGGGGTCACACCATGGGCGGGAGAGATATTCCCCTTCGACCTCACGATAGTAAGGGCCACCGTAGTACCCCTCATCGTCCGATGGTGGTGGAGGAGTACGCCTAGGTCGGCGACGCTTGGGTGGATGGTCATCCGAATCTTCTCCTGAGGGACCAGGGGAAGGGGCGGTGCCCCACTTCTCGGCTGAGGATCACTTTTATGAGAAGAGATAGGAGCCTTCTTCCCGGTATTCACCCTATCCCACACGCTTGTGCGGCGATTGTTCCTGGTTAATTCCAAGTCCGGCCGTTCGGCTGAGTCGTCGGATCTATCTCCTTCTTCACGAGATTGTAGTAGTTCTTGCATAACACGATCCCCTATGCGTTCGAACACATTCCGAGGTTTAGGATTCTCCTCAAAGAGGTTTCGTTCCTGGGGTCGTGCCCTCTTCTTCTTTTGAGTCTGAAGGGAGGTGCCGGACACGGCCCTGCCAAATTTGAGCCTAGATTGGAGGTCCCTACCTAGGTTTAGCCTTGACGCGATGCCCGGGACGATCCTCTCAAAGTTCTGTGTGAGAACACGAGCGAGGTCTTCGTCACTAAGTGGTTCGACTTCCACTTCTTCTTCAGTTGATGGCCTACGTGGCTCCTTGTTAGGGGCCTTAGGCGCACTCCCTTGGTCAGGGTTGTCCATGGTCATGGTTGGTGGTAGGGTATTAGCGGACGTGCCTGTCCCACCCATAGGCTGAAAACACTTTGGTTATTCGGTCCACCTATTTGGTTGCTAGGGTACTGAGTGGGGATGAGTATCCCATCCCCTGTGGACTTCCAATTCACAGGATTCGTGTTCCTGGGATTTCCTTGCGGATGTCCTTTCGTCATTGAAAGAGATCGAGATGAAATTTGTTCTAGCTTAGTGTATTGGTCCCACAGATGGCGCCAACTTGTTGATACAAAAGTTGGATGATCCTTGCTAGACCCGAATTAGGATAAATTCGGGTTGGCTGGACTCCAGCTCTTGCACCAAGTGAATAGTCTTGCTGAGATCCTGCACACTAAAGCAACACGCGTTAAGCTTATCGTGGGAATGTATCCCACGATTAGACTCTGGCGTGAGAGTAAGTAATCGGTTAGGGTTAAGAATCGGATGTGAGTTTAGAGTATGTAGAATGTAATACCTTTGTGGAACCCTTGGGGGTTCCTTATATAGCCAGTGAAACCCTAATGAGCTCACTATTTACTTCGGCCCCAAGCATAAGATAATCACCATAATTAGCTTGATTGTTATCTTCTAATTATGGCTTGTGTATATCCTATACTTAAAGGAAAATCCCAATCCTAATAGGATTGTGATTCTCTCTAACCCTGTCCCGGCTGGGGAGTATACGTCATCAGTTTCATACTATAACCTAATGTGTAAAACGTTTTCACAATGTCTTCATTGTTTTGACTTTTTTAATGATAAATTACTAATGGAACTATGATATGCTAAAATCTTTGATTAGTTATTCATTATTGATGCAAAAGTTGGGTGATCCTTGATAGACCCGAATTAGGCTTAATTCGGGTTGGCTGGGCTCCGGCTCCTGCACCAAGTGAACTGTATGGTTGGGATCCTGCACACTAAACAACACGCGTTAGGCTTACCGTGGGAATGTTTCCCACGATTAGACTCCGGCGTGAGAGTAAGTAATCGGTTTAGGGTTTATAAGAATTGAGTGAGTTGGGAGTATAGAACGTAATACCTTTGTGGAACCTTTGAGGGTTCCTTTTATAGGCAGTGAAACCCTAATGGGCTGTCACTGATGCTTCGCCCCCAAGGAGGAGATAAGCACCAGAATTAGATTGATTGTTATCTTCTAATTATGGTGAGTGAATATCCTCTTCTTTGGAGTGAATCATATTCAGAGATAGAATATGATTCTGTCTAACCCTGTACCGGTCATGCCGGGCCGTGGGCCGCACACATGTGTGCGGTTACTGTTCATCCAAGCCCGTAAGCTCAAATGACATTATTCCCACCCATCCATGATGGGCCGGATACGGGTAGTACCCGTGGGTCGGGTTCATGACCCGGCTGGGGACTATACGTCATCATGTCCCCCCAGTCTAGTTGTTACAACCATAGGCGTAACCTCTAGACTACCAAGATGCTCCCTGGACGTACCAAGAAAAATAGGGAATGATAAGTTGTCCAAGAATTTGTTTTGGCTGCACGTGGCAACCTGACTTAGAAATTTATTCCATTATTATCTCAGCCGCTCGTGGCGACCGAGACAAATTAAATACAGCATTGAATTTCAAGTCTTACGTAAGAGCCGCATATCCCGACATTAATATATGTTCACCTGCCACTTTGATTGACAAAAGTGAAAACAGTCAGAACCTCGAGCAACGTAAACGTCTGAGTCAGAAGTGACCCGTGGGTCCCACCTGATGTTTCACTTGCCACTTGCACCCTAACCGCACGATTAAGAATAGTGGCAAACACGTGTCACACATCCAACAGGCCATGACCCACGAGGCAACCCTATAAATAAGCCACCCCTACGGCTGTGTGAAACACACAGTTCTTATCTCCATTTATGCCATTAAAGCTTTCTTCTTAGCTACACTTAATCACGCACGGATCCCTTCCTCCGCAGGTTAGAATACCACGTCCTTACCTTTTTATTCAGTAATGGCTCACAGAAACAACCCCACAATTGGATCCGTGCTTAATGTAATGACCCAGGAACAACTAGATCACTTTTGTACCAATTATTTCATCCCTACCAACCTACACCCCTCACTTCCTGGCGCCGGAGACCTCATAACTGAGGCTCCGGAGGGTAAAATTGGCCTTTACACTCGCCTTTTTGATGCGGCCAACTACCGTATTCCATTTACCCATTTCCTCATAGATCTATTAGGATATTATGACGTACATATTAGTCAGCTTCACTGTATAGGCGCATGTAAGATAAGTCAATTCGAGATTCTTTGCCGTGCCAGAAGAATCCCCCCAACTTTAGAACTATTCCGGCTATTTTACACCCCCAACATAGTAAATGGTTGGTTATCCTTTAAGAAACGATCTCCTAACAGCCCCCAGTCTCATAATAAGCCCATGGACTCACTAAAAAACTGGTATGACCATTACTTTTTCATTGACTCAATAGTATGGCCGGCTGATTATGCCTTCAAACATAGGGTATCCCACGACCCCTTGTCGCACGTTAGTACATATAACCCCCGACACTCCTAAGAAATAGATCTCAACAGGACAGGATTCCATAGAAACCTCCCCGAAGCATTTCTATGTTTGCTAGGGATTAGCCGCAACTATTTCGGCCCGTCCAACAGATATCCTGTGTTTTGGAGAAGGCAGGGTGAAGGTAGGCTAGCATCCGTACACCAAAAAGCTCATTCAATTACTTTGTAGTGGCTAACATATTTTGTTGCTTTGTGGCAGAAATGAACTTCTTTGGACTTCTACGTCAAGGCGAACCAAAGCTCGTACCAGAGGGCTCCCGTCCCAGACGTGAGAACGAATTACCCCTCCTTGAGCATACCCGAAACGTGACGGTTGCTCTTGAGGCCGTGCCGGACCCTCACTCGGACGAAGAAGAAACAACTCTGATGAGGACTCCCATCGACTTCAGCAACGAGGACGGTGATAATAGGATGCTCGAAGGAGGAGTCGGGCCCTCCTCGCCACCTAAGACTGCCACTCCCGCACATGGGGAAGAGCAAGGAGACAACATTAACTTGACTACCTCCAGCCTTCGCCAGATGCTGGGCGACGATGAGGAAGAGGTACAACAAATCAATGAAGAGGAAGATGAGGAAGCTGAAAAAGAAGTTGAGGAGGAGGTTGAAGAAGCAACAGCTCAGCCCGTCGCTAAGCGTACCCGCAGAAAAAACAAGCGGGTAAGAAGAGCTGCTCCGGCCGAGATTGGCGAACACAATGCCCCTGCCAAGAAACTTCGAGAAGACCACCCCTTATATCAATCTGTTGGGAGCACTACCCAGGCTTCCGAGACGGTCCGGGACGCACATGTCGATCCAGTTACTCAGATTCCCCCAACCACATCAGAATTAGCAGCAAATAACATGTAAGGCTCCATCTTGCTAAGTAAGAACGACAAATTCCCGTTAAGCAATACTTAATATGTATCCAAATGCTCGTTTTGCAAGAATGAAGAAACTGGTGCCGTGCCTCCACCTGATGCCCAAATGGAGAAGGGAAAAGAAAAGGAAGTGGAGAGAAACCCTATGCTTCATACGGCCACCACGAAATCCAGTCCCGTATTCGAAGAAGGTACCCCCACAGCCTCCCAAGACCTCCCAACATCCGGCCCCCCTCAATCGTTCAACCCTGTTTGGAATATTACCACTGCATCACGAATGAGGGAAGCCGAGGAATGACGAGAGTACCTCAATAACTGCATACCATCAGGCTTGGTACGAGAAGTGAATGCACTAAGCCATGCTGACCTGGCGGATGAGTACAACGGCGCTTTGGTGCATCAAATGGCAATGGGCACCTCAATGAGAGTAAGATTCGAAGCCGCACTTGGGCATGTAGAGTCCCTCAAGAGGAAAGTTGGACGGGGGGAGAGAATGATCGAGGAGAACGAAGCTCAAATCACTGCCCTTCAGTCCCAACTCGCTAGTGCCGAGGCGACCGTGAAGGAGCAATCAGCCCGTGCGAATGCTTATGACCAACAAGTGGCCGAGCTCGAGGCAAAACTAGATGCCGCGACAACCAAGGTACATATCCGTGACGCACCACTCTTATTTCATAAGAAACATAATCTAACAATTAACCTCTCATATAGGTGACCACAGCGGAGGCGTCTGCCAAGTCCTCCTCCAGCCAGGTATCCGTGCTCACCAAAAAACTTGAGGATGCTCAGATTGTCATCCAGAGCATGGAGAAGGTACACGAGGAGCTTGCTTATGAGAGGGTTATTACCAAGGAGCTAAAGGAGGCGTCCGCCCAAAAATATGTGATGATAGATGCCCTCACTGCCGAACTCGACAACGTGCTATGCCCCTAACTACTAGTAGTCATCGCCGGCCGCAGGTGGATGGTAGGACATGGGGCACGTTTGGCCGTCACCAAGGTACTAGAGGCCCCTGAATTTGTGCAACAGTTTTCCAACCTTGTGTCAGGCGGTATTGACCACGGCTGTCATGAAGGAATGGTCCAGGCCGTAGAGCTAATCAAGAAAAAGGAGAACTTCACCAGGCATGCTTTCTTTAATCCTGAAGCTGCTAACAAGATGACTGCTTCCATGGCCGCGATGCGAGATCTACATTATCCATTCTTGGCTGAGCTGGAGGCCACCAAGGATGCATCGAACATGGAGATCATGGAAAAGCTTAGTCTTGGTGCCTTCTCTCAAGATGAGGGTCATTCCCGTGCTTCCTTCACTCCATCGCCCAGCCACCTGACGCTTCCTATCTATGAAGATGTAACCAGGATCGTGCTTGATGAAGAACCCTTAAGCGGGGTGCTGGAGAGGAACGCGGCTCAAGCCTTGAAGCGGAGGGAACGTGGTGAGGGGTTTCTTTGCTTGGCTGAGAAACAAGTGGAGATAGGTAAGTTTCTCCCTCCCATGTAGGGTGCCCCTACCTGATTATCCATTTCAGACAATATGGTTTGTAACCTTTGAATATTTGTAGCTTTTATTCGTCCGTTCATGTACACGGCTAAGACTGATATGCTGGATAACTGTCTCTTGTTTATAGGTCCGTGGTAACCATGACCATTTTGTTATTTATTTGGAAACTTGTGTATTTTTATTTTGTTGAATATTGTATATCAATACTGCATGACATGTCACGTCTTACACAAAAAAGGAAAATACATACAAGTCTATAATTTACTAGACATGCGACGTGCGTCTTTACTATGCAAAGCACTGCGTGAGTACGGCATACAAAACTTACCACAACGTCTTGTGAGTAAGGTGTCTAGTAAGGATACATGATCCGTGTCGCTGGGGTTGCATCCCTCTTACGCGGCAAGTTGAATTAGTAGGTTCACTTAATCCTCTTACCCCGCCTGGAGGCGTATAGTACATGTACGGTGATTTGAATGAATGCATATGAGTGAAACATGACATACTATAATTAGAACTAAAATTCATATGACTAACAAAAAATCTAAAAAATAATTTGCACGAAACAAGCCGTGGAGCTAGCTAGGCACCACGGCATTTTATTAGAACGTTTACATTTTTTGTTTGAACAAGAATGATAAGTCATAAAAAACAAAAAAGGAACCTAAACAAAACATAAGAAGAAAAACAGATAGAGCGCATGGATCTTCATTAAAGCCACATATAGCGAAGCACCCATGCGGAAGCCGTAGCTTTCAAAGATAGCACCTTTTGAGATTGGAGATGTTCCATGTGCGTTCCAGGTCGCGGCCATCCATGTCACGTAACTTGTACGCGCCTCGTCCCATGGCTTCCGTGACCTCATACGGTCCTTCCCACTTAGGGCCCAGCTTTCCTGTATTCTCCGCTCGACTTGCTTCGTTAGCACGATAGACATAATCTCCCGGTCGAAAAGAAACACCTTTAACCTTGGCGTCATAATAAGCCTTCATTTTAGCCTTGGACTTAGCCTCATTAATGGCTGCTATCTCCCTTTTTTCTTCCAACAGATCCAGGTTGATTCGCAGCTGCTCGTCGTTCGTAACGACATTAACCTCCGTCGTGCGGATGGTAGGCATTCCTATTTCTGCTGGTATAATAGCTTCAGTGTCGTAGGCCAATGCAAATGGAGTATCTCCGTTGGCTGTTTTGATCATAGTCCTATGCGCCCATAGAACATGTGGTAACTCATCCACCCATTTGGCACTTCACTCATCCAGACGTGCCTTGATGCCGTTTCCCAAGCTTCTAATTGCTCGTTCCACAAGGCCATTTGTCTGCGGATACTTAACAGACGCGAAGCGTCGTTTGATATTCAATGATGCACACCAGTCCTTGAATGGATTATCCGCGAACTGTTTACCGTTGTCCGAGATGATTTCTCCTGGTAAGCCAAAAAGGCACACGATGTTCTCCCAAACAAACTTTTTAACTTGTTTGCTTGTGATGGATTTGACTGCCTTGGCCTCTCTCCATCTTGTGAAGTAGTCTATTGCGACGATCAAGAACTTAACTCCCCCGCAGCTACAGGAAATGGTCCTGCGATGTCAATTCCCCACTTATAGAATGGCCATGGCGATGTAATAGGTGTAAGCTCCTGCTGCGGATGTCGCGGCACTGGTCTATGCACTTGGCAATCACTACACTTGCGAATCATGTCGCGCGCGTCCCTGTGGATGGTAGGCCAATAATATCCTGTTCGTAAGGCTCGAGCTACCACGGATCGTGGACCTGCGTGCATACACATAACCCTTCATGTATTTCGCTGATTACGTAAGTGGCCTGACGTTGTCCAACACACTGCAACCACGGCTGCAAGAAAGAGCGCTTATAAAGGATGCCTTCTCGAAGTTCGAAGTGCTGCGACTTCCTTCTGATGCACCGCGCCGCTTTTTCATCGTCCGGAAGGGTTTCACTAGTCAAGTAGTTGATGATCGGGGTCATCCATGTAGGTCCATCCTCTTCAACTATAGTAGCGACCTCCCCTTCTGTTATAGATTTCTCCTTGAGTATTTCCACCAAGACTTGCTTGGACAAGTGGGCGAAGCTTGTGGATGCGATCTTGCTAAGAGCGTCCGCCTTCTTATTCTCACCTCTTGGCACCTGCTTGATGGAAAACTTGCTGAAAGCCGCGATGAGTGACTTGACTTTCTCCAAGTATCGGACCATGTTGTCCTCCTTAGCCACATATCCACCTAGAATATGGTTCGCTACAAGCCGTGAGTCTACGTAGGCCTCAAGGTTGCGGACTCCCATTCTAGCGGCGATTTTTAAACCCGCAATTAATGCTTCATATTCCGCTTCGTTGTTGGTGGCCGTGAACTCAAAACGGAGCGCGTACGTAAACTCCATTCCTTCTGGATTTGTGAGGATGAGACCAGCTCCGGACCCATCCGTACACGAAGATCCGTCCGTAAATTACACCCATGGTTCTGTTGGAGTCTCGTCTTGTTTAATGATTGGCCCTTCCTCATCCGGCTTCTCTATCAAGAAATCTGCCAAGATCTGGCCTTTAACAGCCGTCCTTGGCCTATAAGATATATTTTGCTCCCCTAATAGGATACTCCATTTTTGTAGCCTTCCTGCTATATCCGGTCTAGATATGACTTGCTTTATTGGCTGGTCAGTAATGACTACGATTGGGTGCGCCTGAAAGTATCGGCGCAGCCGCTTTGTAGCAAACACTAGTGCCAACACCAATTTTTCCATAGAGGAGTAATTCAACTCCGGACCTTGTAGTGTTCTACTTATGAAGTAGACCGGAGTTTGAACCGTATCCCTATCTGTCATGAGTAGCGCACTTATTGCTCCGTGTGTGGCTGAGAGATACATAATGAGTTCCTCCTTTGGCCGGGGAGCTACTAGCATAGGGAGAGATGCAATATGCTGCTTGAGTTGGCCAAAAGCTTCCTCGGCTTCCTTTGTCCACCGGAAGTCTCCCTTCCTAATGCACTTTTTGAGTGTCTTAAATAGGGGTAATGACTTTTCTACGGATTTGGATAGGAACCTATTTAGCCCGGTCAGCTTCCCATTTAAGGATTGCACCTCCTTCCGTGTCTGAGGGGATGGGAGCTGTATTACTGCGTCCGTCTTCTCTGGGCAAGGTTTGATGCCATTTGGATCAATCATATATCCAAGGAACATTCCCTCCGTTGCCCCACACGTGCATTTCTTTGGGTTTAGCTTCATGTTAATCCTCCTCAGTGTGTCGAATGTCTCTTGGACATCCCGGAGAAGTGCGTCCTCCGTATGACTTTTTATGACTAAGTCATCCACATAGACTTCTAGGTTGCGGCCTATCTGCGAATCAAAGGCTTTTTCCACAAGCCGCTGGTATGTAGAACCGGCATTCTTTAGTCCAAACGGCATTTTTGTATAACAATATACGCCCTGACTAGTATGGAACGCCGTCTTTTCCGCGTCCTCCTTCGCCATCTGGATCTGGTGGTATCCTTTATATGCGTCTAGGAAGCACTTAAAGGGATATCCACATAGAGATTCCACCTTCTAGTCAATCTCTGGTAACGGGTAACATCCTGTGGGCAGGCTTTGTTCAGATCCGTGAAATCCACACACATGCGCCAACTCCCGCCATGTTTCTTGACCATGACCGGATTGGATAACCACTCGTGGTAGTATACCTCGCGCATGATACCTGCGTCCACTAGTTTCCGTACTTCCTCCAATATCACTCGGCTGCGCTCAGGCGCCTGGCCGCGCTTCTTTTGCTTTACGGGTTGGTACCCCTGGCGGATTTGGAGCTTATGTTCTGCTATCGCGCGTGGTACGCCTGTCATATGCTTTGGCTCCCATGCGAATATATCTAGATTTGCACCTAAAAGAGAGCACATGGCCCTTTTGCCGCTATCCGAGAGCGCCCCCTATGGATATCTCCTGTTCTGGATAGTCAGGATGGATTGCCACCTTCCAATTGGGAGGTGGTGATCCATCCTTAGGTGGAACAGGTGGAGCCGGTGTTGTCACGGTATGACACTCGGATGCTGGTACAATTGTGTTGTAAATGGTGACGATTCCTCCCTCAACGGGGAACTTGATCATTCCGTGTTCCGTGGAAGGTACCGCCCGTATGGCCAGAATACATGGTCTGCCTATGATCCCATTGTACGGAGAATGTGAGCGTATCATCATGAAGTTCATCCACGTAGTAGTGGAGTGTTCCTTATTCCCAATGGTTACAAGCAGACGCAGTTGCCCTATCGGCCAGATGGTGTCACCACTAAAGCCAGTGAGCGGCGCCGTGGCCGGTACTAATTGGCTCCTTATTTCTAGCCGCAACTGCACAAAACAGCGTTCATACAGTACTTCTGCTGATGACCCTCCATCCACATACATGCGACGAACATTGTGTGTTCCAATGCTTATCTCAATAGTGAGAGGCGCATCAGTCACATCGCTTGCTGTGATGGGAGGGAATGAGATTTCCCTGCCGCGTGAAAATTTTTGGCCAATTTTCTGCCTCGTGCGGCGTTGTCTGGATTGAATCATGTATATGGTCGAAGGTTTGTCCTTTTGGGGATCCTTCTTGTCATACTTCTTGTTGTCTTTTCCATCCTTCCAATCCTTAACCAAATGCTTGAGTTTACCTGATTTGATCAGTGACTCAATGTGCTTCTTGAGCTGGATACACTCCTCCGTGCCATGGCCCTTGTCATTATGGAACTCGTAGAAGCGATTTCCTTGCCGACGGTCCGGCGGAGTTGTCATTGGGGGAGGCCTCGGAAAATTTGCCTCTTCCGTCAGCAAGATCTCCCGGTAGGACATCTTTAGGGGGGTAAACTTATCGTCTGGCCGTCCTCCTTTGTTTTGGCTCTTGTATACTGAGCCCTTACTACTGTTTTGATTGCTTTGCCCACCCGACTGTCTCCGGGACTGGTCGTTTGATCGGTAGCCATTTCCTTTGGAAGGGTAAGCTGCGGCAACCGCTGTCTCTCCCTCTATGAAGTTTCTGACCCTTTCCATGAGATCATCATACATCTCTGGACGCTTGTCATTGAGACGCCTGATTAACTTCCTATCTATTATGGTGTGCATGTAGTCGGAGATTTTCAGGAGTTCCGGCATCGTCTTTGTGCGTGGGCACTCGTCGTTGAAGCGTTCAGTGAAGGCTTCTGTAGACTCCCCCGGCCGTTGCTTGACAGTTGCCAATGAGACCGGATCCCTATTATACTTCTTCCTCTGAGTATAATTATTCTTGAACGCCGTGCGTAGTTCCGTGAAGCTATCAATGCTTCGTGGAGGGAGTCCCTCAAACCAGTCACGGGCATTGCCGATCAAAGTCGAATTGAACATTTGGCACCATATAGGCATGGACAATCGCTCAATTTTAGCCTGCGTATCGAATATTTTGAGGTGATCATCCGGATCACCAGTTCCATCATAGGTCTTCACACACGCCGGCATGTGACGTTTGGTGTCCTCGGAGTAGTTCCGTATACGGAGAGTGAATGGGTCTTCCCTGGGATCCGCCCATGGACGGGTGAGCCTAGGGTCATCCCATGGGTCACACCACGGGCGGGAAAGATCCTCCGCTTCTGCCTCTCGATAATAAGGGCCACCATAATACTCATCATTGTTTGGTGGTGGTGGAGGGGTACGCCTAGGTCGGAGACGCTTGGGCGGATGGTCATCCGAGTCCTCTCCTGATGGATCTGGAGACGGGGGTGGTGCCCCATCCCTTGGGTGAGGTCCACTCTTTTGAGAAGAGCCAGGAGCCTTCTTCCCAGTGTCCATCATATCCCACACACTTGTGCGGCGAGCGGTTCTGGTCAGCTCTCGGTCTGGTCGCTCGGGTGAACCGTCAGACTTTTCCCTCCCCTCTCGAGACCGCGTTAGTTCCTCTATGAGGCGATCTCCTATGCGCTCGAACACATTCCTAGGTTGAGGAGTTTCCTCGAAGATGATCTGCTCCTGAGGCCGAGTCTTCCTTTTCCCCTGATTTTGGGAAGAGGTGATTGGTCCGGCATTGCCAAAGTTGAGCCTAGATTGGAGGTTTCTCCCTAGATTAACCTTGATGCAATCCCTGGGATGATCCTATCAAAGTTCTGCGTGAGAACTCGAGTGAGATCCTCCTCGCTGAGTGGTTGGACTTCTACTTCCTCCTCAATCACTGGTCTGTGCGGCTCCTTGTTAGGGGGATTGGGCGCACTCCCTGGATCAGGGTTGTCCAGGGTTGAAGTAGGTGGGGGAGTTATGGAGATCGTGCTCGTCACCCCCATGGACTGAAAACCACCACGGTTACCAGGTCCGCCCGCTGGGCGGCTAGGGGATTGATTGGGGATGAGTATCCCTTCCCCTTGGGACTTCCGATTTCCAGGATTTGTGTTCCTGGGATTAGCTTGCGGATGCCCCTTCGTCATTGGAAATTCAAGATGAAGTTTCGCTCTAGCTTAGTGTAATGTGTCCCACGGATGGCGCCAACTTGTTGATGCAAAAGTTGGGTGATCCTTGCTAGACCCGAATTAGGCTTAATTCGGGTTGGATGGGCTCCGGCTCCTGCACCAAGTGAACTGTATGGTTGGGATCCTACACACTAAACAACACGCGTTAGGCTTACCGTGGGAATGTTTCCCACGATTAGACTCCGGCGTGAGAGTAAGTAATCGGTTTAGGGTTTATAAGAATTAAGTGAGTTGGGAGTATAGAACGTAATACCTTTGTGGAACCTTTGAGGGTTCATTTTATAGGCAGTGAAACCCTAATGGGCTGTCACTGATGCTTCGGCCCCAAGGAGGAGATAAGCACCAGAATTAGATTGATTGTTATCTTCTAATTATGGTGAGTGAATATCCTCTTCTTTGGAGTGAATCATATTCAGAGATAGAATATGATTTGTCTAACCCTGTACCGGTCATGCCGGGCCGTGGGCCGCACACATGTGTGCGGTTACTGTTCATCCAAGCCCGCAAGCTCAAATGACATTATTCCCACCCATCCGTGATGGGCCGGATACGGGTAGTACCCGTGGGTCGGGTTCATGACCCGGCTGGGGACTATACGTCATTACTCATGGATGAAAAAGGATTTCCATATATAACATGAAATATAGTATTAAATTAGTCAAAGGATTTAATTAGTAGCTTAATCATTTATGTAGATTATTTTGACGAAGACATAAGTCAGGATTTTGTTTGACATCGAGTTTCGCTAAGGTACGGATTTCCCGTCCTTCAGTAAGGACTTCCTTATAGGCATGATTAGGATTTCCCGTCTGCAACCAAATGTTTTCCCCAGTATATGTTCTAAATCTTATCAATAATCATTTTAATAACTAGGATAAATTGTATGAGCTTTATATACAAGCATGACCAGTTATGTACAAGTTGAGGAGGTACCGTAACCATGACACTAGAGGCACCAGTGTCATGACTCTTCTGCGGGGGAGTGATTTCTCGCAGCGTCCCATTTATTTCAGCTTGGTCATTTATCAGTATTAGCAGCGGGGCGTATGGATGCATCCTAGGCTATCAGTTTACCGTTATCAGGTGAGTGTGGTGTGTGCTCTACATCCTTCACATTGGAGTTGATCCCACCACCAGCACATTATTTAGAGGTCACCCCTCTACAGCATGATGAGGTCACCCCTCTAGTTATTCATGCAACATTTGTTACAGCACATGACCTATATAAGCTCTTGGCAATTACTAGTAAAATACAGTAAATGCGTGTTTTCATATTTGACAGATGACAGTTCAGCTTTATTATTATAAATTAGACTTTTCATATTACACATAGATTTCCGCTGCAACTTTACTTATCAGTCTTACAGCTTCAGTATTATATCATCTACTTCATTTCAGTATTTCTTATCATGCTTTATATCCGTTCATTGGGCGTTATGCTCAGCCGTAGTTCCTTTCATGTTCTACCGGCAGGTACACCAGGACGCTCTTAGGATTCTGAGAGCATGTGCATTTGGATGGAAGCTATCCAGACTTCTTACTTTATGCACTTCTTACATTATTCTGCTTCTTTGGACATTGTTTAGTCCTTTCCTTCAGTTTTTACTTTTCATGTTTTGAGCTTATGTTTGGATTACCGATGTTTGATTTCGGTATTTCCTTTATGGTCAATTAATGTTTTAGGACATTTACCTTATGCTTTAATGACAGCCATAAATACACGTAACGGTCCACTTATCCAAGTGGGGTGTTACAATTATGGTATCAGAGAGCAAGGTTCGACCTTTAGGCTCTAAAACTTGACCTGTGACTAGTGGGTAGTCACTAAGAATTTCCCAAATTTTGGCGTTGTTATCTTTTATGTTTCTCATGCATTTATCAGTCAGTTTTCTTCGTTTATCAGTCAGTTTTCTTAAAGTTTTTGACTAAGTAAGAGGTTGGTACAGGATTGGCCATATTTAGTCGCATGTGCTTCTCTGCGAATTTTGTTTTGGTGAACCGACCCATAGGCGTTCACCCTTGCCTGTTCAGATTTTGCATTGATGAACCGACCCATAGGCGTTCATCCTTACTCATGCCAGATTCATGTTTTCAGTCGAATGTCATTTTGTGAACCAACCATAGACGTTCACCAATGTTCATGTCAAATTTCATGTTTTTAGACGATAGTTGTTTTGTGAACCGACCTAAAAGCGTTCACCCTTGCTCATATCATGACGTTTTGTAAAAGTTTGACAAGTATGGATGGGACTACAGCCAACCATATTTAGTCCCAGATTGCAAATTTCTATACATGGCAGTTCTCATAAAATTTTGACAAGTATGGATCGAACCAGGACCGCCCATACTTAGTCACATGCTTTCTCCTATAAATTCTGTGGATTGAACCATAGCCATCCACACTTGTTGATGTTAAACCTGTTCTTTTTATCAGTCAAGTTTTATACTCTCACGTGGATGTCGTTTCCATGCTGATTAAGTTCATGTATCCTTATCAGGATCACGTTGTGACAACCCAAACCCGAGGTCATTTATTTAATATTATATAATATTATTTTACGAAAGATTTTGAAATTTTTGATGAGTTGAATGAAATAACGGTTGATGGTTTATTTTAAAACCGACGTTGAAAGTCTTATTTTTTATCTTTTTACTAATAGCGAGGATTATTAGTAATCACGATATCGACGGATGCCCGAGATTTTATGTTTTATCATTTGTTGTCTCGATGTTTATATTTTTGACATTTTTATTTTAAGTTCGTATTAAGTCGAACCGGGATCATATTATTATCATATTTTGAGTGCGTTTTAACTTTTGAAAAGTATTTTTACGAAACCCGAGCCTTGTAAATATTTTCAAAATTGACAATTTACATTTTCTACCCTTACAACTATTTAATTGCATTTTGGACCAAAACTATCACAAATTGGCAAAACAAGCCCCTCCACCATCATATAAAAGGTGATTTCTCACCTAACTTAACACATACATGCATGTGTAACAAAAAAATTCATCTTCCTTTCTCTCTCTAGCAAAACCGTACACCCCCCTAACCAAAATCATTTGATTTTCAAATTTCTACTTTGAATCCATAAAAACTAATCAATATCCCATCTAGGAAATTTGATGGTGATCATTTTGGTGTAATTTTTACACACATGCAAGAACTTTTAATTTTTGATGATGATCCATGGAGGTTTGATCCATTTTCTAGTTATATACTTGTTGTTAGTATTATTATATACATATTTTAACTATTGCATGTTTGAATTTTTGAGTGGGTAAATTTTTAAATGATTATTCAAGGGTTTTATGGGTTAGATGATTTGTTTAGGATAATATTAGGGGTGTAGGATGATGAGAAAAATGGTTGAAATTGATCAAAAATATGATTTGGTGGGAGATTTTAAAAGGCAATTTAGATCAGTAGGTTCAAGGCCAATTTTGGCTACCTTACTGTTTGAAAATGGTTAAACAGCATAGGGTTGTATAGGATTCTTTTAGCTTCAATTTGATATAAGGTAGAGCTTCTAGCTCCAAACGAGCGCGAAGTTATGATGATTTGATTATTCGTGTACCGAGAGACGAGTATCGACACAATCCGAAGTTGTTGTCGATATTTGGATCGAATCTCGAGGACTATAGAATGAGTTGTAAAAATGGTCAAGTTCTGATGTTTGGTTCTAAACTAAGGGTTGTGAGTCTATTTTCAAACTCAAGTGTCGGATTTATAAACGGGATTGTTTAGAATGGTCAAAATGATTAAATGAGTCGGTGAGGTAAAACTGTCCGATTTTTGTAGTTCAAAGATGTGTCGGGCAGGGAACTCTAAAAGTAAAATCTTTTGATGGGCTTTTAACAGGTCTTTCTATATATAGTAAGTGAGGTATCTGATTAGTATCATAATTATTTGACGTGTTTAAGTGGGGTAAATGAGCTCGTACATTTGGTATGTACCGGCAGATTTTTATCGAAAGGATTGACTAATAAAGTAAACATATAGAATGAAGTAATAGGTAACCTGTATTGTTTTCATTTTGGGTTGGTTGTGATTTTATTACTTTTAGTTTGATGTTACTAAGTATGGATTTTATTCGAGTTATTACTGATGAACGCGCCTTATTTGATAGGTTGCGGTTTTTGTGTTTATCGGGCATCAACTATCGTCGAAGATCGTCTTACTACTGCTATTACTCAAGGTGAGTCTATAGCCTCGCTTTTGTAATTGTTTGAATGATTTTAAAACCCGCGAGGGGGATACATGCTATTTGAAAGTAAAATGAACACAAGTCATGATTGATTGTTTGGACCCGAATGTTGCCTGTTGTTGCCTTGAATTGTATAAGTACCTAAATTGCAAAAGTCCCTAAATTCATGAGCCGTTAACTATCTTCTGACTTGATGTTGTGAGTTGGGAATATCCGCTTATTCTAATAATAGTACTATTGGGCTGACGACCCTATCTGAGACCAGGGCTTTACGCTGAGTAACCTCTGGGAAGGATAATTTTACGAGAATGAGAATGTGGTATTTTTGCAATTGATACCCTAGTAGGGACACTAGAATTCATCTAGTCATGCCGGCTTTAGGCGTGGGTGACTAAGTTAAGGGGTCGGCGTCATGAGCTTAATACAATTCTATAGTTATTGCTATATGCCAGAATGCCTGATTAATAGATTGTATGTACAACAATTCTATTAAATGATCTTGATTGATTTTTCTCTTGTGTTCAAATGATGATTTGGAAAACCTATAGACTCGCTCAACCGTTTGTTAATGATTTTAAGCATGTATTTCAGGTGATTGAAGTTGAAGAATTGCGGAGCTTGCTGGAGAAGGATTGCGGGTTGCTTTTGTGGTGTTTGGTCTAAAACATATTTCTTTCCCTTTTGTCATAAAAATAATAATGTACGGTCATGTACTTTGATAAATTTTTTGTTAATTGGATGGAATCTTTGGGGAACCTAAATGTGACTCTGATATTTCAAAAATTATTTTACTTGGGATCGAAAGTTTTAGACATTGGTTAAGATTATATCCTTTTATGTTTCAAATGTATCATTTTGAGATTGTTCAAAGTGTCTTGTATAACGATGTTTGTATTTAGCACCCAAATATGTATTTCCGTTGCGCAATGTAATTTGGGGGTGTTAAACACGTTTTCAGCAAGGTGATGATGCTTTCAAGCTAAAATACAGAAGGATTAAAGTAAAATCATGTTTTCATAATAAATTATGTTTGGTCTTCATCTGTCATGTCTTCATGCTGATCATTGTTAAAATTTCGTTTAATCATATTCTTGAACCTCTAGACAACCAGCATTAAATTTACGCAGAAATTATCAGCCTATCATGTTAACTGTTTCAGTTCTGTTTACTACCGTTTAAATCAATTTATTTCTTTGATCATGTCAGACAATTAACACCAGTATCGATCATCCCATAAAATTTCCACCAGTGCCATGTACAGTATTCCATATGTACTCCATGTACAGTGTCTCAGTTATACCCCATGTACAGTATTTCATGTGTACTCCACGTATAGTGTCTCAGATATGCTCCACGTGCAGTATTCATTTTGTACTTCATGTACAGTAGTCCAGGTGTACTCCATGTACCCTACTCCATGGATATTGCTAATCGATCCTCAATCATCTCAAGTGTTTCCACTTGTCGATATTCTACCAGATGCTGATTCTGCTCGTGAGTTGAAGACTTTACCAGATACTGATGCTGCTAACACTTTGAAGACCTCACAAATGCTGATGCTGCTGAATACTTTGGATATTTCTCAAGATGCTGATGCAGTTTATACTATGAAGACTCTGCAGAACAAGGACGAAAACTATAAATTTAAAATTTCTGACAAGAATAAACTTTCACCATCAGACACTACCATTCTATTCCATGCTTTTACTTCTCAGCTAGATGTCACACTTCACTCAGCCAATCTTTCAGTCAGAAGAGTGTGAACCGGTAACCAGCCGGCCACTCAGCAGAATAATTTCATGAATCACGGTCATGATAATGACCGTCATAAAATTGACAGACAAAGCAGTAGTGACAATCCCCCTACTAATAATTAATCAGTTAGTAGCCATCAAAACTCCGGCACGGACGTGACCAGAAATACAGAGGTCAGTAGTCTAACCGGTCCAACAATCCTAGCAGTTACCAAAATTTTCAGCCTTGTTCAGATTCATCCACTAAAACACATGTTAAGACATCAGTCAAGACACAGGTCTCTAGTATCATTTCGGAAGGCACATGTCAGGATGCCAGTCATGATACATGTCATATGAATATCTTCTCAAGGCACGAGTCAAGACTCATAACTCCAGTATGTCTTCTAAACCTGACTCTCAGAAACTCAGGGTACCCTCCAAGGGGGTATACCCGTTCTGTTATGCCACCCATAAATCAGACCAAAAAAATTCAGTCACCACCACGGGAGTATTGCGAGGTTAGACATACAGTGTTCATTCTGTGAAGTTACAGATGAACACATTTAGCAAGATTTGCCACGTTTACTTCACGTATTCACATGTTAGCTTTATCTTAAATCAGATATTACCTACCTCTCAGCCAGAAAAGACTCCACAGTATTACCAATATTTATTAAGGTCTTATTTTCAGTTAACGACGAGATCCGTCTTACTAACTCCTGAACAATTCATTATACTTCTGCCAGAAAAATCAGTACAAAGTGTTTCAGCTTTACAAGCACGTGAATTATTAGCTTATAGTTGTGAAGACTTCTAGTTACCATTCATGATGCGACTTCTGAAATTCCTTAAATTCATGATCAACATATTTTTCCAAAGTTTCCAGATGTCATTCCAGAAGGTTTTCCAGAAATTCCTTCCTAACCACGAGACAGAGTTTAACATTGAGTTTGTCTCAAGGACAGGAACTGTTTTTAGAACTCTTTATCGCAGGACTTCAGCTGAGTTAAAAGAGTTGTAGCATTATCTGCAAGAGTTATCGGAACGAGGCTTTAATCGCCCTAGCACACCCAAGAAGGTGCACCGTTTTTATGTCTATCAAGAAGAAGGTCGGTAACACGAAATCAGAACAATTTCCGATCATGATATCATCAGTTGTGAGAGGAATAACGTGATGTTTTTCTAGACTGCCATCGCACATATTATAATCTCTCTACAATTTTGATTTATACTTCTGAGCTCCCTAATGCTCCATTTATAGTATGAAATTAACGAATTAAATTTTTCACGAATTTCTAGACAAAATCGTCAGTATAATCATTGATAACATTCTTATCTGCTAAATTCTAGAGAAAAACATTAGAATCATCTTTTCATGATCCTACAGATTCTCCGATAAGAGAAAATCATATACGCAGCTTCCCAGATGTAAATTCCAGTTAAACAAGGTGGCATTTCTAGGCCACATTATTTCAGCAGGAAGACATTTCAAAAATCCTACGAAGGTGAAGGCTATCACCAGATGGTCAAGACCGAAGTCTGTGAGTAAAGTATAAAATTTTCTAGAACTCAGTTGACTACTACCGTAGAAATTGCTGACAGTTCTCACAATTATCTTTCCATGACCAAGCTTACGCATAAAGGAGATGATCTACACTAAAATTTTGTATTCCATCAGACTACGCTAGGAGAGATCTAATTTACCTAGACTCAAAATTCTTTCATGTCTATTCATACAGATTCCACCAAAATGTACCATAATCCTAGACAGAATTTTGATAGAGGCAGTATAACACAAGGATGCAGCTATGTTCATATCTTGATGCCCGACATGCCAGCAGGTTCAAGATAGAACATCAATATTGCTGGTGAGCTATTACAACCATTAGATTCTAAACAGAAATGAGACAGGATTCCATGGAAGTTATTATCAGTTACCAAAGACTCATAAAAAGTTTGATCCTATCTAAGTCATTGTCAGCCATTTTAACCCAGCCTACACGTTTCCTTTTATCCGAAAGGATTACGCAGTAGCAGACCTGCAGGGAATTCAGCAAAAAATCGTAAGATTTCACGGTATTCCATCAACCATCATATCAGATAGAAAATTTCGCGTTCACGAATCACGCTCACGTTCATGTTCACGAATCACATTCACGTTCACGTCTACTTTCACTTTCACGTTTGCGTCTCATTCGTAGTATGATGTTGTTTCAGTTCATGTTTTGTGCTATCTCGTGATTTAAGCTCACGTTAGCGTTCATAACATTGTTCACGTTCAAGTTCGTGTGCCATTTCACGATACACGTTTCATAGTTTACTACCGAATACAGTTACAAAAGCTTAAGAAACCAGACGCAAGTTTAGCACAACTTTTCCATACCCAGACAAACGTTTCACGTCTCAGGCCGTACCACTTGACATTTTTTTATTTTTTATTTTTTTCCTCAGTCAGCCTACGTTCATGATATTTCCTGGTATCACGTTCACAGTATGTTCCACATATCACGTTCATGACATATTCCATGCCCAGCGTTCATCAGATGATCGCGAACCACGTTCACAATTGCTCACGTAGCACGTTCACAATTGTTCACGTAGTTCGTCCCTATATGTTTTCAGAAGCTTGCCCAGAAATAAATGTTATCTTTTTAGGATAATTGTACGTACCGTTTCATGTATACTACATGCTATAGCTTATTCATTCTACCAGATTCAGAAAATCCACCTTAAGTATGGAACCAGAAACTATTCAGCATCATCAGGACAGGGTCATCAGGACCAAGATTTTTATTATGTTTAGACCTTTGAAGGAATCGTTTCGAGCGGGAGGCCACTTGAAACGGAGGACTCCATCCGGGCCTCTCATCCTTTTCCTTCAATAAATCCAGTTAAGTTCTTTCAGTCATGTTACGTTATATGTCCTCTTCAGCCATGTCACGTTCAATGGTTACTTCAGTCACATCACGTTTATACCCTTTCAGCAGCATCATGTTCTAAATCAAGGACGAATGATCCTTCAGCTTATATGTCTTTTCAGCCTTCATGCTCTTTCAGCATATATGTCCTTTCAGCTTTTATAACTTCACCAGCTTATTACCTTTAATTCGAGGACGAATTTCTCCTTTTTAGAGGGGAAGAATTGTAAAACCACGGTATAATCGCATCCTTAATTCGAGGACGAATTATTTTTTTAGAGGGGAAGAGTTGTAAAACCCGCATAAAATATTATTAAATTAAAAAGCCCATTTTAAAGAATGTTGGGATGACTTAATATATAAAGTATATGAAATAATACTAATAAATGACAAAATCACTCACCAATATGCATGCAATTATACATCCTATCTGTAAACAGATATGAAGGGAAACTGTTTCATGGACTCCTCAAATCACGCTTTAATTCACTAAATAAAAGGGAAACGGTTCAAGGTTTTCATGGGCATTCATATCAAAATCCCATACTTCTCGACTTAGATATTTTTTATACCACTCGTCTCTCAAGCTTGTTAGCCACAGTTCTGGAACCCTACATACATATTTATACCACTTTAGACTTTGGCACATAGGCGCTAATCAATGTACAACAATAAAAGAAAGGAAAACAAGGTCGTAGTTCAAACAAGTTTTGTGGTGTTGCCGGATTTGATTTGAGCATAGGCAAACATCACATTGTTCCAATCTAGTAGTATGTGTTTTCTCGTTCATTTTCGATTTTAATTCGGTTTTAATTCAATCCAAGCGTTGCTCTAGTCGGACGTTCTTAAATTCATGTCGGATGTGACAAGTCGTTCATTCTGAGTCCATGTTATAGTTCATGACTGGTGAGAGGGGCATGAATCGAGTTTTGAGTATGCACGCAGGTGATGGCCGACCGTGTCTTGTTTGGAAGACGAGTCAGAATTTAGTCGTTTGCCAAAGTTTCTAGGTTGGTGCACGTAACTGATCTGTACAAATATTGGTTTTGAGACAGGTTGGATCTCGTTTGATCTACGTGTTTGTGATCGGTCAGTGTTCGCGGGTTTCAGTTCATGTTCTTCGAGTTGGGTTTTTTTCAGGTTTTGGTTCGTTGCTCTATTGGATCTCGGTTTGTGACTAGCTTTTGGCAAATTTTTCTGTGACGTGTTCGAGCCTGTTTTGATCCTTGGTTCCCTGAGTTTGATTTATGTGTTGTGTTTGGCGAATGGAAGTTTTATGCTTTGTTCGCGAGATGTTCGAACACATGTTTTCGTTTAAGTGACAACAAGCAGTTTGAGTTCCGATCAGAAAGTTGGTTTCGGTTTCCATAGATCGTCTTATCAAGAGGTAATCCATGAAATATATAAACTCTATTCATCGCTAAAGAAGAAGTGTAACTGGTCTATAACAACAAGAATAAACTAATGAAACTGTGAATTTGTTATATATATGAGTGAAAGATTTTTTTTTGCATATCATGGAGTGAAGAATTATAGAATGAGCCATGCACATTTTCAAAACTTAATACTAACTGTTTCATACTATAACCTAATGTGTAAAACGTTTTCACAATGTCTTCATTGTTTTGACTTTTATAATGATAAATTACTAATGGAACTATGATATGCTAAAATCTTTGATTAGTTATTCATGGATGAAAAAGGATTTCCATATATAACATGAAATATAGTATTAAATTAGTCAAAGGATTCTATTAGTAGCTTAATCATTTATGTAGATTATTTTGATGAAGACATAAGTCAGGATTTTGTTAGACATCAAGTTTCGCTAAGGTACGGATTTTCTGTCCTTCAGTAAAGACTTTCTTATAGGCATGATTAGGATTTTCCGTCTGCAACCAAATGTTTTCCCCAGTATATTTTCTAAATCTTATCAGTAATCATTTTAATAACTAGGATAAATTGCCTGAGCTTTATATACAAGCATGACCAGTTATGTACTAGTTACAGAGGTACCGTAACCATGACACTAGAGGCACCAGTGTCATGACTCTTCTACGGGAGAGTGATTTCTCGCAGCGTCCCATTTATTTCAGCTTGGCCATTTATCAGTATTATCAGCGGGGCATATGGATGCATCCTAGGCTATCAGTTTACAGTTATCAGGTGAATGTGTTGTGTGCTCTACATCCTTCACATTGCAGTTGATCCCTCCACCTACAGCATGACGAGGTCACCCCTCCAGTTATTCATGCAACGGTTGTTACAGCACATGACCTATATAAGCTCTTGGCAATTACTAGTAAAATACAGTAAATGCATGATTTCAGATTTGACATATGATAGTTTAGCTTTATTATTATAAATTAGACTTTTCAGATTACACACAGATTTCCGCTGCAACTTTACTTATCAGTCTTACAGCTTCAGTATTTTATCATCTGCTTCATTTCAGTATTTCTTATCATGCTTTATATCTGTTCACTGGGCGTTATGCTCAGCCGTCGTTCCTTTCATGCTCTACCGGTAGGTACACCAGGACGCTCTTAGGATTCTGAGAGCATGTGCATTTGGATGGAAGTTATCCAGACTTCTTACTTTATGCACTTCTTACATTATTCTGCTTATTTGGACTGATAGGTGTGAAAACACCAATCCTTTTACCACTTATTTCTTGCTAAAACAAGACCAAAACGCGTATTTAATGTCATTTGTTTGGAATTATGCGTGGTTTGTGTGTTTGTTGTGTTTTCAGAGCCAACCGGATAAATATTAAAGAAAACATGGGATTGCACGGGTTTCATCGAAGAAAACGACTCAAGATGAAGTCTGTTGACCAAGAGATGCAAAAGATTTGAAGTCAATGGGCCTATTCGAAGATTTATCGAAGAAAAGGACCAAAGATGGAAGATTTACATATGTCGAAGAACTCAAGTCTAATAAAACGAAGAAATTAAAAGACGAGTTGAATTTATTCGTCGACAAATCCCGAATCAGAATCGAAAACGTCAACTTTACTGAAAAGACGAGAAGACGAAAAGAAAGAAGAAAGCCCACTCACCAACCAACCACTAGGCCTATAAATAGAAGAACCCTTCACACATCACAACTAGTTTTTCATTTCCAGTTTTTTCCTTTCTTGTTTCGTAGGGAACCAACACCACTAAGGTGTTGGTGATTTTTATTTTCCTTGATTTCATCAGAGATTTGTAAGTTTTAATCTTTCCCTTTGTTTGTTTAGCATTAATCTTTCAATATCATCTTTCCTTTAATCTTGTTCATCTTTCTCATTTTGATTCAAAGTCTTAAGTTTCTATTTGGTTGATTTTGATCTTTAAAAGTAAGTGGGTTTTGTGTTTTTATTGTTTTGGTTTGATGTTTATGATTAGTAGATGATTAGTGGTTAAATTGGTTTAAGTTTTGGTTAAAAACTTGGTGATTTTAGTCAAATTCGTCTTATTATATTGTTACTGTTCTTCCTGTTCTTCACAATCCCCAGATTCCGAATGAGCAACATACATTCCGGATGAGTAGTTATATTCCGAATCAGTTCTTTTCAAAATATTCCGAACCAGTTCTTTTTGTTCTGAATGAGTGATTTTGTTTCATTATTCCGAACCAGTGTTTTTACCTTAATTATTCCGCATCAAGCCAGATTCCGAATCAGCATTTTTCATTCAGTCATTCCGAATCAGAGTGTTCATCCGGAATAATCAGTATTTCGGATGAGTAGTTATATTCTGAATCAAAGTTTCTCTTAAAAATTCCGAATCAGTTTTTATTCCGAATGAAGGTCTTAGAATTATTCCGAATCAGTTTTATTCCGCATGAGTCTATTTATTCCGAATGAGCTGTTAGTTTTAATTATTCCGAATGAAAGGCACTTATTCCGCATGAGCAACTCATATTCCGAATGAAGCTTTTTGTTCCTGATTATTCCGCATGAAGGTGTTGTTCCGAACCAAGCTTTTATCTTAAATATTCCGGATCAAGCACTATATTCCGAATCAAGCATTTTTCAGTAGGGGGTATTTTACTGTTTATGTTTTATTGTTTAATTGTTTAATTTTAATTCAAGCTTTATTTTATTAACTGTTTGGGTTTAAATTTTTATCACTTTACGCATTTAATCCTTTTTAGTAGATTAGAAAACCAATCCCCTTTTTAGTTACCAAGAACAACTATTCCACTTTGAACCGTGATCGATTCGAGAAGATACAGAGAACTTTAATTGAACCCATACAAAAGCCTTGTATCAAATGGCGCCACTGCCGGCTCTTTTCGTAAGGATTAACGGTTTTTTGTGAGAAATTGGATTTTGGGATCCGTTCACCATGAACGTTACTTTTTCATAAAAAATTTCAAAAAACCTAAAAAATATAAAATTTTCAAAAATACAAAAAAAATTAAAAAACATAAAAAACCAAAAATATTTCTTGCTTTGTTAGTTCTTTTGCAGGTGCATGCGTACACGATCAATGTCTTATCCCGAGCCCGAGACTATCGATAACTTAGACATGGCCGGTGTACACAACAACAATAATAATCCACCTCAAAAAAACATGAATAACAACAACAATGAACCTCTACCGGACAATCGTCCTATGATCGAACTTTTGCAAGCACATGTGGAGGGCAACAACGATCCTATTGTCATACCGGCGATTGCAACCAACAACTTTGAGCTCAAATCCGGCTTTATTCAAATGGTCTCTGCTCAACCATTCTTGGGGCGTACCATTGATGATCCTCATGACCACATCAAAAGGTTCCTTCAACTCACGAATACGGTCAAATTCAATGGTGTTCCACAAGAGGTAATCCGCTTACAACTTTTTCCTTTCTCCTTAGAGGGAAAAGCCCGGCATTGGCTTGCAAAGGAACCGCCACAAAGTATTCTGACGTGGACGGACTTAGAGACCAAATTCATAAACTATTTTTTCCCACCCTCTCGTACTACCGCTTTGCGGAATGAAATTATTAATTTTGAACAAAAGTACGATGAGACTTTTTGTGAATCTTGGGACCGTTTTAAAGACCTTTTAAGAAAAAGCCCACACCATGGTTTTACCAAAGTGCACCAAATTAATACTTTTTACAATGGTTTAAGCATGAATGACCAAGATTCACTAAATAGTGCCTCGGGGGGTAATATTTTGGTTAAGAGTTCTAATGCCGCTTGGGATATTATTGAGAATAAGTCTAGAGTGCAAACCAAGAGTGTTCGGACCAATACCGCTAGTGCTAGCACTAGTGAGAACGACAAGAGACTTGACAAAATTACTTCGCTTCTTGAATCGCTTGTTGCCCACACCGCTAACAACACCAAAAGCATCAACGCTCAAAACGCTCAAGTCAATGCTGTAAGCCAACCATGTGAAATATGCGGGGGTCCTCACTCTTACACTACTTGTACCTCCACCCAAGACTACCCTTGTGAGAATGTTAACGCAGCATACAATACCTATCCTCCGGCCGGCTATCAAGCTCGTCCTCAAGGTGACCGTAACTTGCTAAGTTATCGTTCCACCAATTTTCTTTCACCGCCCGGTTTTCCTCCAACCAATCAAAACCAACAACAAAACCTTAACCGAACCAACCAAAACCAACCTCGAGCACCATACCAACCACCTCAAAGACAACCATATACACCTCAAAATCCTACTCAAGTTTACCAACCCGCTCCTTACCAACCACCTCCTCCTACCCAACCTACCGTTTTCAACCACGAGGTCGAAACGTACATGCGGACGAATGATGTGTTGGTGAAGAATCTGCAGACCCAGATTATTAATTTGAAGGGCGACATGGTGAAACAAGGGAATGATCTTAGAGCCGATATGCGAAACTCTTTGAGTAGTCAAACGAATGACCTAAGGGACATGATGGCTGGTTTCTTCCAAGGTAATCAAACCTCTTCTTCGGGTACTCTTCCGAGTAACACCATTGCTAATCCAAGAGGGGAGATGAAAGAAATCACCACTCGCAGTGGAAAAGGTACCAAGGAACCCGAGCTTCCTACACCTACACCGGTGATTGTGACACAGGAAAACGAGTCCACTATTCCTATTCCTCCACCTCTTATTTCTACCCCTCCTCCACCCAAGGATGTGAGTGATCCTACAATCCCAAAGCTTTCCTCTTCTTTCGATATACCTTATCCCTCAAGGTTGAGGAAAGAGAAGCTCAAAAGCAAGGACGATATTCAAGTTTCGAACTTTCTCAAAATGTTTAAACAATTGAATTTCAACATCTCCTTCGCTGAGGCTCTCGCTCACATGCCTAAATATGCGAAGATGTTTAAAGATCTTCTTAGTGAAAAGGAGAAGCTTCTTGATATTGCTAATACCCAACTTAATTATAATTGCTCCGCGGTTCTCTTAAGGAAATTGCCAACCAAACTTGGTGATCCGGGTCGCTTCTTAATCCCTTGCAACTTCCCGGGAGTAGAGAATTGCATGGCCCTAGCCGATCTAGGTGCTAGTATCAATTTAATGCCCTTAAGCGTTTGGAAGCAATTATCTCTCCCTGAGCTAGTCCCCGCTAAAATGACTTTGGAATTAGCTAACCGTACGGTTGCTTATCCAGTGGGGATAGCGGAAGACGTTTTCGTTGGCGTTGACAAATTCACCTTCCTGGCGGATTTTGTTGTCGTTGACTACGAGATGGATCCTCGTGTTCCATTAATCGTTGGACGTCCATTCTTGAGGACCGGTCGCACTCTCATCAATGTTGAAGCGGGTGAGCTTATTGTTGGTGACGATCAAATCGTCTTCAACATGGGTAAGATTTCTAAACAGCCTTATGCATACGAGAGTGTTAATTGTATCGACGTTCTTGATGAGGCTTGTGAAGAACACTTTAAAGATGCTTGTAAAAGTAGTCGTACCTCTCTTCCCAATGTTGAGACCATTGCCTCCCTTTCTCCATCACTAACTCCATTTGGAGAAAGTGATTTCCTTTTGACTGAATTTGAAGCAACTTTCGGAGATGTGAACTTACAATATGACGATTCTCCCACCGATTGGGATGAAGACATTCGTACCATTGAGAAACTTCTCAATGAGGACTATATTTCTCCACCATCTCCCAAGGATATTGCTATCGATGAACCGAATTTGAATACGCCTTCCATCGAAAATCCTCCGAATTTAGAGCTTAAGGAGTTACCGTACCATCTCGAGTACGTGTTTCTTGAAGATAAGAAGAAGTCGCCCGTCATCATCGCTAAGGACTTGAAAGAAGAAGAAAAATCTCGCCTTATCACCGTGCTTAAAGATCATAAGAAGGCAATTGCTTGGAAAATTTCCGATATCCGCGGAATTGATCCAAACTTTTGTACTCACAAAATTCTCATGGAAGATGACTTTAAACCCGCAATCCAAAGCCAACGAAGGGTTAATCCTCAAATTCATGACGTCATCAAACAAGAGGTTATCAAACTTCTAGATGCCGGAATGATTTACCCTATTTCGGATTCGCCATGGGTAAGTCCCGTCCATTGTGTGCCAAAGAAAGGCGGAATAACCGTTGTTCCCAATGAACACAACGAGTTGTACTCGTCTCGTTACTGGGTGGAGAGTTTGTATCGACTATCGCAAACTCAATGATGCTACGAGAAAAGATCACTTTCCTCTTCCTTTCATGGATCAAATGCTCGAGCGTCTAGTGGGTAATGATTACTATTGCTTCTTAGACGGTTTTCCGGGTATTTTCAAATTCCCATCGATCCCAAAGACCAAGAGAAAACCACATTCACTTGTCCCTACGGAACATTTGCTTACAAACGCATGCCTTTCGGTTTATGCAATGCTCCTGGGACGTTCCAAAGGTGTATGATGGCTATCTTCTATGACATGGTTGAAGAAACTATGGAAGTCTTCATGGATGATTTCTCGGTTTATGGCGATTATTTCTCTGCTTGCCTTGCCAATTTAGAACGTATGCTTAAGCGGTGTGAAGACACTCGCCTTGTTCTTAATTGGGAAAAATGCCATTTCATGGTAAAAGAGGGCATCGTGCTAGGACACAAAATCTCCAAAGCTGGTCTTGAAGTGGACCGTGCTAAAGTCGATGTTATTGCAAAATTGCCTCCACCTTCAACCGTGAAGGGTGTGAGAAGTTTCCTTGGTCATGCGGGCTTCTACCGTCGATTCATCAAAGATTTTTCTAAAATCGCTCGCCCGATGACCCACCTCTTGTAAAAGGATACTCCTTTTATCTTTTCCAAAGAGTGTATTGAAGCCTTCAACCATCTTAAGGATAAGCTAACTAAGGCACCGGTCTTGGTTACCCCTAATTGGGAGCTACCCTTTGAGTTGATGTGCGATGCTAGCGACTTCGCTATTGGAGCGGTTTTGGGCCAAAGAGTGAACAAACACTTCCAACCGATCCATTACGCTAGCAAGACAATGACAGGGGCTCAATTTCATTACACGACAACCGAAAAAGAGCTTTTAGCTGTAGTGTATGCTTTTGAAAAGTTTCGCCCCTATCTTGTCCTTTCTACCACCATCGTGTATACCGATCATTCCGCGTTGAAGTACTTGTTAACTAAACAAGATTCTAAACCAAGACTTCTTCGCTGGGTTTTGCTACTTCAAGAATTTAAAATCGAAATTCGTGATAAGAAGGGAGCTGAAAACCTAGCCGTGGATCATCTCAGTAGACTTGAGGATCCTTATCAATGGGATCATCCGCACAAAGAGATCAATGACTCTTTTCCCCTTGAGACCTTAATGTCTATCAACTCTAATTTTGATGAAACCCCGTGGTTTGCGGACATTGCAAACTACTTAGCGGGTGGAATTCTCATCGACGGGTTAACATCCCAACAAAAGAAAAAGTTCTTTAAAGACATTAAGACTTACTTTTGGGATGACCCGTATCTCTTCAAACAATGCGCTGATTTGATTATTCGCCGATGTGTTGATGGACCGGCAGCTTTAGACATTCTCGAAGCTTGCCACAAAGGACCCACCGGTGGTCACTTTGGTCCCAACTTCACTGCAAAGAAAGTGTTTGACTCGGGATTTTATTGGCCCTCCATTTATCGTGACGCTCACGAAATGGTGAAAAACTGTGATTCTTGCCAACGACAAGGCAAGATCACACATAAAAATGAGATGCCTCAAAATTTCATACAGGAATGTGAAATCTTTGATGTATGGGGCATCGACTTTATGGGGCCATTCCCTTCATCTAAAGGAAACAAATACATCCTTGTAGCCGCTGTATGTTTCTAAATGGGTTGAAGCCAAAGCTTTACCCACTAACGACGCAAGGGTGGTTTGTAACTTTTTGAAGTCGCTATTCGCTAGATTCGGTGTGCCTCGTGCCATTATTAGTGATCGCGGGACTCATTTTTTCAATGATCAATTCGCAAGAGTCATGGCTAAGTATGGTGTAAATCATCGTTTTTCCACCGCATACCACCCACAAACTAATGGGCAGGCTGAAATATCTAACCGCGGGTTAAAGCGAATTCTTAAACGAACCGTGGGAGAGCATCGTGCCTCATGGGCCGATAAACTTGATGATGCTCTGTGGGCTTTCCGTACCGCATGAAAGACTCCTATTGGCTGTACACCATATCGTCTCGTGTACGGGAAAGCATGCCACCTCCCCATTGAGTTGGAGCACAAGGCTTACTGGGCCTTGAAGTGGGCTAACTTCGACATCAACAAAGTCGGTGACCTACGCAAAATCCAACTCAATGAGCTCAATGAACTCCGGAATGAGGCTTATGAAAATTCCTTGATCTATAAGGAAAAGACTAAGCTCATTCATGACTCTAAGATTAAAAACCGAGAGTTCCAAGTTGGAGACAAAGTTTTACTCTTTAACTCTCGGTTGAAAATCTTTTCGGGCAAGCTGAAATCTCGTTGGTCCGGCCCATTCACCATTGCCCAAATTTTTCCATATGGTACTCTCGAGCTCGCTCAACCTAATGGACCTAATTTTAAGGTGAATGGCCAACGAGTGAAGTTGTACTTTGGTGAGGGCATCTCTCATGAGATGATTCCATCCCTCACCACGTTTCCCATGAACTAGTTTTGGGTCGAGTCAGGCTCGTGACTCGGTTATCAAAAACAAGCGCTCCTCGGGAGGCAACTTGTGTATCTATCCCTTTCCGTTTTACCTCCTAAGTGTAGGGGGACCTATATAGGTTGTTTGTGTTTGTGTGGTGATGTGATTACATGGATGAATGCAGTTTTGGAACCTTTAAAGAACCGTGCTCCCGTGTTATCCGCAATCCGGTTCTATCTCTCAACTATCGTGATTCAATTTTCTTCATACTCACATTTGAAATTGATCACTTTAGTCGTCTCTTCCTTAGCTTGATTTAACCAACGTGCACAATGTCATAAGTGTAGGGGAGACTTTTCCCACATGCTTAAACATTGAGGACAATGTTTATATTAAGTGTAGGGGAGACTTTTATCGAAGTTTTAAGTGGACTTTTCCATTAAAATGCCTTCATTTAACCGGAAAATCATCTTTTTCAGCATTTTTCAAATTTTTAATTAACTTTGGCCATATAGTCGTAATTTTTAAATTTTTATCGTTGCTTTCATATGTATATATCCCACAATAAAGTCAAAAATATTAATAAAGTGGTGTAGCAAGTTTAGAAGTCTTTGACATATTAGGCCCGTTGCGATTATTTTGACTCAACCCGAATAGACTTATCCAAGTTTATTCTAGCAAGTATCCTTAACCATGTAGACCTTAATTGGTTTATTAGACTAAGCATCCACGAGTCTCATTACTTGAGATTTTAAATTGTGGAGAACGAGAAATGATAGAGTCAATTATAAGTCGGTATTGTTGCACAAGCACACTTGGTGTGATTATAAGCCTATTCTCCCATCGCTTGCTAATAGTTTATCTGCAATAAGTAAGGTCGTACGATTTTATTGAATAACTTAGCTTCTAGCCCAAGATCGTTTAAAAGTTGCTCGGTAATGATAAGATTTCATAGCCAAGGCATAACTAATGAAGCGGGGCGCGAAGATTGGCGAGTCCGAAAAGGCCCTAACAAGGCATGAGGATTCCATTTTATTGCTAAAGATCCAAGGTAATGTGAAAAGTATTATTCCTAAAATCAATATGAAGGATCAAGACTCACGACGAAAAGCAATCAACTCCCATAAAGATCATGGAGAAGTCTATCCGAAAAGACCCTAACAAGGTATGAGGATAAATAGATCCAAGTCTGAAAAGGAGGCGGATCGTTGTATCTCAAAATCCCAAATAACGATTGAAGAAATAATGATGAAGTTGTGGTCAACAAAGTTGGAGTATCCCTCAAAAGTCTCCAAGTGAAGAAACTCTATTAACGAAGAGAAGACCATTATCTTAAGAACGTCTCTCAAGATATGAAGTATGAAGTACATGCCAAATATCGGCCCGAGAAAGGTCTCAAATCGTGAAGCGAGTTATGCTAAGATATGAACTTTTTGATATCCCGAGAAGCAGTTTTAATAGATTTTGTCCTTTAGCTAACTATTAATCAAATCGTCATACTTTGCTTTCAGCCTAAATAAACTATCGAAATAAGTCCAAAAATGCATCTTCGTGATCATTCTAAGACAAAAATAAAATATAAGAGATACACCTAGGAATAAGGGAGTTTAAGCATATAATTAAGCCATGTGTGTAAGTGTTTGATTTGCTAACTTATAATAACAATGATCTCGATTTTAAGCTTAGTTTGGGGAACGTGAAACTTGAGGGTGATAAATCTTCGCAGCACCGAAGCCCTAATGTAAGTCTTAGATCTCTTTGCGAGTTATTTCCTTATAGCTATTTTCAAGTGAAAATGGTATTCTATCCCTTTTGTTTCATTCAAAGTTTTTATATATCTCTTTAGTAGTAGTGGTTATTGTTAATAAGGCCAAGGTTGATTGATTATGAGAAAAGTGTAAAATTGCTTTATCACTAAGCATTGCATGAGGGCATGGCAATGGTTAAGTGTAGGGGATTTGATAGGTGTGAAAACACCCATCCTTTTACCACTTATTTCTTGCTAAAACAAGACCAAAACGCGTATTTAATGTCATTTGTTTGGAATTATGCGTGGTTGGTGTGTTTGTTGTGTTTTCAGAGCCAACTGTATAAATATTGAAGAAAACATAGGATTGCACGGGTTTTATCGAAGAAAAAGACTCAAGACGAAGTCTGTTGACCAAGAGATGCAAAAGATTTGAAGTCAATGGGCCTATTCGAAGATTTATCAAAGAAAAGGACCAAAGATGGAAGATTTACATATGTCGAAGAACTCAAGTCTATTAAAACGAAGAAATTAAAAGACGAGTTGAATTTATTCGTCGAAAAATCTCGAATCAGAATCGAAAACGTCAACTTTACTGAAAAGACGAGAAGACGAAAAGAAAGAAGAAAGCCCACTCACCAACCAACCACTAGGCCTATAAATAGAAGAACCCTTCACACATCACAACTAGTTTTTCATTTCCAGTTTTTTCCTTTCTTGTTTCGTAGGGAACCAACACCACTAAGGTGTTGGTGATTTTTATTTTCCTTGATTTCATCATAGATTTGTAAGTTTTAATATTTCCCTTTGTTTGTTTAACGTTAATCTTTCAATATCATCTTTCCTTTAATCTTGTTCATCTTTCTCTTTTTGATTCAAAGTCTTAAGTTTCTATTTGGTTGATTTTGATCTTTAAAAGTAAGTGGGTTTTGTGTTTTTATTGTTTTGGTTTGATGTTTATGATTAGTAGATGATTAGTGGTTAAATTGGTTTAAGTTTTGGTTAAAAACTTGGTGATTTTAGTCAAATTCGTCTTATTATATTGTTATTGTTCTTCGTGTTCTTCACAATCCCCATACTCCGAATGAGCACCATATATTCCGGATGAGTAGTTATATTCCGAATCAGTTCTTTTCAAATATTCCGAACCAGTTCTTTTTGTTCCGAATGAGTGATTTTGTTTAATTATTCCGAACCAGTGTTTTACCTTAATTATTCCGCATCAAGCCATATTCCGAATCAGCATTTTTCATTCAGTCATTCCGAATCAGAGTGTTCATCCGGAATAATCAATATTCCGGATGAGTAGTTATATTCCGAATCAAAGTTTCTCTTAAAAATTCCGAATCAGTTTTATTCCGCATGAGTCTATTTATTCCGAATGAGCTGTTAGTTTTAATTATTCCGAATGAAAGGCACTTATTCCGCATGAGCAACTCATATTCCGAATGAAGCTTTTTGTTCCCGATTATTCCGCATGAAGGTGTTGTTCCGAACCAAGCTTTTATCTTAAATATTCCGGATCAAGCACTATATTCTGAATCAAGCATTTTTCAGTAGGGGGTACTTTACTGTTTATGTTTTATTGTTTAATTGTTTAATTTTAGTTCAAGCTTTATTTTATTAACTGTTTGGGTTTAAATTTTTATCACTTTACGCATATAATCCTTTTTAGTAGATTAGAAAACCAATCCCCTTTTCTAGTTACCAAGAACAACTATTCCACTTTGAACCGTGATCGATTCGAGAAGATACCGAGAACTTTAATTGAACCCATACAAAAGCCTTGTATCATGGACATTGTTTAGTCCTTTCCTTCAGTTTTTACTTTTCATGTTTTGAGCTTATGTTTGGATTACCGATGTTTGATTTCGGTATTTCCTTTATGGCCAGTTAATGTTTTAGGACATTTACCTTATGCTTTAATGACACGCCATAAATACACGTAACGGTCCACTAATCTAAGTGGGGTGTTACAGTTATTTCCTTTTCTTGTATGTTGGATCTTGGATTTGTTCACACTATTGATAATAATAGAATTTCTATTCTCAAAGATGGTTTATTCTATTTTGATGCAATTTCTGTGAATGGTGTTTCTGAAACTAACATGCATGATAATAATTCTAAGAGAGATTAATTCTGTATTTAGCATGAATAAGAAGAGAAAGTTAGACAAGAACTCTTCTTATCTTTTGTAATGTAGACTTGCCTATATTGGGAAGACTCGCATACAAAAGCTTCAACGTGAAGGTCTTTTGGAAAGTATCAATGATGAATCATGTGATAAATGTGAGTCTTATATCTCTGGAAAGATGACCAAGAAACCTTTTAATAGCAATATTGAAAGGGCTATTGAAATACTTGGTTTGATACACACTGATGTGTGTGGACCACTTAGACATGTGTCAAGGAAAGGTGCTAGTTACTTCTTAACATTTACAGATGATTATAGTCGTTATGGTTATGTTTATTTACTTAAGCATAAACATTAGGTATTTGAAACATTCAAAGTGTTTAATGAGGAAGTAGAATTGCAACTAAGAAAGAAGATTAAAGCTCTTCGTTCTGATCGAGGTGGTGAATATTTAAGTCAAGAGTTTAAAGATTATTTAAGTGAGAACGGAATTGTTCAGAAACTTACTTCTCCTTATACTCCACAACAAAATGGTGTATCCGAAAGGAGAAATCGTGCATTATTAGATATGGTGCAATCTATGTTTAATCTTACAACTTTACCTTTATCCTTTTGGGATTATGCTTTAGAATCTGGTGTTCGTATTCTGAATATGGTTCCCACAAAGAAGGTTGATAAGATACCATATGAAATATGGCATGGAAAAAGGCCATATTTGTCTTATTTAAAGATTTGGGGTTGTGAGGCGTATGTGAAACGTGACTCTGGAGATAAACTCCAACAACGCTCAGTAAAATGTATCTTTGTAGGTTACCCTAAGGAAACTATGGGTTACTAATTTTATTATCCGGCTGAGAACAAAGTTGTTGTGGCTCGGTATGGAGACTTCCTTCAAAATGATCTTGTAAATTAAGAATCAGTGGGAGAAACTATGATCTTGAAGAAATTCAAGAAGATACATTGCCTTCTGAAAATACTAGCGAAGAAATTCCAATAGAGCCAGAAAGTCTGGGAGCTCCACCGGAATTAATTCCTCTACGTAGGTCTGGAAGGACTATACGTGCGCCAAGCAAACTATGTCTTAACATAGGGGGTGATGAGGAGGAAGTAGGGGATCTTGGTGAACATGCTAACTATCGATCCGCAATGCTTGATCCAGAAAGGTTAAAATGGATAGTTGCGATGAATGAGGAAATGAAATCCATGAAAATCAACGATGTTTGGATTCTTGTAGACGCACCTAAAAATGCTAAAGTAGTGAAAAATAGGTGGATTTTCAAGAAGAAAACCGACATGGATGGTGAAGTATAATCCTATAAAGCACGTTTAGTAGCTAAAGGTTTTACTCAAACTTTTGGCGTAGACTACGAGGAGACATTTTCTTCGGTAGCAGACTTATGAGCTATTAGGATTCTCATAGCTATAGCAGCATACTATGACTATGAGATATGGCAAATGGATGTTAAAACTGCCTTCTTGAACGGTCACTTAGATGAAGAAATCTATATGCAACAACCAGAAGGGTACGTTGATCCTAAATATCCAAAACGCGTATGCAAACTTCAAAGATCTATTTATGGTTTGAAGCAAGCATCGCGTCAATTGAATAAGCGATTTGATGAAGAAATCAAAAAGTTCGGATTTATTCAAAATCGTGATGAGCCATGTGTATATCGCAAAGCTAGTGGGAGTGATGTAGTGTTCCTAATTTTATATGTCGATGATATATTAATCATGGGAAGTAACATTCTAAGACTTAAGGAAGTTAAGGATTATCTTGGTAAATGTTTTTCTATGAAGGATTTAGGATATGATGCATATATTCTAGGAATTAAAATCTATCGAGATAGGAGTAGACGGTTAATTGGTCTTAGTCAAGATGCTTATATTGATAAGATATTCAAGAAGTATAACATGCATAATTCCAAGAAAGGTTTTCAACCTATGGAAGTTAAGCATGAATTAAGTCATGAGTTAGATGCATCAACACCCGAAGAGGTGGCTTACATGCAGAAGGTGCCTTATGCTTCGGCTGTAGGATCTATTATGTATGATGTAAGATGCACAAGGCCTGATGTGGCGTTTGCTCAGAACTTGGTCAGTAGATACCAACAGAATCCAGGGAAGCTCCACTGGACTGCTGTTAAACATATACTAAAGTATTTGAGGAGTACGAAAGATATGTTTTTGGTATTTGGGGGTAAACCAGACACAGAACTGAATGTTACAGGTTTATGTGATGCGTCCTGGCAATATGATAAATACGATACGAAGTCTCAGACGAGTTACGTGTTTCTCATCAATGGAGGAGCAGTTGACTAGAAGAGCAAGAAGCAGACAACCATTGCTATGCATGCAACTCGATCGGAGTACATGGCCGCTTCAGAAGCCGCAATGGAAGCTGTTTGGATTAGGAAGTTTATTGGAGAATTTGGAGTGATGCCTTCAATTAAAGAACCTATTGTTATGTATTGCGAAAATTCTGCTGCAATTATATTTGCCAATGATCCTGGAGTCATGAAAGGCACCAGACACTTTAAACGTAGATATCACTACGTACGAGAACAAGTGGAAGCTCGTGAAATAAAATTAATAAAAGTTCACACAGATGATAACGTAGCTGATCCTTTTACTAAGGCTTTGCCTAGACCAAAGATAGTTAAGCATGCCCAGGCTATTGGGCTGCAACTAGCTAGCGAACTCATGCAATAAATTTGTGATTAGTATTTGGATAAAGGATGTTAAGACATTATTGAATTGATGAAATAAAGATTGAGTTTCGTTTATTTTCTGTTATTTGATTTTGTATCCTATTTTACATGTTTTATATCCATGAATAAATTGTTATGTTCTAAATGTCTGTTGTTAATTAATAATATGGGAGTATTATTAAACTAAGACAATTCAAAATAGTGACAGAGTATACTTGAAAGTATATTGGTCAATTTTGGATATATTTGATGAATCAAATATTTGACTTATCCCAACTATATGATTTTACTTTATGGATCTTTGTCATTAAGTAAATCATAAATAGTTATCCTTAGACCTGAGATACCACGAAACTGTCACGAATGTAGTGTATTTCTGTGAGATAACCTAATGCTAAACGTAACTGGTAGCTATAAGGGTTATTTTCAAAAGTGCTGCAAAGTTCGTAAGTTTCGCTTGTAGTCAAAATGGGATTTGTTTCCTTCAAAAAAAATTTTTGAAGTATAATACAGCTGGGCCCCTCGGAGGAGTAGTAAGATGTTTGTGTGGCCACACCCAAATTTTTTTTGGTAATCTTGCTATATCTGTAAACGAGAAAACAGAATGGTTAATGAAGGAATGACTGAGATCCATATCTTATTAACGTTGTATTTGAAATGAAAGGATAATAATAATGATGTATCATTAAAATATTTTGTCCAGGAGACCTTACTCGAGTTGTACTAGTGACAATGTTAGTGTAACTAGACGCTAATCAATGTAATCACGATATTCGAATTTTTTTCAAGTGGGAGCTGAAAGTTTATGGACATAAAATTAAATAGTCGTGTGATAGGATCGAACTCGGGATTACGGGATTGCACACAATACGTAAAGGATTAATTAATTTAATAAATATATTTATTATATTTATTAAATATAAACCAAGCTTAACTAACGATCGTTAATAAGTAATAGTTAAGTATAAACGAGTGTTATGGAAACTAAAAGAAGGAGAAACGGAAGGTTCCGGAAGACAACCTAAACGAGGTGTCGACCGTCGGTTATAGAAGGGGAAGAAGGGGAAGTTTTTACTTTCCTTAATTATTTATAACTTGGATTAAAAGTTTTGTCAAGTCTATAAATACCCCATAAGCCTTCATTATTTTTTGTCCCTCCTCTCTCTTCTTTTCCTACGATCGCAAACCAACACCCCCTTTAGGGTTTCGGTTGGTTTTCCGATTTAGCTATAATTCACAAGTGTAGAAGCTCTGGTTTATTAGTGCTAGCATCACGATTGATCCGTTGCATTACGTGTGTACAAGAGCGTAATATAGTTTCACTATAAACTATATCTTGGTGTTCTTCATATAAACCCTAATCGTCGATATTCTTGTGGAATTGCTCTAGCTAAAAGGTATGTAACTCTAACTCGATTATATGAATGTGTTATTAATTATGATCTTGTTAAACGCTTCCGCTATGTGTGCTTTGATCTTAATTAAGGTTTTACGTAATTGTTATGAGTAATATAAACCTTCAGAAAGTTGTTTTCAATGCATTTTGAAGAACTCAATCATCTTAAGGCCAAGAAGTGGAACATCGGATTCCCGACTGAAATAACAAGTATGAAAATGACAAAGACGAGTGCCAAGTTTGTTGGGAATTATTTGTATAATTATCAAGTATCACTAGTTATGTAGTAAGTATCGCTAGTGTAAGCAAGTACTGTTAGTGTTGACGCGGTACATGCAAGTACCGTTAGTTGTATTGTCAAGTACTGCTAGATTGATAAGTATGATTTTCTCTTTAGTAAAGATATGTTATAGTTATAATAGGAGTATATCGTGTGTGATATACGTGTCCTAATAGAATATTCTAGAGTTTCTTGCACTATAAAAGGAACATAGGGTCGTTGAGTTTATTGTACTCAACATAGTTTACGATTAATAAAGAATCGATAGTTAGTTAAACCTTGTTCTTATTAGTTTTGATAAGTTAGATTCCGCATAACTTATCTCTAAGTTTAAAGCTTTTGTTCACTTATGAGCTGAAATAGACACTTATTTAGGCACTTGAGGTTGCTTAGATATCCTTCGAAAGGTGTATGAGCTGAAATAGGCACTTTTCAGGAAAAAGAAGCTAACATTATGGTAATGTGTACATTGCTCTTCTTATTGTTTGTGTATAACTAATCCTTTTGGTCTTTTGACGGCATGCTGGAGAAAGCCTCTTCTAGCGACTAAGTTGAAGGAGCTTCCGCTGTGGATGTTACTTAACAGAATGCACATGTCTTCCTATCATATTTGTGTAATATCCGTAGGTTTCATGGTTATTCTTTATGATAAGTGAATTTGTCATGATTTGTATAACTAGAGAGCAAAGCCTAGAGGAGTTTTTAATTGCTAGAGGTGGCAAAACTGGCGAAAGGGCACGAGCATCGGGCAAAACAAGCACATGCTAAACGGTTAATTTTTTTACAATTTAGGTTTAATGGGCAGGGCCATAGGGCAAACGGATAAAATAGAAGATGTGACAATTTGAGAACCATTCGTTAAACTTGGTTTAATTTCTCAATATTTAATATTTTCATAAGTTTTTTTATATTTTCGCCGGTTTTTTAAAGTTAAAAAATAGGACGAAAACTTTAATAGCTGACGAAAACTAAAAAAACTGACAAAGATGTAAAACCACTTATTAAAACGTAATAAATCGTACGAAAACATAAAACTACTGACTAAAACATAAAATTATTGACGAAAACATAAATAATCGTACAAAAACGTAAAAATACTTACGAAAACGTAAATAATCGAATGAAAACATTAAAAAACTGACGAAAACGTAAGAATACTAATGAAAACGGAAAAAGCAGACAAAAACGAAAAAAGATCAAGCGAAACATAAAAATCGGACAAAGCGTAAAAATACTGATGAAACGCAAAAAACTGACAAATACGTGAATATACTTACGAAAATGTAAACAATCGGACAAACAGGTTATAAAAACTAACGAAACGTAAAAGCTATAACGAAAACGTTAAAAACATACGAAAACGTAAAAATGCTGAGGAAAACGTATAAAAATCAGACGAACACGTAAAAATACTAGCAAAAACGTAAAGTTATTGAAAAACGAAAAAATACTGAAGAAAACGAAAAAATACTGAGAAAAATGTAAACATACTGACAAAAACGTTTAAAATCTGATAAAAGGTTAAAAAAACTGGCGAAAACGTAAAATATCAAAGATAACTTTAAAAAACTGACAAAAACGTAAAAAGTCAAACAAAAACATAAAAATATGAGAAAAAGATAAATTTACTGAAAAACATAAAGATAATAATTGGTACGGCAAAAAAAAACCCTACATTTTATAACTAGTACCAAAAAAAATTGCCCATTAGTTTGCTTACAATTAATGGCAAAAGTGCCCATTTGTTTAGAGCGCAAAAGAAATTGTCAATTAATTGGAAAAACAAAACCTTTAATTGCACATCAGGCAACATTTGTGACCTCTTGGAGTGACAATTTACTTCCATCTAGCCTATTAGCATTCAGGCTAAAAGTCACATACAGATAAAAACATACTATGCCTCGTATTAAAGGGGTGTTCTAAACATACACATTATTATCACTAGATGTATTTTCATTTACCAAGGTCTCTTGGTCTAGCGGTATGTGAGTGACCCTCTAACCTCAAGGTTGTGAATTTAAGTCTCAGTGAAGACATACGAGATAGAAATTATGAGATAGTTGGTGTGAGTTGTAAATTGTCGTTGTAAATAAAAAAATCATTAATATATACTTTAACTAATCATTGAAATCATTTAATAAGTATACTAATCATTATGCCCTTTTGTATACCATCATTTATTATACTAATCATTTGTATGATTTGACAAATCATTAAATTTATTATTTGTCATAATTATTATTTATGTTTGTATTTTTTATAATTATATATTTTCAATTATAAAAAATATGTTATCTTAAACAAAACAAATATGTAAATATAAAACTTGTAATAAAATATTGTAACTGCTATTAAGTAATTTGAGTTGAGCTTTTCAATCACTCGGTCACTACAAAATTACATCAAGTTAAATCATATTGTTTAGGAGTACGATAATAATATTCACGAAAATCATTCTGACGCGTATAATATTTCTCTTCCCATCTAGATGCAACATCACTTTTATAAGTAGTCCAAAGTGGATGAGTTATTGGTAATGGAAAACCTTCTCGTAAGGCAACTCTAATATAATGATCACCATTCACGTCGGCAATCACTATGATATTAAGTGACTCTGATTGTGGTGGACCTGACCAAAGAGGAAAACTTGTAGCGCAACCTCCATCATTGGAGAGATTTACCACCACTTTGTTATACGTTGAAGCAACTATTAATCCTGTATCTGGCATTTCCATCCACTGTCCAGCAAATCTCACGGTACTATAGATTTTGTTATAACCTAGAGTTCCAAACATACACATGTATTGTACTTGGCGTGACTCTAACTCGTTAACCAAATCCGACAAAATTCTAGGCCAATGGTCTTCAGGGAGACCAAGACCAAGAGCGACAGATCTAAACCCACAGTTTCCATCTGGTTTAAAATCTTGCAGACTTGAAGTCAAGATATGAGAATGGAAAACTTTCGGAATTTGTCTACGAAATCTTTTTATCTTACGTAGATGGTCCATATATGAATCATTCCGCGTAGATGTTAAACCCACATACGAACTATGTCTTGGTGGTTCTTCATTCAAGTCTGGGATTAAGACACGCACTCGAACTGTTTGAGAGTTTGAAAATGAACTATGTCTTCTAGGTTGCATATTCGGATCTATCTCAAAAAACCTGCATGAATTACTACGTTTACCAAGATAATGATTTTTCGGGTCAACGCGCTTCTTCTCTTGTTGTTTCTTCAAGCTTGGTCGTCCTCGAGTATTTTTTCACCGATGGTTCTTTAATCACGGTTTTACTCGGATTAACGATATCGAAAAGCTTTCTCATGAGACTCTTTTTTACAATGTCTGAGTGCTCATTGAACTTTTCTTTGAAAAGGTGTAACGCATCGTCGCATTGAATATCTTCATCTGCCACCGAATCTGACCATGAAACGTCCAACCGCCTGTGTTCGCCTTTGATCTTTTAGTTACGATGACGTAACCAAGAGGATTTGCCTTGTTTTGTGCCCATTCGTGAGAACTAAACACCTAAAATTAAGAGTTTTTTTATTAATAAGGATGCCCACTAATAATATACACATATTAATAGCAAAACCTAACAGTATAATATACACATATTAATAGCAAATCTAACATCTATTATATACACATATTGGGTGGTCCTTAGGCATTAAAAAATATAATTATATACTAATATTCTACATAAAATGGCCACCTTCTATATTTACAAAGAATCCCATATCTTATAATTAAAGTAAACTTATTATATACAAACCCTGTACATATTTTTTAGATCAGTCGCATATTTTGTTAACCGAACTGACACACTACTATAACACACAAATACTGTCAATGCAAAACCATGCGGAAATAATTGCAAAACCATTAAATCTGTAAGCTATAATATAACACACAAACATGCCAAATACAGGAGTTAAATTGATTCATGAATATGTATTAAGACATGTGAGTGGATTGTATACAAACCCTCTAGAATGCTGCTATAATTCCACCACCTCCGCGCTACAACTAATCCGCCGCTGCTACAAACCAATATACGCCGCTGCTACCATCAACCAACCCTCCACTGCTACCGAGCACCAACAAGTCGCTGCTATCAACCACCAACCCGCCGCTGCCTTCACTTTTTAATGTGTTTGTGTTTGTATATCTTGTAATTTGACACTTGTTTGTATATTTTGAATTAGGGGTGTTCTAAACATACACATTATTATCACTAGATGTACTTTCATTTAATAGAATAATCATTAATATATACTTTAACTAATCATTGAAATCATTTAACAAGTATATTAATCATTATGCCCCTTTGTATACCATCATTTATTATACTAATCATTTGTATGATTTGACAAATCATTAAATTTATTATTTGTCATAATTATTATTTATGTTTGTATTTTTATAATTATATATTTTCAATTATAAAAAATATGTTATCTTAAACAAAACAAATATGCAAATATAAAACTTGTAATAAAATATTGCAACTGTTATTAAGTAATTTGAGTTGAACTTTTCAATCACTCGGTCGCTACAAAATTACATCAAGTTAGATCATACTGTTCAGGAGTACGATAATAATATTCACGAAAATTATTCTGACGCCTATAATATTTCTCTTCCCATCTAGATGCAACATCACTTTTATAAGTAGTCCAAAGTGGATGAGTTATTGGTAATGGAAAACCTTCTCGTAAGGAAACTCTAATATAATGATCACCATTCACGTGGGCAGTCACTATGATATTAAGTGACTCTGATTGTGGTGGACCTGACCAAAGAGGAAAACTTGTAGCGCAACCTCCATCATTGGAGAGATTTACCACCACTTTGCTATACGTTGAAGCAACTACTAATCCTGTATCTGGCATTTTCATCCACTGTCCAGCAAATCTCACGGTACTATAGATTTTGTTATAACCTAGAGTTCCAAACATACACATGTATTGTACTTGGCGTGACTCTAACTCTTTAACCAAATCCGACCGAATTCTAAGCCAATGGTCTTCAGGGAGACCAAGACCAAGAGCGACAGATCTAAACCCACAGTTTCCATCTGGTTTGACATTTTGCAGACTTGAAGTCGAGATATAAGAATGGAAAACTTTCGGAATTTGTCTACGAAATCTTTCTATCTTACGTAGATGGTCCATATATGAATCATTCCGCGTAGACGTTAAACCCACATACGAACTATGTCTTGGTGGTTCTTCATTCAAGTCTGGGATTAAGACACGCGCTCGAACTGTTTGAGAGTTTGAAAATGAATTATGTCTTCTAGGTTGCATATTCGGACCTATCTCAAAAAACCTGCATGAATTACTACGTTTACCAAGATTATGATTTTTCGGGTCAACACGCTTCTTCTCTTGTTGTTTTTTCAAGCTTGGTCGTCCTCGAGTATTTTTTTCACCGATGGTTCTTTAATTACGGTTTTACTCGGATTAACGATATCCAAAAGCTTTCTCAAGAGACTCTTTTTACAATGTCTGAGTGCTCATTGAACTTTTCTTTGAAAAGGTGTAACGCATCGTCGCATTGAATATTTTCATCTGCCACCGAATCTGACCATGAAACGTCCAACCGCCTGTGTTCGCCTTTAATCTTTTAGTTACGATGACCTAACCAAGAGGATTTGCCTTGTTTTGTGCCCATTTTTTTTAAATCTTCGTGACAACTAAACACCTAAAATTAAGAGTTTTTTAATTAATAAGGATGCCCACTAATAATATACACATATTAATAGCAAAACCTAACAGTATAATATACACATATTAATAGCAAATCTAACATCTATTGTATACACATATTGGGGGTGGTCCTTAGGCATTAAAAAAATATAATTATATACTAATATTCTACATAAAATGGCCACCTTCTATATTTACAAAGAATTCCATATCTTATTATTAAGGTAAACTTATTATATACAAATCCTGTACATATTTTTTAGATCAGTCGCATATTTTGTTAACCAAACTGACACACTACTATAACACACAAATACTGTCAATGCAAAAACATGCGAAGATAATTGCAAAACCACTAAATCTGTAAGCTATAATATAACACACAAACATGCCAAATGCAGGAGTTAAATTGATTCATGAATATGTATTAAGACATGTGAGTGGATTGTATACAAACCCTCTAGAATGCTGCTATAATTCCACCACCTCTGTGCTACAACTAATCCGTCGCTGCTACACAATATCCGCCGCTGCTACCATCAAGGCATCAACCAACCCTCCACTGCTACCGAGCACCAACAAGTCGCTGCTATCAACCACCAACCCGTCGCTGCCTTCACTTTTTAATGTGTTTGTGTTTGTATATCTTGTAATTTTGACACTTGTTTTGTATATCTTGTAATTTTGACACTTGTTTGTATATTTTGAATTAACATAACAGGTTTATATAATAAACACTAATTAGTTGAGTAATTAATTAGTTAGTTGGATTTTAAATTTTGTTAAGATTTTCAATGTAAGAATTCTACAAAAATGGAGAAAACGTCCTTGGTAATTTCAAAGTCAAAGGTGGTTCTACTTTTGATTAAAATTTTACTTTTGCTCTTTCCAAAAATAATGTTTGTTTGTTTACAGTTTAAATTTAAATTTATCTAGTAGAATTAGTGTATTAATAGTATGTCCCGTATTAAAATGCCTGTAGATCAGCAAAATATGCAAGTAGTATCCGCAAATGCTAATGCCTCTAAAGACTTCTTTTAAGATAAATTATGAAATTCTATTTGAAATCATGTCTATAAAGACTGAACCAAAACCCTTTCTCAATTGCGTCAATAGGTGGGTTATATTTTCGTTAATAGAAAACAGAAGTTCTTGATTAAAAGAGAAGTTCTTGAGAAATAAGAAGAAAAGGAAGATATCTTAAAATATGTTTAAAAAGTTCTAATTATCTAATGACTATGTTAATCAAGTGAACCAAGCAAGATTCATGTATATTTACTACTGAAGATCTACTAAAATCCTTGTTACTATCTTAGACAAATACAAGTATTTGACAATGTACTAAAATACGCTCAGTATTCAGTATTCACTTTGTCAACATGTCGATTTCTGTCACCTCTAAAATTATTACCATCATTGGAGTAAACCTGTCTCGGGGATAAGGTGACATTTCAACTTCCTCATACAGAATTTCTAACTCAAATAACTGGATTCAGCAAGCAAAACAAGTAGTTCTAAAATAAAAGATACTAAATCCACACAGGTTCGAAAACAAAGAATTCAGCAAGTAAAACAGGTACTAATTCAGAAGTTTTAAAAAAACAGCAACTTTTCTTCAGCAGACTGTAACGCTCCCAGGTCAGCTTTCATTTGGCTCCTAGTTGTGCTTATCACCGCCGCCTTTGGACATAAACATGGTTTTTGGCCTTAGCTGCAAGCACAAAAATAAAATAAGCTAGTTAGTAAGTGACGGTAATAGAGAAGATCCTAATAACGTACAGCAAATTATATTCTAATCAAACACAGATTAGACAATCAAAAAGAAGTTGAAATAATGTTTACTTGATTGCTGTGGCCACACTTCTTCTTCCTACAATTGAGAGCCCTCTTTGGAAGACGAGCATAACACCTAACAACAGCAAATTCAACACAAATTAGGCAATTATCAACATAGACAAACACACAAAATAAACATAGGTTTTAAAAGTACATACTAAAGAATCCATTCAAGCTTAAAATAATCATATCATTGCAGCAAGAAAAAGATAAAAACATAGACAAATACACAAAATAAACATGGCTTTTAAAAACACCTACTACAGAATCCATTCAAGCTTAAAAAATCATATCATTGCAGAAAGAACAAGATAATCAGCATGAATCAATGACATAATCATGGTTATAATGACTTTCTTGACGCTAATCTTACAACAGCTCCAAAAGCTCAAATAATCACTTAGTGTTTAAAATTAAAGAAGACCAAGAGACCAGGGCATTAACTTACTATTACACAGTTATGCTATAAACCATATTCACAGTTATTTTAAGATACGAAACAAAACACTGCTTATATGGAACAGAGAACAACTCACTTGCGGCAAACTTTTTTGTACTGCCGGTACTTTCGACCTAATTCCAGGAGGTCCGGAGCAACTAGGGCCTGATTCATACCGCCCCCCCTCAAACGCAAGACCAAATGAAGAGTCGACTCTGAAAAAAATGCAAAAACAGAAACTAAACAACGCAACATAATAAGAAATACGCACAGAATCCAACCCTATGTTTGATACCACCAAATCTACTTTTTAAAATCATAATAAATACTGATTTGCCATATGTTTGATTTAACTTATTAAACAGCAACAATTAGCACAAACTCCTAAATCAACTTAAACTTGTGGTAAAAAGTCACTAACAAATCACAAATTCACTTCAAAACGTCACCAGCATATACAACAAATTTTACGCAATAACCTGAGGTTCCTTTGTAAATTACTATGTAATAAACTAATGACAAACTACACTGTTGTATTTGCTCAAAAAAAAAAACTACACTGTTGTAAGTTGGAAGTTCACTTTCCGATAAATATATCTCTTCCAATTACCCAATAAACTATCAACAAATCAATCGATAACTTGTAATTTTGAGCACCAATACCCCTAAATATCCAATGTCCGTATAACCATTATACCCCACAATTAGCCAACAAGAAAGTTGTCAAATATAACTTTTCATCCCATATCTAGTCACCTCTATGAAACCCTGACAGTGAACACACTTTCCTTCAACTATTCCGAAAACCACAAAACAAATCTAAATTGAAAATTTAATCCAATAATCACACCGCTTTGTATGATAGTAATAATAATAAAATAGAATTATAAAAAAGAAAAAAGTAAAGGACCTTTCTGTTAAACCATTATACCAGATATCCTAACCACACCAACAATTAGGGGGTGTTTGTTTAAGTTTATATAGTGGACTTGTGACTTACTTGGTTATCAGCTTATGATAAGCTCTAATTTTCCGGCTTATTTTAGAACTTTTCAGCTTATTTAAGTTTATCATAAGATAATAAGCTCATATTAGCCGAAAAAAAACAAAAAAAAAACAAAAGGTGGCCTTATGAAACATAAGCCAAAAACCACATAAGCCATAAGCTCGCTATATAAGCCGAAACAAACACCCCTTAAATAAAACTTTTCATTGATAAAGAGTTGCCTCTTTGTAACACTAAAATAATTGTGTCCAACAAACCCAAAGTTTTTAACATCCTACTATCTGTTTAACCTTTATATCTGAACATAAAAAATTTGTTTTAAACTATGATTTTGAACACACAAACATTTATTTTAATGTAACAAAGAGGTGACTCTTTAGGGGGTGTTTGTTTAAGCTTATATAGCAGGCTTATGACTTATTTGATTATGGGCTTATGTTTCATAAGCTCTATTTTTCCAGCTTATTTTGAAATTTTCGGCTTATTTGAGTTTATTGTGTCATAATAAGCTCATATTAGCAGAAAATTTTCAAAAAATAGCCTCGTGAAACATAAGCCAAAAACCGCATAAGCCACAAGCTCGCTATATAATCCGAAACAAACACAACCTGAATTCTTTGTAAAGACTGATTTAATTTTGTGTCCCACAAACACTAAGTTTTTAGCATCCTACCATCTGTTTAACCTTTATATCCATAAAGAATGTTTTTACCCTCTTTGTCACCCGACAAACAAAAGTGTAAGTAATAAAGAAAGTAACAACCTCTATACAAAATCAACTGATAAACTGTTATTTTTAACAGGATATTTGTTAATTTAATCATGCATCTGGTCCACCTCTTTTGACCCGACAAACACAATATTCAAAACACTTTTCAACCCATATGAAAAACCCTCTTTGTCACCCGAAAAAAAAACATATTTATTTTGTGACCCGACAAAAGACAAGTGCCCGACAACAGATAATAATAGAAAAAAAGAAGTTAAACAGACAACCTTTCTGGATGTTGTAGTCAGCAAGAGTACGGCCATCTTCAAGTTGTTTTCCAGCAAATATCAACCTCTGCTGATCTGGTGGGATACCTTTTTTAAAAAACGAAAAACCATTATTATTATCTATCATATATGAAAGGAAACTTTAGATATTTTTATAAAAAGAAAGAGTAAAAAAAAGTTACTGTTAATATCATAAGCTGAAACATTAGATATTTAAAGAAATAAATATTAATACCTTCTTTGTCCTGAATCTTGGCCTTAACATTATCGATAGTGTCTGATGATTCAACTTCGAGAGTGATTGTCTTCCCTGTCAATGTTTTCACGAAGATCTGCATTTTCTCTCTCTAAAACGGCGGTTATGATTGTTTTCTTGGTAAGGAAGGAAATGAGCTCACTCTCTCTCTCTCTATTTTATTAGGGTTGTGTTGTTCGAGATATCATATGGGCCTGGTTGTTGGGCTTTCAAGCCCATCATACATATTGTTCAAAGTTGGGCTAGTTTTTTTCCTTTTTTATTGTTGCCATTTATACCCTTAAACTTAAGGCACATGACTTTCAAGCTACAAAATAAATCTAAATGTGTCGTAGCTTAAACTTAAGGCGTAGGGCATTACTTTCGACCATCCATTTTTTTTAACAAATTTTTTTGTAACGATTTCTTAAATATTTATTAAAAGTATATTTTTATTTTTAAATTGCGATATCTTTTAATTCATTTATTTTTATCATAATTTTACCATATTTTTATAAAAAAATTCTCTTTAATTCAACATACATTTGATATATTATACAAATTTTTTGTCATTTTATATTTTTAGTGATTTTATTTACTTTAATTCAATTTTTTAAAATTTTAACATTAATTTGATTGTCAAAGATTAGTCATCGGGTACTCGTCGCTGCATTGTACGGGTACCATGCTAGTTTTGTATATCGTCCAATTATCTATGAGTATTTTGTAAATCATTTCTATGTACGTACCGCGACCCTTTCTATATGATGGTTTCGAAAGGGATTTGTGTTCTTTAATTCTCTAAATATAATAAGTATTGATGTTTTACTTTTATGTTTTATTTTGTGATTAAAGTTTATGAATTTAAATGTTACAATATAACGTGATATAACCTTTGGGTAATAAAACCAAATAAAGTGTTATAATTTTATATGAATCTATGACTCCATAAATAACCCAAAAAATGTAAGTAATTCAATCGTAAAGCTGAATATATAAAATATTTGGTCATTCATAGCCGGAATCCGGAAAAACTCGACTAAGAAATTAAAGCTAGAATTTTCTTACAATTAAAATAGGGATCAAAATCCTCTCAAGTTGAAGACAACTTCATGTTGGCCAATGAAAATTTAGATAAATGTATAAAGATTTTTTCTTTAGTGAAATTCAGGGGGCCCACTTATATTTATCTTCATTATGATTGACTAACTTTAGTTATCAAGTTAACAATAACTTGAGAGAATTCTCCTCCTTAAAATAGTGCATATCTTATCATGAGTTTTTACTTTTTAGATCCCTCACTGCATAAAGTATAATGTTAATCTTTTAGTTAAATTTGATCTAGTCAACATGAACGACAAACAAGCTTGGCCAAAGGCATGACTTCATACATGGGTTTGGAAGATCAAAGAAATGGACACTCTACCCTGATTCTCTCTCTCGGATGACGTTTGTTGATACAAAAGTTGGATGGACCGAGCTTGACCCAAATTAGGCTTGATTCGGGGTCTTGTGGACTCCGCCTCTTGCACCAAGTGAAACTTGTTTTAAGACCCAGCGCACTAAGCAGACACCGTTAGGCTTACCGTGGGTTTGTGACCCACGATTAGACTTCGGCGTGAGAGTAAGTAATCGATTTGAGTATATTAGTGTTTAGGGTATTGTGTGTATCGTACCTTCGTGGAACCGAAGGGGTTCCTTTTATACTCGAGAGAGTCCAGGCTGGGCTCCCTGTTCTTGCGGCCTAAGGAAGAGATAATGACTCGAAATAGCTTGAGTCTTCATTATCTAACTAAGGCAAGTGTATATCCCTTTTCCTTAGGCAAATATAACTATAATATAAGTTATATTCTGTCTGATCCTGTCGCACTGCGACGAGGACTTGGCTAAGTAATCAGCCTCTTGTGCGACAGCGGCTTACCGGGCCTTCTGGGCTGCGTGCGCACATCGCCCAAGTATCCAATCCATTCCTGATGGATGCGGTTAGTACCCGTGAGTCGGACTATCCAGCCCGACTAGGGACTATACGTCATCATGTCCCCTCAGTCTAGTGGTCGCAGGTCCAATCCGCAGCTACTAGACTATAATCAAACCAAAACAGTCGCATAGTCCAAGCATAAACAAAGATTTTAAATATTCCCGCCAAGAAGACATACATCCCCCTTTTTGCCTAACCTCCTTGGTACCCGGGAAAAGCGCTTGCCACGTCATAGTTACCCCCTTCATCTTCCACTGTTAGATCTGGCAAGTGGGGAACACATGACACACATCTGACCGTGAACAGTAAAACCATGAAGCCTATATAAACCCCTCACGCCTCCTTTTGACTGCTTACCATCTACAAAACCTTCAAATCACCATTAACGCCTCTATCATTTACCATCATCACCAGATCTTTTTATTAGAGTAATCCGCGCGACCACTGTTTTGTATACACAACGCCATGGTGAAACAGCTAACCGACATTACGTCAATCTTGACCATAGAGCTGCTAGACCAATTTACCTCTGACTTCTACATACCCGACTACCTGCACCCAGAAGTTCCTAACCGCAACATAATAAAAGTCAGTTCCCCGCAGGGAAGATAGGGTTGTACACCCGTTTCCTCGATTACGCAAAGCAGCGTATACCTATGTCGCGCTTTCTCCTGAGTGTGCTACTACACTACGAGACCCACGTCTCCCAACTGCATTGCATAGGGGCAGCAAAAATTTTGAATTTCGAAATAAAGTGTCGCACCCTAGACATAGAACCCACGGTAGATCTCTTCCGCGTCTTCTACCAACGACAATTAGCCAATGGTTGGGTATCCTTCGCCAAGCGAAAGGGTGGTATGCAATTTTTCGATGGAAAGATAGATTCCTTAAGGAACTGGACCGACAGATTTTTCTGGATCGACGACGCTGCCTTCCTTTTCCACTTTCCCTTCTTGACCCCTGACACTGTGAGGAAGGACCCCCTACCTGGCCCCAACTTCTACAACACTACAGATGCGGAAACCTTGAGCAACAACCGTATTCCCGTGCAAGCCTGTCCAGAGAGTGTGTTAGTCACTCTTGGCCTAAGCCGCGCAGTCATCTGTGGCGAGCACAGGGTACCAATGTTCCGCAAAGAGAGTGGCCAGGGTTAGTGGTCCTTCCCGCCTTCATCATAACATTCTGTAAGTACCATCGCATATCAAAAGACTAAAATATGTTTTCCTGTTTTCTGTTTGCCTCCTTTCGCAGTTATGGACGTTCTTGACCTTGTATTGGTGCCTTCCCCAAAGATTTGCTGGTGTACTCTCGCCCTCAGCAAGAAAATGAAGAGTCACTCCGTGACCGTGCGCAGAAAAATACCATGTACCTAGAGATTCGGGAGCCATCTGCCGCCCAAGAGAGTGAAGACACAGGCTCAGACCAACCATCGCCCCCTCCACCAGTTCAACAGTTGGAACAGCAGCCACCCATACAACAACAACCACCACCCTTTCTCAGCTCCTCGCTGTCTTCAGACAATTCTACCGGGGAAGCCGAAAAATCCGCGACTGGTTTTGAGGAAGAGGACATTACTTCTTTAGGGAAAAGACACAGAAGCCCCCCATCATCTCCACACAAATCCGCACGCCTCGGGGCCGGTCCCTCCTAGACAGGGGTGCGCAATCGAGGAAGAGTTCGAGGAGAACCTCACAAAGACCCCCCCCCCCCCACGCACTCCTCTCGCCACCATCAACCTAAGGTAACCATCCTCTTATATACGGTGGCGTGAACTATACATTCTTCGTTGCACCCCCATGTCATTATTTTTTATGTACCCGCCTAACCATTATTCTTATGTAGTAGTGACGAACAGAAAAAGTTCGTTGCAAAGGCGAAGACCACACCCTCCCCCCACAAGGAGACTTCATCAGCGGGAGGAAGTGCGTTTGCACAATATCCTACCTTTGCCCCTGACTGGGAGCTTCCTTCATCCTCTGACCTAACGAGTGCGTTTGACTGCGCAAGCTTTTTAGACAACATCGTGCCCCTGGCCAAGAGGAAGTGCTAGAAGGGATGAGCGATGTTGTCATGGCCGATGAGGCAAGTTATTTGGCAGCGCAACATGTTATATTGACATCGAACCTCAAGAAGAGATACTTGGGGTTGTCTGCCAAACTTCACACTACGGAGGAAAAACTGAGGCAGGTCACTGAAGAGAAATCCTCCGCTCTCGGCGATATGTAAGAAAAACTACCAAGAGGCCGAGAGAGGAAGAAAAGATGCCGCCCTCCTCGACTCTTTGACAGAGGAAAGGAACAGACTATCCTTCGCTCTCGATGAAGAGCGCGCCCAACTCCACCAGTTAAAGGCCTCCAACCTAGTTGCTATGGGGGCCTTTGAGGAGGGAAAAAATAGGTTCGTTGTTGATGTTGACGCGCTGGGTGCTAGGGTAAAGGAAGATGTAAACGATCTCAGTTGTCAACTGAAGAGGCTGAGTATCGAACTGGATGAGGAACTGTACCCCCGCCTAATGAAAGAGATAGCCGAGAAGCGGTTGTTAGTGCGCCATGGTCTGCGCCTAGCCGCAATGGGCGCTTTGGAAGACCCCGCCCTGCGAACCTCATTCTCCAAGTCTATCATAGCCGCAATCAATGAGGGTACTTCAAGAGGTTTGGTGACAGCGCACAAGGGGAAGTTACTAAACAAAGAACTATTGGAGGTGTCTTTTTATTATCCGAAGGCTGATGTCAAGCTTACCACCGCCTTAAAAGAAATGATCGTATGTCTACTGCCCTCTTTTGGCCTGGAGGACAAGGATCATGAAGTCCCCTTTGAAGTTGTAATGGAGGTCTCACCTTAGCGCGCCACAAGGTAGAGGGCGCATAAGCGCTATCGGACTTTCACTTAAAACCATCGTTGGAGCAACTGACCATTCCAATTTTTGCCTGACCCAGGGACGCTCTTGATCCCTTCAAGATTGAGAAGGAAGTTCCACTGTCCGAGGTCCTTGCAGCGCACGAGAGCCGCGCTGCTGCCAAGAAAGCCCTGCTGAACATAGAAGCGGCACCTTCCGTTGGTGCGACCCATCTTGCTCCTTCTATCCCTATGTTTCCATTGCCACTGCTGGAGAGGGATTCGCGCCTGCTGGACCGGATGGAAAAAAGTCTGAAGGATCACAGCACTACTGCTTACTGCCCACCTTTGCTAAAACTGAAGAGATCCTCCTCCGAGACCCATTTGCTCTCCAATCGCCTTAGGGATTTGTAAATACTTTGTATTTGTTATCCACGAATGTTTGCCTTTGTAATAAACAATATCTCTTTTTTGTTATGAAAAGTATATTTAATGTTTATAGCGCAATTTCGCATAATAAGTTAATGTAAACTTATAAATAGTCCATATGGGTTTGAGAAGCTCATTACGTGCGGTGTACCGCTACTACCATAAGGACGGTCAGGTGTGGCTAACCAATTGTTAGGTGCGCACAAGTGTGTCTTAACAGACTCAGAGTTTACTGGCGGCATAACTTGCTACGACGTCATTAATAGCAAGGGGCCTGTCAAGGATACACGATCCATGGTCGAAGGGGTTGCACCCCACTTACTCGACGAGTCTAATTAGTAGGGTAGGCTCATTCCTCTTATTTCTCCTGGAAACGTTGTGCACGCGTGCGCTAGTAGGCAATATATAATAAGAAAAAATTATGTAGGAAATAAAGAATTTTTTTTCAGAATGCGCCGTGGAACTAGCTAGGGACCGCGACTGTTTTATTAATACTTGCAAGATTTTAAATATATAAAATAAAAGGAAAAACAATACATTCACTTAAGAAGTTCGCCCTTAAAGGTAGCACTTCTTTAGATGGCATATGTTCCAAGGTCTTTGTAGGTCGCGACCATCCATATCGCGTAGCCGGTACGCGCCATTTCCAAGTGCATATGTCACTATGTAGGGTCCCTCCCATTTTGGTCCAAGTTTTCCTGTATTCCTGGTGCGACTAGCTATGTTTGAATGATACACGAAGTCACCCGGCCTGAAGGAGGTTTTTCGCACCCTCGCATCATAGTAACCTTTCATTTTTGCCTTTGACCTAGCTTCGCTGATTGCCGCCAACTCTCTTCGCTCCTCGATTATGTCTAGGTTTACTCATAGCTCCTCGTCATTTGTGACCATATCTACCTCTGCTGTGCGAAGTGTTGGCAATCTAACTTCTGCTGGAATGACTGCCTCCGTACCATATGTTAAGGCGAAAGGGGTATCCCCCGTGGCTGTTTTGATCGTCGTGCGAAGTGCCCACAGGACATGTGACAACTCATTGACCCACTTCTTGTTATGCTCCCCCAATCGCGCTTTTATGCCGTCCCCCAGACTCCTGTTTGCTCTTTCCACCAGTCCATTTATTTGTGGATGGGCCACCGATGCAAACCGTTGGTGTATTCCATTTTCCGCGCACCAATCCTTAAATGGGTTTTCCGCGAATTGCTTTCCATTATCAGAGATCTGACTATTTCACCTGGTAGTCCAAAACGACATACTATATTATCCTATACGAACCTTTTTACATGGTTCCCTGATAGGTGTGTAAACACCCATCCTTTTTACCACTTAACTACAATAATAACCAAGCCAAAACGTGTATTTTATGTCGTAAATGTCGGAATTATGCGTGGTTTGTGTTTTTGTTGTGATTTAGGACGAAAATGTGAAAAGGGGAGAAAACACGGGCATTCACGGGCTTTTATCGAAGAAAAAGACAAAAGACGAAGTCAAGAAATCAAGAGTGCAAAAAGAACGGAAGTCCAAGACCAATTCTAAAGATTTATCGAAGAAAAAGTCAAAAGACGGAAGTTTACTAAAAGCCGAAGAACTCAAGTCTAATTTATTGAAGAATTACAAGACGAGTTTAAAGAAATCCCGAGACAAAGTCATTAAAGTCGAAGAACTAAGAAGATTAAGGACTTAATGATGCAATAAAGAAAGAAGAAAGAGGGGAGGAAGCTTCCTAAGCACCTCCCTAATCCTCCTATAAATAGATGATTAGGATTTCATTTTCATGTTGTTGGCTAAGTGTGACAATTAGTCTTCCACCCTTTAATTACTTGTTCTTTAATTACATGTCATTTAATTAATTGTCTTGCACCTTAAATACATTTAATTTCAAGTAAGTTTCCTTTTAATTATTGTCAATCTTTACTTTTATTGTTTGATCTCCTATCTACCTTTCTTGTTTGATCTTAATCTTTATGTTTATTGTTCATGTTCTTGAATTTTATTAAATTGATTAAGTGGGTTTTGATTATTGTGGTTAGTATTGTTAGTTTGATTGATTTAGATTGATAGATTATCATTAGTTGATTATTTGTTATTAATCTCGTTTAATCTTTTGGTTGATTTTGATTAGTTTTGGATTAGATTCGTGTTTTCTTTGTCCCGTGTTCTTCGCTTCTGTTCATTTCCCAGGTTGTTCCGAATCAAGCAGGACATTCCGAACGAAGGGTGTTTGTTGTTTATTCCGAGTGAAGGAATTGTGTTGTGATTGTTCCGAACCAAAGTTTTGTTCAGGAAGTTCCGAATCAGTGAAAGTTCCGAATCAGTAGAAGTTCCGAATCAGTGGAAGTTCATTCGGAATAGGTTCATTCGGAACATTCCGAACGAAGGTTTTGAGGAATTGTTCCGGATCAGCAGAATATTCCGAGTCAAGGGAAAGTATTCCGGATCAACGAGTTCATTCAGAACATTCCGAGTGAAGGAGTTTATTCGGAACATTCCGAATCAAGACAAGATTTCGGATCAAGGTGGTTCATTCAGAATATATTCCGAATCAAGACATTGTTCCGGATCAGCAAAACATTCCGAACCAAGCTTCATATTCCGAACCAAGTGAACATTCCGGATCAAGGCTTATATTCCGAGTGAAGGATTTATTCCGGATAAGTGACATATTCCGAATAAAGAATTTATTCCGGATCAAGTTTTTATTCCGAATGAGCTGTTTTCAGGTTCTTTTTAGTTTCAGTTTTTAAGTTTTAATTTTTAAGCTTTACTTTTCCCGCCTTTTTACTTAGTCGCACTTTAAGTTTACTTGCCTTAGATTTATTTTAAGCCTTGCCTTAGTTTAAGTTTTAGTTGCGTTTTAAGTTTGCCTTAGATAACTTTAAGTTTGCGTTATTTACGTTTAGTGCCTTTTAAATTCTCGTCACGTTTTAAATTCTCGCCATTTATTTTAAATTAGATTTAGATTTACTTTAAAGTCTCGCACTTTTAATTTTACTACAACGACACAACTATTGTTTCCACCAAAAGACAGCTGAGTCGCATAGTTAACCAGTTATCAATTCGATTAGACTTGGAACAACGATATTTTCTTACCGGGCAAAAGCCTTGTATCAAACGGCGCCGCTGCCGGCTCTTTTCGTAAAGATTAACGGTTTTCTGTGAGAGACGCGTTGCTTTTTGGGATCCGTTCATTCGTGAGCGTTATTTTTCTTGCTTAAAAATTTCAAAAAATCCATAAAAATTAAAAATTTTCAAAAATCTAAAAAGATTTTATTTTTATCTTTATAGTGTATATATATTTTCTCTTTGTGTTTGGTATCTTTTCTTTTGCCTTTGTAGGTGTATGCGTACTAGATCTTCTACTTATCAAGAGCCCGAGACTCGTGAAGATTTAGCTATGGCAGGCGTGAACAACAACAATAATCCACCGCACCTTAATAATAACAACAACAATGTTCTTCCACAGCCCGATCTACGGACAATGGAGGAGCTTTGTCAACCTACCATGTTTGGACGAGGAGGACCGATTGCGCCGATGCAAATCACGGCTCCGGAGTTTTCGTTGAAGCATCACATGATCCAGCAAGTGCAAAGTAATCCATTCGCCGGAATGCCTGATGATGATGCCAACAAACACCTCGACAAGTTCATTACTATTACCCAAAGCATGAAGTTGCCCGGTGCCACAATGGATGTTCTTCGCCTTCAACTCTTCCCATATACTTTATCACACCACGCCGAGAAATGGTTTGATCGTCTCCCGAAGAATTCAATTCATACTTGGGATGACATGACTCAACGCTTTTTGTCGCGCTACTTTCCACCATCCATGGTCACGAGCCTTCGAAATCAAATCAGCGGTTTCATGCAAGAACCCGATGAATCTCTCTTTGATGCTTGGGAAAGATATAATGTCTTGATCGATCGATGTCCAAACCACAACATGCTCCCTATGACCTTAATTGATACTTTCTACAACGGTTTGACTTTTCGTGATCGTGATACGATTAATGTAGCCGCCGGTGGCACATTTATGAAAAGGAGACCCGAGGAGTGTAGAGAGCTTATTGAGAACATGACTACTCACCACAAGAACTGGGATTCCTACGCATCTTCAAGGAACAACCCGAGAGTCAATGTTTCTTCTACTTCAGCAAACCCCGACATGACCGAATTCACCCGCATGATGGCCGAAATGAACAAAAATATCTTGCTTCTCGCTACAAACCAACAACAAGTTAAAGCGGTAGCCAATCCTTGTGAAACATGCGGCGGTCCTCACTCATACACCGATTGTCCTTCTACTCAAGGAAATCTGGAAAACGTGTATGCAGCTTATGGTAATTATTCACCGGGAAATTACCAAGCCCGACCTCAAGGGGATCGAAATTTGCTGAGTTACCGATCCAACAACTACCTTTCACCCGGTTTTTCTCCTCAAAACCAAAACCCCAACAACAATTACACTAGAAGCAACCAAATCCCACCTCGAGCTTCTAATCCTTATCACCCAGATGTTGAAGCCTTAATGAGAACCCAAGGAGAGCAAATCAAGAATCTACAGAGCCAAATTATCAATTTGAAAGGGGATATCACCAAGCAAGGGAATGACATTAGATCCGAGCTTCGAGATAATATTCAATCCTTCTTCAGCAATCAAACGAATGATTTGAAGAATATGCTGGCTAGTTTCTTACCCACCGCTCAACCTTCTACTTCGAGTTCTCTACCTTCAAACACCGTCACCAATTCGCGAGCAAATGTGAGTGCTATTACTACCCGTAGTGGAGTTACCATAGTAGGACCACCTATTCCGCCCCCATCATCTACACCTCCTTCACCACCATTTATTCCTACTCCTCCCACACCTAGTATTATTACACCATTACCGTCTCCGCCTCGTCATGACAAAGTACCCACCAAGAATCCTCCACCAACCCCACCTTCAACATCTCAACCTTTACTTGTATCATCTACACGTTCACCACCTAAACCCAATATTCCTTATCCATCTCGCTTAGGCAATGCCAAAATGCACACCAAGGATGACATCCAAATGTGAAACTATTTGAAGAAAGTTTCGGAAATGACCGTCACTTTTCCCCTTGTCGAAGCTCTAGCACAAATGCCTAAATTTGTCAAGATGTTTAAGAATTGCTTAGCAAGAAGGAGAAGATGGCCGAGTTTGTTAATACTCGATTGAATGAAAATTGTTCTGTCGTCCTTCTTAAAGAACTTCCGGAAAAACTTGGAGATCCCGGTCTTTTTGTGCTTCCTTGTACTTTTAACCAAACCGACAAATTTACTGCCTTAGCCGATCTCGGGGCCAGTATTAATTTGATGCCGTTAAGTGTTTGGAAAAAGTTATCATTGCCCGACCTTACACCCACCAAAATGACTCTTGAGCTAGCCAATAGCACTCTCGCTTACCCCATTGGTATTGCCGAATATGTGTTCATTAAAGTTGGCACATTCACTTTTCCGGTCGACTTTGTCGTTGTTGATTATGAAATGGACCCTCGTATTCCGTTAATACTTGGACGCCCATTTTTGAGAACCGGTAGAGCTTTAATTGATGTGGATAAATGTGAGCTCATTATAAGAGTCGGGGATGATGCCCAAGTTTTTGAAATGGGGAAGCTTACAAATAAATCCTATAGAAGAGAATCAGCGAATATGATTAATGTGCTTGATGATTTTGTCATCTACAACAATCCTCTATTCGATTCTTGCAATGATAATCCACTTTTTCAAGATGATGTGGATGATTCTCTCTCCAATTTGGAACCTTCACCCATATATGATTCTCCACCGATCTTTGATGCTTATGATGATGATTCTAGCTTCAATAGAGATGATTATGATGATTTTACTTCTAAGTATCTTGACATGCCCACCTATGATGATTTGATGAGGCCGATACTCTTTCGAGTGATTCTTCTCATAATGAAGATCCTCCGCCAACCATGCTTAATCCTACTTTGGATGAATACTAATTTGAGGAAGACTTTTCTACTTTTCTCAATACTTACTTCCCTCATGAGAGTGATGCTCCTCCTTTAGACTTTGATGATTATGGTCTTCATCCTACTTCGGATTTGAAGAAAATTCTTTCAAAGGAGAAGCAACCGGACGACACCAACATCCGCAGCACGTATGATTTAACACCTCTTTGTCCACCTTTTGAGGACGAGGTTGTGCATTTTCTTCGCGGATCATCTTCAAATTCTGCTGAGTCTGAGTGCTATTTTCCCCTAAAGGAAAAGGTGTTCGACCCTGGTATCGATATTCTTCAGCCATCTCAATATCCATCTGATGAAATAAAAGGAAAGATTTTTGGAACTTTTGAAGATATGCTTGCACCTCTTCACCCTTGCTCCCACCGTGCTCCATCTTTGCTTAAGGGAACCTTGCCTACTCTTCTTTGGCTTGCCTTGTTCGCCTTAAGCTTGTGCTATTTGATGGACGAAAACTATGTATTTGATCCTGGTGGATATGTTTCATGCTTCTTCCTATGCTAATCAAGGTCGAGTCAGGCTCACGACTCGGTGAACAAAAATCAAGCGCTTCTTGGGAGGCAACCCATGTTTCTATCTTTTAGCTATCTTTATCCTAAGTGTAGGGGAGACCCGTTGGTGTTTGTTATTTCCTCTCTTCTCATATTCAGGGATTCGAGCGCTCAATGATCCACTCTTGATGATTTTTGACGACCCGTGATTCCGTGTTTTCCGTCTTCCCGGTCTATCCTGAACTCTTTTTGATTCACTATTTTATATTTTCCAATATTAAAATAGGAATCTCGTTAGTTGTCTCTTTCCTTAGCAAGATTTAAACAACGTGCACAATGTCCTAAGTGTAGGGGAGTTTACTCCCACATGCTTAAACATTGAGGACAATGTTTATATTAAGTGTAGGGGGGACTTCTATCGAAGTTAAGTGGTCTTTTCCTTGTATTTGTCCTCATTTTAACCGGAAAATCAATTTTTCGACATTTTTCAAAATTTTTGATCTATTTTGGCCTATTAGTTTTTACCTTTGTATAGTTATTTTCTTTCTTTACTAGAATAAATTTTAATAAAGTGGTTTTAATTTTCAAACGTTGTGAATCTTTTGACTCAACCCGAGTTTACTTATCTAAGTTTACTCTAGCTAGTATCCTTAACGTGTTTAAGTCAAGTTTTGCTAGGCTTTTATATAGGGATCTTTAAAACGCGAAAGTCTTAACTCTCACGTGTTAAGAACAATAACTTTTCGCAAGTTCCCATAATTGATCCTAGAGAGTCGTTTATCAAGGGAACTTTCAAATGCGAATTCTAAACTTGAAAAAGTCTAAGAGTTTGCAAGATCCTATAGATGACTCGAAAACCCAAAACTTTGATTTAATAGACTAAGTATCCACGAGTCTCATTCCTTGAGATTTTAAACTATGGAGAACGAGAGATGATAGAGTCAATTATAAGTTTGGTATTCTTTCGTGAATTTATGTGAGTTAATTATAAGCCTATTCTCCCATCGCTTGCTAATAAATTTATCTGCAATAAATAAGGTTGTACGATTTGAAAAGTTACTTAGCTTCTAGCCCAAGATCGTTTAAAAGTTGCTCGGTATGGATTAGAGTTCATAGCCAAGGCATAACTTATTGAAGCGGGATGCGAAGATTGGCGAGTCCGAAAAGGCCCTAACAAGGCATGAGGGCTACATTTTGTTGCTAAAGATCCATGATGAGATGGCATTTATACATGATCTCATCGTTCTTTTCGGGCTTTAAATGCATAAAAATGTCATAAAATACCATATATATGCTTGTGTTTGTTTACTTGTGTATTTTAGGTATGGATGTCGTGAAAAAGACAAAAGATCACAAGATACAAGGAAAAACGGACACGAGAAATGAAGCCGTACAAAGAACTGGGCCCTAATCATGGAATATTCAACAAATACCCTTGAAGACTTGAAGACAAACAAGATTGATCCTCATTTATTGAAGAAATGACACTTAAAACCCTTGTATATTAATAATTACAAGTTGGTCCCTTAAGTTTGTCAAAATCACACATAAGGTCCTTCAACTTTGAAGAAATGGCAAGATTGGTCCCTCAACAATTTCAAATTGTCAAATATGGTCCCTCATCAAGCCAAAGATACATTGAAGACCTTTGAAGATCAACATTGTCCAAAATCAGCCCTTGAAATATGCAAGAGTGTCAAAAATAACCCTTGAAATACTTTCTTAGAAAGTTTTGTGCCAAAATTGCCAAGTTGTGAAAGTTGTTACAAAGGAAATGGGCGCTGACAGACTTTTATTCACAAATGACAAAAGAAAGGAAGAAAAAGGACCAAAGGTGTGCAACTTAAACATTCAAACCTGAATATTGCGCCAAACAACTCCCATTCCCCCAATTTCGGATCATAACATGTTACTATTCACTTTTACCAACCCAGAATTTACACCAACTTAAACAAAGGGTAAATCTAAATTAACCTTACCCACACTTGATTCGCATGTGCAGAAACAAATCCCACACACAAAACCCTCACTCCCACTACTCCCTGGACCCCACACTCAACATTCTCAACCAATGAAAACACAACTTGGCCTTCAAGTAAAATGACGTGGCCAAATCAACAGCCTAGACTCTTTGCTTCATATCAAAGCTGAAATGAACGTCCAAGATGTATTTGAACAGCTCACACCAAGGACTCGTCTAGAAGGATTTAGGGCATTTAGGGAATTTCACTTCTAGGGTTTGTGAATAGTGCTAGCCTTGGCATTTGCCTATATAAAGACTCCTCAACCTGTGAGAGAGCTTTGTTCCAGATTTTAGCTTTTAAATCTTTGTAATTCCTTTTTATGAAATAAAGTTTGAATTTCTTAAATTTTGAATTCTAATCTGTTATTTATAAAAGTTTGGTGTTTGATAAGCTAAAATCTGAGTTCCATAATCTTGTTTGAAGGTTTTTGAGGCAAGGTTTTAAGTGATAAAGCTTGTGCATCAAAAATCAGAAAGTTGGTATTATTTTGATCTCACCTTGTGGTTTGTTCTTCTTAGCAGCTTGGAAGCTGGTACTTGTTCTGCTAGTACCTAAGCTCAAACAATCCAGGGCCTGGATGTAGGTCTTGGAGGTTTGCATCCTTCTCCCTTTTCATTTTCTCTTTTATTTCTCTGAATTTGGTGATTATTGCATGTTTATGCTTGAATCTGTGATATTGTGGTTGATTATTGTTTATTTGGCTTGGTTTGATGTTATTGAGGTGTTATTGATCTGATTTGTGGGTTAAATCTGCATAAGCCTTTGAAAAATTGTGAAAACAAGTTTTAAAAGGGTGTTTGGGATTACTGCATAAATTGGATTTGTGGCTTGTTAAGTTGTGGTTTGTTGTTAGCAAGAGTTGGTATCTGTTATTTGAGTGCTATTGTTCATCTGTTTGCAGGTTTTGTGGGTTTGAACACATAGATTCATAATTTGGCTATAAAATCTTAACTACTTGGTAAAATTGGCTAGGATTTTGAGGACACCTAGATCTAAGCTTAGGCTAGGGCTAACAAGTGCTAAACCTTAGTTATTCACACCAGGGAAGTAGGATTTGAGGCTTGAAATTGGATCAAGTGTCAAGTAGATCAGCAAAACTTGTCTGCATATTGTTCATTGTTCATCAGAAACATTTTATGCTTTGATCTTGTTATTTACTTTGATTCAGTGTTTGATTCTTGTTGCTTTGTGTTTGTTCTTATTTTACATAGCTTTTGTATGCATCCTGTTAAGTTTGGTTGGCTTATTCAATCTAAAACTGCTTATTAAGTGCTTAACTGCTTATTTCCATATTTGGTGCATATCTGGTGACTGTTTGGCTTATTGTGGCTTATTTTGTGAACCAAATTGTGATTTTCTTGTTGCTATTGACTCCTTGTGATTCACTGATCACAAGGGTGCCTTTGTTTCCAATTGAATCAAACCAGAACTCTCAAATAAGCTTGGTCAAATAGTCAAAGCAATGGGAACTCCTTTCCCCTGCTAGTTGCCACTGATAGTGTAAAATTGGGTTCAGCTTATCAATAAGCTATAATAGCTTATTCCAACCAGCAACAACTTTGTTTTTGTGATAGGTGCTCATATTTTGACCCATTTGTTCATACTGGAGCATTTGGTGGGTTGACTTTAGGGATTGACTAGAAAACCAACTCCATTGACTTTTTCATAAGTTCATTTGTGCTTATTCTGGCTTATTGGTTGTGCTTATTGGATTTTTGTTGATTGATTTGGCTTATTGAGTCCATTTGTGATCTTTTGCAAGTTGAATCAAGTCCTGAGGTGCCCTAAATCTCTAAAACGACTATTTTGTCTTTTAGTGAATTTTTACTTTGCTTATTTCTGGCTTATTGAGTGAGATTTTTCAAAATTTCTTTTTACAGATCTCATAAGCATCCCAAAAGAAGGTTGTGTGTCAAATTAGAGCTTATGGCATTAGCTTATGGCTTAATGGGCTGAAAAGCCCAATAAGAATAAGCTGAGTGTTCAATAAGCTGTGATAAGCTCATTTTCAGCTTTTAGGCCTTTAGAGTTTTGTTCTTAGAATTGAATTTTGAGTCAGATAGGGCTTTTCCAAGTCAATTGGGCCAAGTTTGACTTTTTGGGCCCAAAAGCCCATTTGTGTTGACTGTTTTTGGTTTTGGCCCATTTGAGGGCCCAATAGGGGTATTTTGGTAATTTCACTTTGATTTTCTGATTATTTAGGTTAAAATAAACTAGTTTGCAAGTTTTTAGAATTTTTTATAATTTTTGGATTTTTTTATATTATTTTATTATTATTTTATTATTATTTTTAAAATTTCACATTTTCCAACTTTTTCCATTTTTCTTAGGTTTAATACATTAAAATAAGAATTTAGCAACTTTTAGAATAATTTTATCTCTTTTAGATTAATTTTTATAATTATTTTAAGTTTTAATAGTTTTTAAATCATTTTAAATAGTTTTTATTAGTTTAAAAATTTCTAAAAATAGTTTTTAATCTTTTTAGGTCATTTTAGAGGTTTACCAATTGAAAAATCTTTATTTGGGCTTTTTGATAATTTATTTGATTTTTAGGGCTTTAATTAGCATTTAAAAATTAAATATTTAATTATTTAAAAGGTTTGAAAAAGTTTTTATCATTGGTAAACTCTTAGTTTATTTACTTTGATTTTTGGTGAATTTTTGGTAATTTTTAGAATTAATTTTTATTTTTGTGGTTTTTAAGGTTCTACGTTTTAACTTTCTAGTAGTACTTATTTTAATTTTTACGTCTCCGTCATCTTCTTTTCTCATCCCTTTCTAAACCAAATATTAATCTCAAATCTTGTACATCTTAGTCACACACATATACCTCCTTGGGAAACGAACTTGGAATTCATAAGGGTCATTAGTGTTGATTTTCCTAAATCATCACTCGATACTTACCCTATTTACACTCTTTTCCTAAAGAGTAGTAAAACACTACAACCAATCCAAAAGTGATGTGAAGAATCATTTATCAAAGATCAATATGAAGGATCGAGACACACGACGAAAATCAAATACTCTCGTAAAGATCATGGAGAAGTCTATCCAAAAAGGCCCTAACAAGGTATGAGGATAAATAGATCCAAGTCCTAAAAGGAGGCGGATCATTGTATATCAAAATCCCAAATAAAGATTGGAGAAAAATGAAGAAGTCGTGGTCCAAATATGAAGAATCTCTCAAAACTTCAAGTGAAGAAATTCCTATTATGAAGAGAAGGCCATTATGTTATGAACGTCTCTCAAGATTCGAAGTATGAAGTCGCTGCCAAATATCGGTCCGAGAAAGGTCTCAAATCGCGAAGCGAGTTATGCCAAGATATGAACTTTTTGAGGTCCCGAGAAGTAGTTTTAAAAGATTTTGTCCTTTAGCTAACTATTGATTAAATCGTCCCACTTTATTTTCAGCCTAAATAACTATCAAAATAAGTCAAACAATGTATCCTCGTGATCATTCAAGACAACAATAAAATATAAGAGATACACCTAGGAATAAGGGAGTCTAAGTAAATAATTGGCCCACATGAGTTCGTGTTAGTTTGCTAACTCATAATAACAATGATCTCGTTTTTAAGCTTGGTTTGGAGAAAGTGAAAACTTAAGGATGATGATCATTCATGACATTTTCAAAACCCTAAGGTATGTTTTTGATTTCTTTACTTTCTTCCTTTGAATGTTTATAATTTTCTATCTCTTTAATAAAGGCCGATATGGATTGATTATAATGGAAAATGTAAATCGTGCTTTGTAATTAATGCATTGCATGAGGACATTGCAATGGTCAAGTGTAGGGGATTTGATAGGTGTGTAAACACCCATCCTTTTTACCACTTAACTACAATAATAACCAAGCCAAAACGTGTATTTTATGTCGTAAATGTCGGAATTATGCGTGGTTTGTGTTTTTGTTGTGATTTAGGACGAAAATGTGAAAAGGGGAGAAAACACGGGCATTCACAGGCTTTTATCGAAGAAAAAGACAAAAGACGAAGTCAAGAAATCAAGAGTGCAAAAAGAACGGAAGTCCAAGACCAATTCTGAAGATTTATCGAAGAAAAGGTAAAAAGACGGAAGTTTACTAAAAGCCGAAGAACTCAAGTCTAATTTATTGAAGAATTACAAGACGAGTTTAAAGAAATCCCGAGACAAAGTCATTAAAGTCGAAGAACTAAGAAGATTAAGGACTTAATGATGCAATAAAGAAAGAAGAAAGAGGGGAGGAAGCTTCCTAAGCACTTCCCTAATCCTCCTATAAATAGATGATTAGGATTTCATTTTCATGTTGTTGGCTAAGTGTGACAATTAGTCTTCCACCCTTTAATTACTTGTTCTTTAATTACATGTCATTTAATTAACTGTCTTGCACCTTAAATACATTTAATTTCAAGTAAGTTTCCTTTTAATTATTGTCAATCTTTACTTTTATTGTTTGATCTTCTATCTGCCTTTCTTGTTTGATCTTAATCTTTATGTTTATTGTTCATGTTCATGTTTTTGAGTTTTATTAAATTGATTAAGTGGGTTTTGATTATTGTGGTTAGTATTGTTAGTTTGATTGATTTGGATTGATAGATTATCATTAGTTGATTATTTGTTATTAATCTCGTTTAATCTTTTGGTTGAATTTGATTAGTTTTGGATTAGATTCGTGTTTTCTTTGTCCCGTGTTCTTCGCTTCTGTTCATTTCCCAGGCTGTCCCGAATCAAGCAGGATATTCCGAACGAAGGGCGTTTGTTGTTTATTTCGAGTGAAGGAATTGTGTTGTGATTGTTCCGAACCAAAGTTTTGTTTAGGAAGTTCCGAATCAGTGAAAGTTTCGAATCAGTAGAAGTTCTGAATCGGTGGAAGTTCATTCGGAATAGGTTCATTCGGAACATTCCGAATGAAGGTTTTGAGGAATTGTTCCGGATCAGCAGAATATTCCGAGTCAAGGGAAAGTATTCCGGATCAGCGAGTTCATTCGGAACATTCCGAGTGAAGGAGTTTATTCGGAACATTCCGAATCAAGACAACATTCCGGATCAAGGTGGTTCATTCGGAATATATTCTGAATCAAGACATTGTTCCGGATCAGCAAAACATTCCGAACCAAGCTTCATATTCCGAACCAAGTGAACATTCCGGATCAAGGCTTATATTCCGAGTGAAGGATTTATTCCGGATAAGTGACATATTCCGAATAAAGAATTTATTCCGGATCAAGTTTTTATTCCGAATGAGCTGTTTTCAGGTTCTTTTTAGTTTCATTTTTTAAGTTTTAATTTTTAAGCTTTACTTTTCCCGCCTTTTTACTTAGTCGCACTTTAAGTTTACTTGCCTTAGATTTATTTTAAGCCTTGCCTTAGTTTAAGTTTTAGTTGCGTTTAAGTTTGCCTTAGATAATTTTAAGTTTGCGTTATTTACGTTTAGTGCCTTTTAAATTCTTGTCACGTTTTAAATTCTCGCCATTTATTTTAAAAGATTTAGATTTACTTTAAAGTCTCGCACTTTTAATTTTACTACAACGACCACAACTATTGTTTCCACCAAAAGACAGCTGAGTCGCATAGTTAACCAGTTATCAATTCGATTAGACTTGGAACAACGATATTTTCTTACCGGGCAAAAGCCTTGTATCATTCCCCGTGATAGTTGCAACTGCCTTCGCCTCAATCCACCTCGTGAAGTAATCCATCGCGACTATGAGGAACTTAATACCACCTGCAGCGACGGGAAAAGGTCCCACTATATCTATTCCCCACTTAAAAAATGGCCATGGGGAAGTGATAGGCGTCATTTCCTCCTGGAGCTGCCGCAGTATCGGCCTGTGCACCTAGCAATCGTTGCATTTGTTGATGAGCGTGCGTGCGTCTGTGTGCATAGTTGGCCAGTAATATCCACTGCGCAACGCTGTTGCTACTACGGACCTTGGCCCCGCGTGCATGCCGCGACCCCTCGTGGATTTCTCTTACGAGGTACTTTGCTTGGCGTGGCCCTACGCATCTGAGCCATGGCTGAAGAAATGATCGTTTGTAGAGAATTCCGTTTCTGATTTCAAATTACCTTGATCGTCTCCGTATTCGTCGTGCCTCGACTTCGTCATCCGGGAGGGAATCATTGGCTAGATAGTCCAGAATTGGTGTTATCCATGTAGGACCTTCTTCCTCTACTATCGCGGTTACCTCTTGCTCTTTTATTGATTTATCCTTGAGGATCTCCACTAGGACCTGTTTTGACAAGTGCGCAAAACTGGTGGACGCTATCTTGCTAAGTGCGTCTGCTTTCTTGTTTTCACCCCTGGGTACTTGGCATATCTGGAACCTATTGAACCCCTCAATCAGTGCTTTGGCTTTTTGTAACTGCACCATATTATCTTCTTTTGCTTCATAATCGCCAAGTATATGGTTTGCCACCAGTCTAGAATCTACGTTCGCTTCCAAATTGCACACACCCATTCTCGTTGCAATTCTTAGCCCTGCGATCAGCGCCTCATACTCTGCCTCATTGTTTGTGGTTGTGAACTCAAAACATAACGCGTATGTGAATTCCATTCCTTCGGGATTGGTGAGTATGAGCCCCGCAACTGATCCATCAGTGCAAGACGACCCATTTGTGAACAAAATCCACGGGGCTTAGTCCTCTTCCATTTGATCTAGCCCCTTAACTCCTTCCTCCGGTTTTTCAATGATAAAGTCTGCCAGAATTTGTCCTTTCACGGCATTGCGCGGTCTGTAGGTAATGTTGTGTTTCCCTAGTAGAACACTCTACTTTTGGAATCTGCCTGCGACCTCTGGTTTTGAGATCACCTGCTTTATGGGTTGATCCGTTATCACCACTATTGGGTGCGCTTGGAAATATCTGCGCAACCTCTTCGCTACAAACACTAGCGCGAGCACCAATTTTTCTATTGGGGTATAATTTAGCTCCGAGCTATGTAACGCTCTACTTATGAAGTACAATGGTGTTTGCACATTTTCTCTGTCCGTCATCAGCATCGCGTTGATCGCTCCATGCGTTGTGGACAAATATATCATCAGCTCTTCTTTAGGTCGTAGCGCGACTAACATAGGGTGCGAAGCTAAATGCGCTTTTAATTCCTCGAAGGCCTTTTCTGCTTCCTTCGTCCAATTGAAGTCCCCTTTCTTGATGCACTTTTTAAGCATTTTAAATAAGGGGAGCGACTTTTCTGCTGATTTGGACAGGAACCTGTTCAGTCCTGCAAGCTTCCCATTTAGCGACTGCACTTCCTTTTTCGTTTTTGGGCTCTAGAGTTGAATGACCGCGTCTGTTTTTTCCGGACAGGGGTTGATTCCATTGGGGTCAATCATGTATCCTAGGAACATGCCTTCTGTCGCCCCAAAAGTGCACTTCTTTGGATTTAACTTCATGTTTATCCTTCTGAGTGTAGAGAATGTTTCCTCTATGTCCCGAATAAGCTCGCTCTCCGTGTGACTTTTTATTACCAAATCATCGACATATACCTCCAAAATTCGCCCTATTTGGCCTTCAAATGCCTTAGCAACCAGTCGTTGATACGTGGCCCCTGCATTCTTTAGTCCAAACGACATTTTTGTGTAACAGTACACGCCCTGGCTGGTATGGAATGTTGTCTTTTCCTCATCTTCTTCTGCCATTTGTATCTGATGGTATCCCTTGTATGCGTCTAGGAAGCATTTAAAGGGGTACCTGCACAACGGTTCCACCTTCCAATCTATTTCTGGGAGTGGATAGCAATCTTGAGGGCAAGCTTTATTGAGGTCTGTAAAATCAACGCACATGCGCCAGCTGCCATCATGTTTATTTAACATTACCGGGTTAGCAAGCCAGTCGTGATAGTAAACTTCCCTCATGATTCCTGCATCTACCAGCTTTTTTACCTCGTCCAATATTAATTTGTTGCGTTCTGGGGTCTGTCCTCTTTTATTTTGCCTAACCGGAGGGTATCCTTCGCGGATTTGAAGCTTGTGTTCGGCTATCGACCTTGGTACCCCTGTCATATATTTTGGTTCCCATGCGAAGACGTCTAGGTTATCCTTCAAAAGGCAACACACGTCTGTCTTTCCTTTGTCAGACAATGTCCCTCCGATCGTTATCTCCTGGTCCAGATACTGCGGATGCACTGCTATCTTTAGGTTTGGTGGTGAGTTCACCTTCGGTTCCATCGTGATCCTAGGAGGTTCTGTGATCGCGTTGCACTCCGGGGGTGTTATTGTCGTGTTGAAGATCGTTACGATCCCTCCATCCACTGGGAATTTCAACATGCCATGAGCCGTGGAAGGTACCGGTCACATTGCTAGTATAGCTGGCCGCCCTATGATCCCGTTATATTGCGACGGCGGCCGTATGATCAAAAAATTCATCGAGACTTTCGTCGAGTGCTCATCATTTCCTACTTTTACTACTAGCTTTAATTGGCCCAAGGGCCATACCGCTTCTCCGTTGAATCCGATGAGCGGGGAAGTCGCAGGCACCATCTGGCTCTTTATTTCTGCGCTAAGCTTTAGAAAGCAGTGTTCATACATTATTTCCGCTGATGAACCTCCATCCACATACATCCGATGTATGCTATGCTCACCAACGCTTACTTCTATGACTAGCGGACCTTCTGCAATATTCCTCAAGTGCTGAGCGATGGGAAGGAGATGTCTTTTCCTTTTGAGAATTTTTGGCTCACCTTTTGCTTTGTCCTTCGCTGACATGATTCCACCATGTAAATAGTTGTGCTAGCGATTTTTTGTCCTTCGTTTTTCACGGTTTCCTTAACGAGGTGTTTCAACTTGCCTTCTTTTACCATATTTTTGATATGTTTTTGCAGCTGAATACACTTGTTCGTGAAAATGGATGGCGCCAACTTGTTGATACAAAATTTGGATGGACCGAGATTGACCCAAATTAGGCTTGATTCGGGGTCTTGTGGACTCCGGCTCTTGCACCAAGTGAAACTTGTTTTAGGACCCTACGCACTAAGCAGACACCGTTAGGCTTACCGTGGGTTTGTGACCCACGATTAGACTCCAGCGTGAGAGTAAGTAATCGATTTGAGTATATTAGTGTTTAGGGTATTGTGTGTATCGTACCTTTGTGGAACCGAATGGGTTCCTTTTATACTCAAGAGAGTCCAGGCTGGGCTCCCTATTCTTGCGGCCTAAGGAAGAGATAATGACTCAAAATAGCTTGATTCTTCATTATCAAACTAAGGAAAGTGTATATCCCTTTTCCTTAGGCGAATATAACTATAATATAAGTTATATTCTGTCTGATCCTGTCGCACTGCGACGAGGACTTGGCAAAGTAATCAGCCTCTTGTGCGACAGCGGCTTACCGGGCCTTCTGGGCTGCGTGCGCACATCGCCCAAGTATCCATTCCTGGTGGATGCGGGTAGTACCCGTGAGTCAGACTATCCAGCCCGACTAGGGACTATACGTCATCAACGTTATTCAACGCTCTTTTGTTCGTTGTATTGTATATAATCTACCTAGTCTCTTGATATTTTTACTTAATTACTGTTGAAGCAAAATTCTCCGGCTAGGCAAATGCTAGCAAATTCCCTTCAGTCACAATGATGGTGTTCTTGTATCTTGGTATAGAACCTACGAACACAAGTCAACACACGTTAGCCTTGCCCCAGGTTTGACCCTGAGACCAAGCTCCGGCGTGAGAGTAAGTAACTATCACGGAAGTGGTGTCCGATGTGGAATACCGGAGATTAAGTGTAAATGCAAAGAGTAATAATGGTAAAGAGTCAGTTGTGTGTGTATTAAATGTGTGGAGTATTTATACTACTCCACCAAGTATATCTGGATGTCTAGTCACATCAATAGACTAGGTTCTGAGCCCAAGGTAAGATTTTCACCATGAATCGAGGGATTCGTTTCCAGGGCGACGGTGCTTGTTTATTCCGTTGGATTGAAGAAGGCAAACTGGATAATACGATAGGCTACTTTTGCCTTTCACCAAGTCCTAGGCTTAGGCATTAAATGTTCTACTGTTCACATACCGACTTCATTAATTGTTGGGGTCTCGGCTATAGTCCGGGGTAGTGCACGTGTCCGGAGACATTGGCCGGAGACATACGCGAACATGTCCCCCCAGTATCATAGCGTTAGGATCAGCTAGTGGTGTGATACTTTAAATGTGTGGATCCGAACAGTAACGGGCCTAATTAATGTGAGTCGTCTTATTGACTTCCCATTAATTGTTTTTGTCTTTTGGTCCCTGCGATGTCACCCACTCGAAACATTGGGTTTTGTTTCATCGGTTGTGATCTGGCTCCACGTTTCTACTTCCAATTTCAACGACGTGGATTGAACATGGGAAAACGTGCACGTCCCTTCAGTGTCTCTCCATCCTGTATAAATACCTTCCTTTTTTCATTCTTGTTTCACTCTCTTTTTCTTTCTTTTTCCTCCATTGTTGCTTTTTGCTTCAAGAATTACTTTCTCGCCAGGTGTGCCCTCGTTTCTTCCCTCTTCGATTTTATGTTAATATATTTTGTTATGTCTGTTAGTGATTCCGAGGATGAGGTTGGGCCCTCCTTTCGCGATCCTAAGTGCGATATGCACATTAGGGTTTCCAAGTTATCTGATGACGATCTTAAAAAGATCGTTAGGAAATATCTTATTCCAGATGAGCTTCGTCCTCGCCTACATGATCCTCTCTTGACTATGGATCAACTTCCGGAGCGTTTTATTGGGATTTATGAAGATTATTTGAAGCATGGGGGGCTTCGGATTCCCTTCTCAAGCTTCTTCTTAGCCGTGATCCGGTATTTTCGTGTACACATCTCTCAGTTGGTTCCCATAAGTGTTAACCGTGCTACCATGTTTGAAATTCGTTGTCGAAGTCTGAATATACCTTGTACAGTGAATCTATTTCGCGTGTTTTATAGACTGTGGAAGCAGGGTCATTGGTTTTCATTCGAGGGCAGGTGGCCTCCTAGGTATGGTAAGTGTTTGACCGAGACGACATCTAGCTTGAAATTTTGAAAACACAAGTGGTTTCTTCTGGACCGAAGGGAGATTCCTCATGCCATGCCCTGGAGGAACAGAGATACGAATGTTCATGATGACTTCCCTACACATTTTAATGCGGATCACACAACGTTGCTTGTTGACAATCCCATTTTACTTCGCCCTCCTCACAAGCATTTGTTGTTTTTATCTGGTTTATAGTGTCCTTATGAGAATCATCCGTTCCGTCGGATTGTAGTTGATCTTGATAAAAAAAGGGTACTTTTGCATACAAATGTTTTTTGCTATTTCCGCGGGCTATTGTCGCTCGCTCTAACCGTTGTCTTTTTCTTTCTTGCAGAACTTACCATGGATGAATTTATCAAGTTGTCGTCCTTTGATAACGCTAAGATTGGCCGAGATGAGAATGAAACGATGCCCACCCCGCCACCAAAGGTTACTCCACACTTGCCGGTGAAGACTGCTATTCCGGCCCTTACTCCTCAGCAAGAGGCCGTGACTATTCCGGATCCTAAGGTTCTTGCAGCCCGTCTGCGTCATGAGGGTAAGAATGTTATTAAACCCAAGAAGAGACCCGCTGGTGGGGAACCCTTTGGACGTGTTGCTAAACGAAAGGGAGGAGCCAAGACTCAAGAGGCCTCGGGGACGGAGGATACAGCGGTTCATTCGACTCCCCCTCTAAATCATTCCCACCCTTCTAGATCTGAAGATAATACCAGCAAGACAAGTGGCGCTAAATCCAAGTCTCCTACTCATATCAATCTTAGTGATCAGTCTTCTCCTGTGTATGATGATGTGCATGACGACGGTACAGGTATGATTATCTTAACCTTTTATTGCATTTTTTTGTGACTCCCTCTTCTTCTCCTTTTTTTATATTTTGATCCCTTTTTTGTTACATTTCTTTCCTTTAGGGAGTATGAAATGTCCCGTATTTCATGACCGTGGCCCCTCACGCAGGTTTGTGCCTCCATGGCGTCTGGAAGAGGATGTCCGCATTGACTCTCATTACTCTTCTCGGGAGCTATTGTTTCATTTGGCTACACCGGCAGAACAAGTTGAGCTCACCTCCCTTTCTAACTATGATGTCCTAAGCCATGCTTATCAAACCCTTGCTCGAAGTACTCTTACAGTTTTAGAGCTGTTGAAGAGGTATGAGGCCCATAGCCGGGATCACTCTCGTTTGGTTGTAGCTCAGCAAGGTGTACAACGACACTTTTCTTCAAGTAAGACAGTATTGGATCAGATGGCCCTCACTCACAAAAAGCTGGAGGATAATTACAACAGTTGTCTTGCTCGGGAACAAGAGTGTCTTGGTACTATTGAGAAGCTAGAGAGGGAGGCTCAGGACTCGCGAGGTTTGCTTGAGACCAAGGATAAGAGGATCACGGAGCTGGAACGTCTTCTTGGTATTAGTGCTCAGGATCATATTAAGGATTTTGACCGAATCAAAGAGCACGAAGCCAACAACAAGCATTTGACCTCAATTATTGCTCAGGCGGAGGTTGATAAGCATGTTCTACTGAGGGATGGTTTTCCTATACTTGTACGCAGGTTGCTTGCTAGTTATGAGTATCGCATGCCTCCTTCTCTTGGAGCTGGGGGTATTTATAATGCAGGGTTCTTAAAAGCCGTGGAGTTCGATCGCACCCCGGAGAAGATAACTGCTGCTATTGCCGCTGCTGACAATCTGAATGTCGAAATGGCCAGGACTTGGAAGGAAGACATCACTGCCTTATTCTCGGTCGAGTACCCCTTCGTGGCCAAGGTGGCGGCGGCGAATAATCTTCCAGTGGTCGAGATTATGCAGCTTACCCCGGCGGAGAAGCCTATCGTTCCTGCAACTGAGAACCCTCTTGTGGCCGAGACTTCTAATGCTTCCAAAGCTTCAGCGAGCGGTCCTGATGATAAAGCTCAAGAGACTCTGGTTCAATATGGTGGAAAGCTTTTAATGAAGGCCCGGTATGCCCGTGTAACTTGTAATCTGTTTAAACATTTTCTCGAACACTTATGTCTGTAATATGCTCGTAGTACTCTTAGTTTCCTGAACAAGCTTCACCTTGGTTGTTTCGAACACATATTATCTTTTCATAATATTATTAATTAATGTTTTACTTCTTTATTTGGTGTTTGATAAGCTAAAATCTGAGTTCCATAATCTTGTTTGAAGGTTTTTGAGGCAAGGTTTTAAGTGATAAAGCTTGTGCATCAAAAATCAGAAAGTTGGTATTATTTTGATCTCACCTTGTGCTTTGTTCTTCTTAGCAGCTTGGAAGCTGGTACTTGTTCTGCTAGTACCTAAGCTTAAACAATCCAGGGCCTGGATGTAGGTCTTGGAGGTTTGCATCCTTCTCCCTTTTCATTTTCTCTTTTATTTCTCTGAATTTGGTGATTATTGCATGTTTATGCTTGAATCTGTGATATTGTGGTTGATTATTGTTTATTTGGCTTGGTTTGATGTTATTGAGGTGTTATTGATCTACTTTGTGGGTTAAATCTGCATAAGCCTTTGAAAAATTGTGAAAACAAGTTTTAAAAGGGTGTTTGGGATTACTGCATAAATTGGATTTGTGGCTTGTTAAGTTGTGGTTTGTTGTTAGCAAGAGTTGGTATCTGTTATTTGAGTGCTATTGTTCATCTGTTTGCAGGTTTTGTGGGTTTGAACACATAGATTCATAATTTGGCTATAAAATCTTAAATACTTGGTAAAATTGGCTAGGATTTTGAGGACACCTAGATCTAAGCTTAGGCTAGGGCTAACAAGTGCTAAACCTTAGTTATTCACACCAGGGAAGTAGGATTTGAGGCTTGAAATTGGATCAAGTGTCAAGTAGATCAGCAAAACTTGTCTGCATATTGTTCATTGTTCATCAGAAACATTTTGTGCTTTGATCTTGTTATTTACTTTGATTCAGTGTTTGATTCTTGTTGCTTTGTGTTTGTTCTTAGTTTACATAGCTTTTGTATACATCCTGTTAAGTTTGGTTGGCTTATTCAATCTAAATTTGCTTATTAAGTGCTTAACTGCTTATTTCCATATCTGGTGCATATCTGGTGACTGTTTGGATTATTGTGGCTTATTTTGTGAACCAAATTGTGATTTTCTTGTTGCTATTGATTCCTTGTGATTCACTGATCACAAGGGTGCCTTTGTTTCTAATTGAATCAAACCAGAACTCTCAAATAAGCTTGGTCAAATAGTTGCCACTGATAGTGTAAAATTGGGTTCAGCTTATCAATAAGCTATAATAGCTTATTCCAACCAGCAACAACTTTGTTTTTGTGATAGGTGCTCATATTTTGACCCATTTGTTCATACTGGAGCATTTGGTGGGTTGACTTTAGGGTTTGACTAGAAAACCAACTCCATTGACTTTTTCATAAGTTCATTTGTGCTTATTCTGGCTTATTGGTTGTGCTTATTGGATTTTTGTTGATTGATTTGGCTTATTGAGTCCATTTGTGATCTTTTGCAAGTTGAATCAAGTCCTGAGGTGCCCTAAATCTCTAAAACGACTATTTTGTCTTTTAGTGAATTTTTACTTTGCTTATTTCTGGCTTATTGAGTGAGCTTTTTCAAAATTTCTTTTTACAGATCTCATAAGCATCCCAAAAGAAGGTTGTGTGTCAAATTAGAGCTTATGGCATTAGCTTATGGCTTAATGGGCTGAAAAGCCCAATAAGAATAAGCTGAGTGTTCAATAAGCTGTGATAAGCTCATTTTCAGCTTTTGGGCCTTTAAAGTTTTGTTCTTAGAATTGAATTTTGAGTCAGATAGGGCTTTTCCAAGTCAATTGGGCCAAGTTTGACTTTTTGGGCCCAAACGCCCATTTGTGTTGACTGTTTTTGGTTTTGGCCCATTTGAGGGCCCAATAGGGGTATTTTGGTAATTTTACTTTGATTTTCTGATTATTTAGGTTAAAATAAACTATTTTGCAAGTTTTTAGAATTTTTTATAATTTTTGGATTTTTAATATTATTTTATTATTATTTTATTATTATTTTTAAAATTTCACATTTTCCAACTTTTTCCATTTTTCTTAGGTTTAATACATTAAAATAAGAATTTAGCAACTTTTAGAATAATTTTATCTCTTTTAGATTAATTTTTATAATTATTTTAAGTTTTAATAGTTTTTAAATCATTTTAAATAGTTTTTATTAGGTTAAAAATTTCTAAAAATAGTTTTTAATCTTTTTAGGTCATTTTAGAGGTTTACCAATTGAAAAATATTTATTTGGGCTTTTTGATAATTTATTTGATTTTTAGGGCTTTAATTAGCATTTAAAAATTGAATATTTAATTATTTAAAAGGTTTGAAAAAGTTTTGATCATTGGTAAACTCTTAGTTTATTTACTTTGATTTTTGGTGAATTTTTGGTAATTTTTAGAATTAGTTTTTATTTTTGTGGTTTTTAAGGTTCTACGTTTTAACTTTCTAGTAGTACTTATTTTAATTTTTACGTCTCCGTCATCTTCTTTTCTCATCCCTTTCTAAACCAAATATTAATCTCAAATCTTGTACATCTTAGTCACACACATATACCTCCTTGGGAAACGAACTTGGAATTCATAAGGGTCATTAGTGTTGATTTTCTTAAATCATCACTCGATACTTACCCTATTTACGCTCTTTTCCTAAAGAGTAGTAAAACACTACAACCATTTTGGCGCCGCTGCCGGGGAGGTGTGTCGTGATTAATTTGCATTGTTGTTTTTAATATTAACCATAAATACTATTTGTATTAGTAGAACTCTACTAATACGTATTATCGGTTTACTTGGTTTTTCTTGTACAAATATTATTACTATATTGTATTAAGTATCACAATAAATTCACAATATCTCCAAAAGTGTGAAAACACAACCTTAATTGGGATTTCATCACTCAATTATTGTATTCGAATCTCAAACAAAAAGAAAAAGGCAAAAATAGATAAATACTTTCGTGAAGCTCGATTTTGAAAATACAAACTATAAGGTGGGTATAAGGCGGGTATTATAAAATATACCCTAAGGAAAAAGGCTCTTAAGTGCTTCGCGCCGCCTCGTTTCCCCGCTTGCTTGTGAGTATTTTGAGATTGAAGGCTAATCGAGGGTTTTGCCGCCCAAAGTATTATTACGTATAATATATTTGCTTGGTTTCTTTGTGATTAAAACCTCTTGAACAATTTGGTTTTCACCAAAGTTCTAAAGTCATTCGAAGGCGTTCACTCCACGTGATCGTTTTCGTTCCTTTGAGGCTTCTTTAATCAAGAGTTTGATTCGAGGAGAGATTTTGTAGATTGTTGTCTACGAAGATACACCAAAATCCAAAAAATTAAATATTATCAAAAACACAAAAAAATTGAAAATCCACAAAACACCCAAAAAGAATCTTCTTTGCTCACCTCCCATTCTTCGTGAAGTTTATGATCACTCGTAATCAAGCAAAACGAGCTCGTAAACGTCTTCAAAAGCAAGCCAATCAAGAGACGTTGATTGTAGAAGAACCTCCAATTGTTGAACCTATTGTAGAACAAGAAGTCGTCATGGCTAATCGTACTATGATGGAGTTTCTACAAGCACCCACCGAGGGTTTTGGAGAGGCTATTGTGATTCCCGCCATCCTTGCGGAGAATTTCGAGATTAAGACGGGTTTAATTTCGATGTTGCAAGCAAATAAGTTTAGAGGTCACGAGAAAGACAACCCGCATTACCACATTAGGAATTTTAACCGTCTCACCGCCACTAGCAAGTTTAAGGATGTTCCACATGACGCCATTAAGATGATGTTGTTTCCATACTCGTTAGATGGACCCGCAAAAATTTGGCTTGAGAAAGAACCGCCAAATTCGATTTTGACATGGGCCGATCTCGTTTCTAAGTTTATGAACAAGTTTTTTCCACCATCTAAAACAACACATTTGAAAAATGAGATTTCACGATTTGTGCAAAGAAATAATGAAAGTTTTTCAATGGCATGGGAACGATTTAAAGAAATGTTACATGAATGTCCACACCATGATTTTACGGAATTACATCAAGTTGATACTTTTTATAATGGGCTTAATGATCATGAACGAGATTATTTGAATGCCGCCGCGGGTGGTAATTTTTTGTGCAAGACGACAAATGAGGCTTTACAAATCATCGAGAATAGATCTAAGGTTTATAACCCTCGTAACACACCGAGTGTTGCCAATTTGGGTTCGTCATCATCGTCACAATCGTCTCGTAGCATTAATGCCTTACATGATGAAGCTAATGAGGAAAATCGGTTTTTTGATAGATTTGCTGATCTAATGTCCCATTGGAAAGCTCAAGAAGCTTCAAATTCCGCTTCGGTTAAAGCGGTTGCTAAGAGTTGTTTGTCTTGTGGTGGAGCTCATGATCTTTCCGAGTGCATTACCGCGTATGGTAACACTTCGAGTGCTTATGTAGCAACGGGAACTTACAACCAAAACGGTCAAGGTTCCCGCCAAAATCAAGCTCCACCAAACCAAAATGTTAACAATTATCGAAACAACAACCAAGGTAATTACCAAGGCAATTCACGCAATTATAACTAAGGGAATTATCAAAATGGGAATGGACAAATTTCTAATCAAAACCAAAACCGTGATTTTCAAAACACTACACAAGGTTTTCAAAACGCTCACACTAAAAATTTGCAAGGAGAATTTTTGGATTATGCTAAAGCAAATGATGCTAAATTTGATAACATGCAACGTGAGATGATTAGCTTAAGATCCGAGTTGAAAAACGAGCTAAAAAATGAACTTGCTAATGAACTTAAAACTCATGCAAACAAAATGGAAGGAAATGTCCAACGTCTTCAACAAAATCAACAAAAGATGGAATTAGGACAACATGAGATTAAGCAAGAGTTATTAAAAGCGGATGCTAGGCAATCAAAATTTGAAGACCGAATGGCTAAAATGTTTGAAGCAATCATGTGTAAACCCTCTTCCTCGGGTGGTCTTCCTAGTGATACCATTGCAAACCCGAAGGGAGAAATGAAGGTTATTACTACACGAAGTGGTAAAACTTTCAAGGAACCAATCTCTCGTCCAAGTACTTCTACGGAGAAGGAAATCGAGAAAGAACCCGAGGGGATGGTGGAAAAGGAGCACATTACAATCCCACGAAGTACCGCTCATACCACACCTACGGTTGAACCAATACCAATTGTGGAACCCGAGTTTCCAAGGCCGTTGCCTAATGACCAACCCACACCACCTTTACCCTACCCTTCGAGACGAAACAAAGAGAAATTGCAAGAATGTAACAAACAACAAATCGAGCTTTTTATAAAAATGTTTCAACAAGTGCATTTCGATGTGAGTTTAGCCGACGTGTTGTTATATATGCCTAGTTTCGCTTCCACTTTTAAAAGTATGATGAGCGATAAGGAAAAGCTTTCAAAGCTTGCTAATTGTTCTTCGATTTATCTTAACCGCATACCGGAAAAAGTTGGTGATCCCGGAAAGTTTCTCATTCCTTGTGACATACAAGATATGAAAGAATGCCTCGCCTTGGCCGATCTTGGTGCGAGCATTAATTTGATGCCATTTTCCATTTGGAAATCGCTTTCGCTTCCGGCTCTTATTCCTTCGAACATGTCTATCGAGATGGCCGATCATTCTACGATTATGGCATGTGGAGTTGCCGAAGATGTTTTCGTGAAAGTGGGGAAGTTCTACTATCCCGTTGATTTTATAGTAGTTGACATCCCCGCGGATCCTCAAGTTCCTCTAATTTTAGGTCGTTCATTTTTAGACACTTCGAGATCGCTTATCGATGTTCATGCGAGAACTATCACTTTGAGATTCAACGAAGAGGAACTTGTTATAAACGCTACTCAAAACTCGAAACCTTCTCATGTTTATGCAATCGCTACCATCAATCACATTGACATCGTTGATGTGGTTTGCGATGAGTTTTCACAAGAAGTGTTAGGTTTTTCCGATAGCTCGTCAAGTGGCAATCCCACTATTTTGGATCCGATTCTTGATAATTCCACACCAAATCTCACTCCATTTCAAGGAGGCGATCTCACTTCAAATGAAATCGACAATGAAGACGAGGTGTTGATTAGTGATGATACTTCTATTTCACCATTTCTTTCGCCGATGGAAGTTATGAGTGTTGAACCAAAATCTTCAATCGAGGAACCACCTATCCTTGAATTGAAAGATCTTCCTTTTCACCTTGAATACGCATTCTTGGAAGGTGATGACAAGTTGCCGGTTATTATTGCAAAAGGTCTTGCCAATAATGAAAAAACCGAGCTCTTGAAAGTTCTTAAGGCTCATAAAGGGGCAATTGCGTGGAAAATATCCGACATTAAGGGTATTGACCCAAAATTTTGTACTCACAAGATTTTAATGGAGGAGGACTACAAACCCGCAATTCAAAGTCAAAGAAGGGTGAATCCCAAAATTTACGATGTCATTAAAAAGGAGGTCCTTAAACTCCTTGACGCGGGAATGATTTATCCTATATCCGATAGCCCATGGGTGAGCCCAATCCATTGTGTCCCTAAAAAGGGAGGAATGACCGTTGTGCCTAATGAAAACAACGAGTTAATTCCCACTCGTGTTGTGACCGGTTGGAGGGTGTGTATTGACTACCGAAAGTTAAATGACGCCACTCGTAAAGACCACTTTCCTTTGCCCTTCATGGATCAAATGTTGGAGCGACTTGCGGGAAATGAATTCTATTGCTTTTTAGATGGTTTTTCCAGTTACTTTCAAATCCCTATCGACCCTCGTGATCAAGAGAAGACTACTTTTACGTGTCCTTATGGAACGTTCGCTTATCGTAGGATGCCTTTCGGACTTTGTAATGCACCCGGTAAGTTTCAACGGTGTATGATGGCGATTTTTCACGATATGATCGAGAAGTCGATGGAAGTGTTTATGGATGACTTCTCGGTGTTTGGTAATTCGTTCACGTCATGTTTATCTAATCTCGAGCAAATGTTAAAACGTTGTGAAGAAACCAATCTTGTGCTTAATTGGGAAAAAATGTCATTTTATGTGTAAACAAGGAATCGTCTTAGGACATAAGGTGTCAAAGGCGGGGATTGAGGTCGATAAAGCTAAGGTAGACGTCATCGCCAAGTTACCTCATCCCAAAACCGTTAAGGGAGTTAGGAGTTTCCTAGGCCACGCGGGCTTCTATCGTCGTTTCATCAAGGACTTTTCGAAAATCTCTCGACCTATGACACACCTTCTCGAGAAGGATGCTCCTTTTAACTTCAATGAGGATTGTGTTAAGGCTTTCGAAACTCTCAAAAGGAAACTTACCGAAGCTCCCATTCTTGTTGCTCCTAATTGGGAATTACCCTTTGAAATCATGTGCGATGCAAGTGATTATGCTATAGGGGCCGTCTTAGGGCAACGTTATGACAAGCATTTTCGTCCTATCCATTATGCTAGTAAGACGATGACCGAGGCTCAATTAAAGTACACCACAACGGAAAAGGAATTCCTTGCCGTGGTTTATGCTTTTGAGAAATTCCGACCTTATCTCGTCTTGACTAAAAGCATCGTGTATACCGACCATTCGGCTATCAAGTATCTCTTAGCTAAGCAAGATGCTAAGCCGAGATTGCTTCGTTGGATGCTCCTCCTCCAAGAATTTGATGTCACCGTGCTTGACAAAAAAGGAGCCGAGAATCTAGCGGCCGATCATCTCTCTCGTCTAGAAGATCCTCACAAAGATGTTTTCGAGAACAAGGAAATCACCGAAACATTTCCTCTCGAGACTCTCGGTGTAGTGAATTCTAAAGACACCACCCCATGGTTTGCCGACATTGCAAATTACCATGCGTGCAATTTCATAATCAAGGGTATGACGACACAACAAAAACGAAAATTCTTTCGTGACGTCAAGTTCTATTTTTGTGACGACCCTTATCTCTTTCGAGTTTGTGCGGATCAACTCGTTCGACGTTGTGTTTTTGGTGCCGAAGCTTCTAATATCCTTAGAGCTTGTCACGAGGGACCCACGGGTGGTCACCACAGTGCTAATCTCACGGCTAAGAAAGTGTTCGATGCCGGTTTCTTTTGGCCTTCTATCTATCGTGATGCACACGCACTTGTGAAGTCGTGTGATTCGTGCCAACGTCAAGGAAAATTGTCTCAACGTGATGAAATGCCGCAAAACATAATTCAAGTGTGTGAGATTTTCGACATATGGGGAATAGACTTTATGGGGCCGTTCCCATCGTCTCATGGCAACAAATATATCCTCGTCGCGGTGGACTACCTTTCTAAGTGGGTGGAAGCTAAGGCTTTGCCTACTAATGATGCTCGTGTGGTAGTGAAGTTTTTGAAGCAACTATTCTCTCGGTTCGGAACCCCTCGTGCTATTATAAGTGATCGTGGAACCCATTTTTGTAATGACCAATTCGAAAAGGTTCTAAAGAAATATGGAGTTACTCATCGTCTTTCTACGGCTTATCACCCGCAAACGAGTGGGCAAGTCGAGGTTTAGAACCGAGCTTTGAAGAGGATTTTAGAGAGGTCAATTGGAGAAAACCGTGCTTCATGGTCCGACAAACTTGATGACGCTTTATGGGCCTTTAGGACCGCTTATAAGACACCTATCGGTTGCACTCCTTATAAGTTAGTCTATGGGAAGAATTGTCATTTGCCCATTGAGTTGGAGCACAAGGCATATTGGGCCCTTAAGCATGCAAACTTTGACTTAAAGACCGCGGGAGATCACCGGAAAATACAATTGAATGAATTGGATGAATTAAGAGATAATGCTTATGAAAATTCATTAATTTTTAAATAAAAGACTAAAAAGTTTCATGATTCAAAGATTAAAAACCGGGTTTTTAACGTTGGTGATCAAGTGTTGCTTTTTAACCAATGTTTTAAAACCCGGGTTTTTAGTTGACCCGGTCGAGTCACCGGTTTACCGGATTACCGGTTCAACCGGTTGAACCGCCGGGTTAAACCGGTTTATGAAGAAAAAAATTACTTACATTTTTATTGTGCATATAGTCGACGTTAAAATTTTTTAGCAAAGAAAAAAACTAATTTAGTGGTATTTGTTTCTTTTTGCCAATGTCAAAGTAGCATTTATATCACCTTGAAACTTGCTTTTTGAAACTTGCTTTACTCAACCCATGACCCATCAGTCATTATTACCAAAACACAGATTGTTTAATTTTTTAGTTTAACAAAAAAAAACTCCCAAACAAAAATTAATTCAACCCATCATCTCTTTATTTCATCCATCAACATCATTTCTTTTTTGCAGATGGAGTCTCATTTTCTTATATCCTCATAATACCATAGACACATAAACCTTCATTTTCATTAACTGCTCATCATCTTTCACAAAACCAGATCCAAATCAACTTATGGATCAACTACACCTCTATCTTATCCGATTACAATCATCCTGATGTTAATCATTCTAATTTTTTTTCTTTTGATATGTTAAAACCGGCCGGTTTCCGGTCCGGCGGTTCGACCGGGTCACTCAAAACCCGGCGGTTTAATCCGGTCCGAGTTTTAGTGAAAAACCAGCTCACAACGGACCGGTCAATCCTCCGGTTCCCGGTTCAACCGGTTGAACCGGCCGGTTCGAACCGGTTTTTAAAACATTGTTTTTAACTCTCGTCTTAAGATATTTTCCGGGAAATTGAAATCTCGTTGGTCGGGTCCGTTCACCATTACACAAGTGTTTCCTTATGGGACCATTGAGCTAGCTCAAGATGATGGTCCTAATTTCAAGGTGAATGGCCATAGGCTTAAGCACTACTTTGGTGGGGAAATTCCTTCAAAGGTTGCCCTCGACCAAGTCACCTTCCCCAATGATAATTAGCATTGAAGGGATCGAGTCGAGCTCATGACTCGGTAATCAAAAACGAGGTACCTCGTGGGGGAGATCCCATGCTTATCCTTTATGCTTATTATTCACTAATAAGGGGACTTGTACCCTTACAACTCGTAGTCTTGTGGTTGTTTGTGATTGTGTTATCTAGATCATCATTATCTACGATGAAGACTCTCGTGTTCGTTTACGTGAGCCTCCATCATTCGCTTGAAGAAGTTTTTCACGAATCCATGACATATCCTTTATTGTTCTAACAATTATCTTTTAGCATACTTAATAAACGGCTTTAGATATATTGTTGATCACCCTTTCCATGCTAGATCCTAAGCATTCGACTCTTCGTCTCTAGTATGGGGGTGCTCCACCTTTAGACTCGAAACATTGAGGACAATGTTTACTTTTAGTATGGGGGGTGAATAGGTACTTGCTTTGCTACGCCCTCACGTTTTCCAACTTTCAATGTTTTGTTTTGCTAATAAGGCTAAAAATGGCAAAATTTTAAAATTTTTCTTAGTTTTCATAAGTGTTTTTAAGACACGAATGTATATTTTCCGTTGGGTAGAATAAGAGTTAATTTTTGACTTGATGGGCATTTGGAGCCATTTACATTCCTTAACCCGCTCAATTCAAGTTTTGCTAGACTTTTATATAGGGAGCTTTAAAACGCGAAAGTCTTAACTCATACCGGTTAAGAACAAGAACTTTTCGCAAGTTCCTATAATTGATCCTAGAAAGTCACTTATCAAGGGAACTATAAAACGCATTCTCTAAACTTGAAAAAGTCCAAGAAAGTGCAAGATCCTATAGGTGGCTTGAAAACCCAAAGCTTTGATTTGATATAGTCTTAATGAAAGCTAATCCAAATTTGGCTTAATTGTGACTTGCATGGCTAAGTATTCACGAGTCTCTTTAATTAGAGGTCTTTATATAGTGAAGAACGAGAAATGATAGAGTTAGACAAGTGATCATGCTAAACGTAGAACATGAAAGTGTTCTTTCAAAAACTCATATGTTTTTAATTGTGGCTTTTTCTTCCCATAAGATCAATGCATTAGGAATAAATCATAATTGCAATAAGTAAGGTCGTACGATTTGAAAGGTTACTTAGCCTCTAGCGCAAGATCGTTTAAAAGTTGCTCGGGGTTGAATAGAGTTCATAGCCAAGGCATAACTTATTGAAGCGGGACGCGAAGATTGGCGATCATCCAAAAAGGCCCTAACAAGGCATGAGGAGCTCTATTTTTGCTAAAGATCCAAGATGATGTGAAGTAACATTATTTCTAAATCAATATGAAGGATCGAGACACACGACGAAAAGCAATTACTCCCCTAAAGATCATGGAGAAAGTCTATCCAAAAAGACCCTAACAAGGTATGAGGATAAATATATCCAAGTCCGAAAAGGAGGCGGATCGTTGTATATCAAAATCCAAAGTAAAGATTGAAGAAAAATGATGAAGTCGTGGTCCTAATATGAAGAATCTCTCAAAAACGTCAAGTGAAGAAATTCCAAATATATGAAGAGAAGACCATAATTTCGAGAACGTCTTCCCAAGATTTGAAGTATGAAGTACATGCCAAATATCGGTCCAAGAAAGGTCTCAAATCGTGAAACGAGTTATGCCAAGATATGAACTTAAGGAGATACACGAGAAGCCGTTTTAAAAGATTTTGTCCTTCGGCTAACTATTGATCAAATCGTGCTACTTTGCTTTCGGACTAATAACTACTCAAATAAGTCAATATGAATCACTTGTGATCCATGACAAATAGATAAAAAATGCTAGTAACCCATTTCCTTTTATAATAACTAGGATTGCGGGGAGAAAAAGTATTACACAATTTGGAGGTATGAGTAGTGTTAGCATTGTGACTTGTACCAACAATGATCTCGTTTTTGCACTTAGCATGGAATGTATGACAATCAAGGATGACGAATTTTACTCTAAGGGGCATTTACTTGTTTCTATTCTTTGACCCTAAAAGTCACTTTCGTGATGAAAATCATACATTATGTCTTTACACATCTTCGTAGTATGTTGCAAGTCTTTTAACTCTTCACTAAAGGTTAATAAGATTGAACTTTGGTGATGCTTAGATACTTTATTCTAGCATTGCGTGAGGGCACGGCAATGGCTTAGTATGGGGGAGTGATGAGATGGCATTTATACATGATCTCATCGTTCTTTTCGGGCTTTAAATGCATAAAATGTCATAAAATACCATATATATGCTTGTGTTTGTTTACTTGTGTATTTTAGGTATGGATGTCGTGAAAAAGACAAAATATCACAAGATACAAGGAAAAACGGACACGAGAAACGAAGCCGTACAAAGAACCGGGCCCTAATCATGGAATATTCAACAAATACCCTTGAAGACTTGAAGACAAACAAGATTGATCCTCATTTATTGAAGAAATGACACTTAAAACCCTTGTATATTAATAATTACAAGTTTGGTCCCTTAAGTTTGTAAAAATCACACAAAAGGTCCTTCAACTTTGAAGAAATGGCAAGATTGGTCCCTCAACAATTTCAAATTGTCAATTATGGTCCCTCATCAAGCCAAAGATACATTGAAGACCTTTGAAGATCAACATTGTCCAAAATCAGCCCTTGAAATATGCAAGAGTGTCAAAAATAACCCTTGAAATACTTTCTTAGAAAGTTTTGTGCCAAAATTGCCAAGTTGTGAAAGTTGTTACAAAGGAAATGGGCGCTGACAGACTTTTATTCACAAATGACAAAAGAAAGGAAGAAAAAGGACCAAAGGTGTGCAACTTAAACATTCAAACCTGAATATTGCGCCAAACAACTCCCATTCCCCTAATTTCGGATCAAAACATGTTACTATTCACTTTTACCAACCCAGAATTTACACCAACTTAAACAAAGGGTAAATCTAAATTAACCTTACCCACACTTGATTCGCATGTGCAGAAACAAATCCCACACACAAAACCCTCACTCCCACTACTCCCTGGACCCCACACTCAACATTCTCAACCAATGAAAACACAACTTGGCCTTCAAGTAAAATGACGTGGCCAAATCAACAGCCTAGACTCTTTGCTTCATATCAAAACTGAAATGAACGTCCAAGATGTATTTGAACAGCTCACACCAAGGATTCGTCTAGAAGGATTTAGGGCATTTAGGGAATTTCACTTCTAGGGTTTGTGAATAGTGCTAGCCTTGGCATTTGCCTATATAAATACTCCTCAACCTGTGAGAGAGCTTTGTTCCAGATTTTAGCTTTTAAATCTTTGTAATTCCTTTTTATGAAATAAAGTTTGAATTTCTTAAATTTTGAATTCTAATCTGTTATTTATAAAAGTTTGGTGTTTGATAAGCTAAAATCTGAGTTCCATAATCTTGTTTGAAGGTTTTTGAGGCAAGGTTTTAAGTGATAAAGCTTGTGCATCAAAAATCAGAAAGTTGGTATTATTTTGATCTCACCTTGTGGTTTGTTCTTCTTAGCAGCTTGGAAGCTGGTACTTGTTCTGCTAGTACCTAAGCTCAAACAATCCAGGGCCTGGATGTAGGTCTTGGAGGTTTGCATCCTTCTCCCTTTTCATTTTCTCTTTTATTTCTTTGAATTTGGTGATTATTGCATGTTTATGCTTGAATCTGTGATATTGTGGTTGATTATTGTTTATTTGGCTTGGTTTGATGTTATTGAGGTGTTATTGATCTGATTTGTGGGTTAAATCTGCATAAGCCTTTGAAAAATTATGAAAACAAGTTTTAAAAGGGTGTTTGGGATTACTGCATAAATTGGATTTGTGGCTTGTTAAGTTGTGGTTTGTTGTTAGCAAGAGTTGGTATCTGTTATTTGAGTGCTATTGTTCATCTGTTTTCAGGTTTTGTGGGTTTGAACACATAGATTCATAATTTGGCTATAAAATCTTAAATACTTGGTAAAATTGGCTAGGATTTTGAGGACACCTAGATCTAAGCTTAGGCTAGGGCTAACAAGTGCTAAACCTTAGTTATTCACACCTGGGAAGTAGGATTTGAGGCTTGAAATTGGATCAAGTGTCAAGTAGATCAGCAAAACTTGTCTGCATATTGTTCATTGTTCATCAGAAACATTTTATGCTTTGATCTTGTTATTTACTTTGATTTAGTGTTTGATTCTTGTTGCTTTGTGTTTGTTCTTAGTTTACATAGCTTTTGTATGCATCCTGTTAAGTTTGGTTGGCTTATTCAATCTAAATCTGCTTATTAAGTGCTTAACTGCTTATTTCCATATCTGGTGCATATCTGGTGACTGTTTGGCTTATTGTGGCTTATTTTGTGAACCAAATTGTGATTTTCTTGTTGCTATTGACTCCTTGTGATTCACTGATCACAAGGGTGCCTTTGTTTCCAATTGAATCAAACCAGAACTCTCAAATAAGCTTGGTCAAATAGTCAAAGCAGTGGGAACTCCTTTCCCCTGCTAGTTGCCACTGATAGTGTAAAATTGGGTTCAGCTTATCAATAAGCTATAATAGCTTATTCCAACCAGCAACAACTTTGTTTTTGTGATAGGTGCTCATATTTTGACCCATTTGTTCATACTGGAGCATTTGGTGGGTTGACTTTAGGGATTGACTAGAAAACCAACTCCATTGACTTTTTCATATGTTCATTTGTGCTTATTCTGGCTTATTGGTTGTGCTTATTGGATTTTTGTTGATTGATTTGGCTTATTGAGTCCATTTGTGATCTTTTGCAAGTTGAATCAAGTCCTGAGGTGCCCTAAATCTCTAAAACGACTATTTTGTCTTTTAGTGAATTTTTACTTTGCTTATTTCTGGCTTATTGAGTGAGCTTTTTCAAAATTTCTTTTTACAGATCTCATAAGCATCCCAAAATAAGGTTGTGTGTCAAATTAGAGCTTATGGCATTAGCTTATGGCTTAATGGGCTGAAAAGCCCAATAAGAATAAGCTGAGTGTTCAATAAGCTGTGATAAGCTCATTTTCAGCTTTTAGGCCTTTAGAGTTTTGTTCTTAGAATTGAATTTTGAGTCAGATAGGGCTTTTCCAAGTCAATTGGGCCAAGTTTGACTTTTTGGGCCCAAAAGCCCATTTGTGTTGACTGTTTTTGGTTTTGGCCCATTTGAGGGCCCAATAGGGGTATTTTGGTAATTTCACTTTGATTTTCTGATTATTTAGGTTAAAATAAACTAGTTTGCAAGTTTTTAGAATTTTTTATAATTTTTGGATTTTTAATATTATTTTATTATTATTTTATTATTATTTTTAAAATTTCACATTTTCCAACTTTTTCCATTTTTCTTAGGTTTAATACATTAAAATAAGAATTTAGCAACTTTTAGAATAATTTTATCTCTTTTAGATTAATTTTTATAATTATTTTAAGTTTTAATAGTTTTTAAATCATTTTAAATAGTTTTTATTAGTTTAAAAATTTCTAAAAATAGTTTTTAATCTTTTTAGGTCATTTTAGAGGTTTACCAATTGAAAAATCTTTATTTGGGCTTTTTGATAATTTATTTGATTTTTAGGGCTTTAATTAGCATTTAAAAATTAAATATTTAATTATTTAAAAGGTTTGAAAAAGTTTTTATCATTGGTAAACTCTTAGTTTATTTACTTTGATTTTTGGTGAATTTTTGGTAATTTTTAGAATTAATTTTTATTTTTGTGGTTTTTAAGGTTCTACGTTTTAACTTTCTAGTAGTACTTATTTTAATTTTTACGTCTCCGTCATCTTCTTTTCTCATCCCTTTCTAAACCAAATATTAATCTCAAATCTTGTACATCTTAGTCACACACATATACCTCCTTGGGAAACGAACTTGGAATTCATAAGGGTCATTAGTGTTGATTTTCCTAAATCATCACTCGATACTTACCCTATTTACGCTCTTTTCCTAAAGAGTAGTAAAATACTACAACCAATCCAAAAGTGATGTGAAGAATCATTTATCAAAGATCAATATGAAGGATCGAGACACACGACGAAAATCAAATACTCTCGTAAAGATCATGGAGAAGTCTATCCAAAAAGGCCCTAACAAGGTATGAGGATAAATAGATCCAAGTCCTAAAAGGAGGCGGATCATTGTATATCAAAATCCCAAATAAAGATTGGAGAAAAATGAAGAAGTCGTGGTCCAAATATGAAGAATCTCTCAAAACTTCAAGTGAAGAAATTCCTATTATGAAGAGAAGGCCATTATGTTATGAACGTCTCTCAAGATTCGAAGTATGAAGTCGCTGCCAAATATCGGTCCGAGAAAGGTCTCAAATCGCGAAGCGAGTTATGCCAAGATATGAACTTTTTGAGGTCCCGAGAAGTAGTTTTAAAAGATTTTGTTCTTTAGCTAACTATTGATTAAATCGTCCCACTTTATTTTCAGCCTAAATAACTATCAAAATAAGTCAAACAATGTATCCTCGTGATCATTCAAGACAACAATAAAATATAAGAGATACACCTAGGAATAAGGGAGTCTAAGTAAATAATTGGCCCACATGAGTTCGTGTTAGTTTGCTAACTCATAATAACAATGATCTCGTTTTTAAGCTTGGTTTGGAGAAAGTGAAAACTTAAGGATGATGATCATTCATGACATTTTCAAAACCCTAAGGTATGTTTTTGATTTCTTTACTTTCTTCCTTTGAATGTTTATAATTTTCTATCTCTTTAATAAAGGCCGATATGGATTGATTATAATGGAAAATGTAAATCGTGCTTTGTAATTAATGCATTGCATGAGGACATTGCAATGGTCAAGTGTAGGGGATTTGATAGGTGTGTAAACACCCATCCTTTTTACCACTTAACTACAATAATAACCAAGCCAAAACGTGTATTTTATGTCGTAAATGTCGGAATTATGCGTGGTTTGTGTTTTTGTTGTGATTTAGGACGAAAATGTGAAAAGGGGAGAAAACACGGGCATTCACGGGCTTTTATCGAAGAAAAAGACAAAAGACGAAGTCAAGAAATCAAGAGTGCAAAAAGAACGGAAGTCCAAGACCAATTCTGAAGATTTATCGAAGAAAAAGTCAAAACACGGAAGTTTACTAAAAGCCGAAGAACTCAAGTCTAATTTATTGAAGAATTACAAGACGAGTTTAAAGAAATCCCGAGACAAAGTCATTAAAGTCGAAGAACTAAGAAGATTAAGGACTTAATGATGCAATAAAGAAAGAAGAAAGAGGGGAGGAAGCTTCCTAAGCACCTCCCTAATCCTCCTATAAATAGATGATTAGGATTTCATTTTCATGTTGTTGGCTAAGTGTGACAATTAGTCTTCCACCCTTTAATTACTTGTTCTTTAATTACATGTCATTTAATTAATTGTCTTGCACCTTAAATACATTTAATTTCAAGTAAGTTTCCTTTTAATTATTGTCAATCTTTACTTTTATTGTTTGATCTTCTATCTGCCTTTCTTGTTTGATCTTAATCTTTATGTTTATTGTTCATGTTCATGTTTTTGAGTTTTATTAAATTGATTAAGTGGGTTTTGATTATTGTGGTTAGTATTGTTAGTTTGATTGATTTGGATTGATAGATTATCATTAGTTGATTATTTGTTATTAATCTCGTTTAATCTTTTGGTTGAATTTGATTAGTTTTGGATTAGATTCGTGTTTTCTTTGTCCCGTGTTCTTCGCTTCTGTTCATTTCCCAGGCTGTCCCGAATCAAGCAGGACATTCCGAACGAAGGGCGTTTGTTGTTTATTTCGAGTGAAGGAATTGTGTTGTGATTGTTCCGAACCAAAGTTTTGTTTAGGAAGTTCCGAATCAGTGAAAGTTTCGAATCAGTAGAAGTTCCGAATCGGTGGAAGTTCATTCGGAATAGGTTCATTCGGAATAGGTTCATTCGGAACATTCCGAACGAAGGTTTTGAGGAATTGTTCCGGATCAGCAGAATATTCCGAGTCAAGGGAAAGTATTCCGGATCAGCGAGTTCATTCGGAACATTCCGAGTGAAGGAGTTTATTCGGAACATTCCGAATCAAGACAACATTCCGGATCAAGGTGGTTCATTCGGAATATATTCTGAATCAAGACATTGTTCCGGATCAGCAAAACATTCCGAACCAAGCTTCATATTCCGAACCAAGTGAACATTCCGGATCAAGGCTTATATTCCGAGTGAAGGATTTATTCCGGATAAGTGACATATTCCGAATAAAGAATTTATTCCGGATCAAGTTTTTATTCCGAATGAGCTGTTTTCAGGTTCTTTTTAGTTTCAGTTTTTAAGTTTTAATTTTTAAGCTTTACTTTTCCCGCCTTTTTACTTAGTCGCACTTTAAGTTTACTTGCCTTAGATTTATTTTAAGCCTTGCCTTAGTTTAAGTTTTAGTTGCGTTTAAGTTTGCCTTAGATAATTTTAAGTTTGCGTTATTTACGTTTAGTGCCTTTTAAATTCTTGTCACGTTTTAAATTCTCGCCATTTATTTTAAAAGATTTAGATTTACTTTAAAGTCTCGCACTTTTAATTTTACTAAAACGACCACAACTATTGTTTCCACCAAAAGACAGCTGAGTCGCATAGTTAACCAGTTATCAATTCGATTAGACTTGGAACAACGATATTTTCTTACCGGGCAAAAGCCTTGTATCATTCCCCGTGATAGTTGCAACTGCCTTCGCCTCAATCCACCTCGTGAAGTAATCCATCGCGACTATGAGGAACTTAATACCACCTGCAGCGACGGGAAAAGGTCCCGCTATATCTATTCCCCACTTAAAAAATGGCCATGGGGAAGTGATAGGCGTCATTTCCTCCTGGAGCTGCCGCGGTATCGGCCTGTGCACCTAGCAATCGTTGCATTTGTTGATGAGCGTGCGTGCGTCTGTGTGCATAGTTGGCCAGTAATATCCACTGTGCAACGCTGTTGCTACTACGGACCTTGGCCCCGCGTGAATGCCGCGACCCCTCGTGGATTTCTCTTACGAGGTACTTTGCTTGGCGTGGCCCTACGCATCTTAGCCATGGCTGAAGAAATGATCGTTTGTAGAGAATTCCGTTTCTGATTTCAAATTACCTTGATCGTCTCCGTATTCGTCGTGCCTCGACTTCGTCATCCGGGAGGGAATCATTGGCTAGATAGTCCAGAATTGGTGTTATCCATGTAGGACCTTCTTCCTCTACTATCGCGGTTACCTCTTGCTCTTTTATTGATTTATCCTTGAGGATCTCCACTAGGACCTGTTTTGACAAGTGCGCAAAACTGGTGGACGCTATCTTGCTAAGTGCGTCTGCTTTCTTGTTTTCACCCCTGGGTACTTGGCATATCTGGAACCTATTGAACCCCTCAATCAGTGCTTTGGCTTTTTGTAACTGCACCATATTATCTTCTTTTGCTTCATAATCGCCAAGTATATGGTTTGCCACCAGTCTAGAATCTACGTTCGCTTCCAAATTGCACACACCCATTCTCGTTGCAATTCTTAGCCCTGCGATCAGCGCCTCATACTCTGCCTCATTGTTTGTGGTTGTGAACTCAAAACATAACGCGTATGTGAATTCCATTCCTTCGGGATTGGTGAGTATGAGCCCCGCAACTGATCCATCAGTGCAAGACGACCCATTTGTGAACAAAATCCACGGGGCTTAGTCCTCTTCCATTTGATCTAGCCCCTTAACTCCTTCCTCCGGTTTTTCAATGATAAAGTCTGCCAGAATTTGTCCTTTCACGGCATTGCGCGGTCTGTAGGTAATGTTGTGTTTCCCTAGTAGAACACTCTACTTTTGGAATCTGCCTGCGACCTCTGGTTTTGAGATCACCTGCTTTATGGGTTGATCCGTTATCACCACTATTGGGTGCGCTTGGAAATATCTGCGCAACCTCTTCGCTACAAACACTAGCGCGAGCACCAATTTTTCTATTGGGGTATAATTTAGCTCCGAGCTATGTAACGCTCTACTTATGAAGTACAATGGTGTTTGCACATTTTCTCTGTCCGTCATCAGCATCGCGTTGATCGCTCCATGCGTTGTGGACAAATATATCATCAGCTCTTCTTTAGGTCGTAGCGCGACTAACATAGGGTGCGAAGCTAAATGCGCTTTTAATTCCTCGAAGGCCTTTTCTGCTTCCTTCGTCCAATTGAAGTCCCCTTTCTTGATGCACTTTTTAAGCATTTTAAATAAGGGGAGCGACTTTTCTGCTGATTTGGACAGGAACCTGTTCAGTCCTGCAAGCTTCCCATTTAGCGACTGCACTTCCTTTTTCGTTTTTGGGCTCTAGAGTTGAATGACCGCGTCTGTTTTTTCCGGACAGGGGTTGATTCCATTGGGGTCAATCATGTATCCTAGGAACATGCCTTCTGTCGCCCCAAAAGTGCACTTCTTTGGATTTAACTTCATGTTTATCCTTCTGAGTGTAGAGAATGTTTCCTCTATGTCCCGAATAAGCTCGCTCTCCGTGTGACTTTTTATTACCAAATCATCGACATATACCTCCAAAATTCGCCCTATTTGGCCTTCAAATGCCTTAGCAACCAGTCGTTGATACGTGGCCCCTGCATTCTTTAGTCCAAACGACATTTTTGTGTAACAGTACACGCCCTGGCTGGTATGGAATGTTGTCTTTTCCTCATCTTCTTCTGCCATTTGTATCTGATGGTATCCCTTGTATGCGTCTAGGAAGCATTTAAAGGGGTACCTGCACAACGGTTCCACCTTCCAATCTATTTCTGGGAGTGGATAGCAATCTTGAGGGCAAGCTTTATTGAGGTCTATAAAATCAACGCACATGCGCCAGCTGCCATCATGTTTATTTAACATTACCGGGTTAGCAAGCCAGTCGTGATAGTAAACTTCCCTCATGATTCCTGCATCTACCAGCTTTTTTACCTCGTCCAATATTAATTTGTTGCGTTCTGGGGCCTGTCCTCTTTTATTTTGCCTAACCGGAGGGTATCCTTCGCGGATTTGAAGCTTGTGTTCGGCTATCGACCTTGGTACCCCTGTCATATATTTTGGTTCCCATGCGAAGACGTCTAGGTTATCCTTCAAAAGGCAACACACGTCTGTCTTTCCTTTGTCAGACAATGTCCCTCCGATCGTTATCTCCTGGTCCAGATACTGCGGATGCACTGCTATCTTTAGGTTTGGTGGTGAGTTCACCTTCGGTTCCATCGTGATCCTAGGAGGTTCTGTGATCGCGTTGCACTCCGGGGGTGTTATTGTCGTGTTGAAGATCGTTACGATCCCTCCATCCACTGGGAATTTCAACATGCCATGAGCCGTGGAAGGTACCGGTCACATTGCTAGTATAGCTGGTCGCCCTATGATCCCGTTATATTGCGACGGCGGCCGTATGATCAAAAAATTCATCGAGACTTTCGTCGAGTGCTCATCATTTCCTACTTTTACTACTAGCTTTAATTGGCCCAAGGGCCATACCGCTTCTCCGTTGAATCCGATGAGCGGGGAAGTCGCAGGCACCATCTGGCTCTTTATTTCTGCGCTAAGCTTTAGAAAGCAGTGTTCATACATTATTTCCGCTGATGAACCTCCATCCACATACATCCGATGTATGCTATGCTCACCAACGCTTACTTCTATGACTAGCGGACCTTCTGCAATATTCCTCAAGTGCTGAGCGATGGGAAGGAGATGTCTTTTCCTTTTGAGAATTTTTGGCTCACCTTTTGCTTTGTCCTTCGCTGACATGATTCCACCATGTAAATAGTTGTGCTAGCGATTTTTTGTCCTTCGTTTTTCACGGTTTCCTTAACGAGGTGTTTCAACTTGCCTTCTTTTACCATATTTTTGATATGTTTTTGCAGCTGAATACACTTGTTCGTGAAAATGGATGGCGCCAACTTGTTGATACAAAATTTGGATGGACCGAGATTGACCCAAATTAGGCTTGATTCGGGGTCTTGTGGACTCCGGCTCTTGCACCAAGTGAAACTTGTTTTAGGACCCTACGCACTAAGCAGACACCGTTAGGCTTACCGTGGGTTTGTGACCCACGATTAGACTCCGGCGTGAGAGTAAGTAATCGATTTGAGTATATTAGTGTTTAGGGTATTGTGTGTATCGTACCTTTGTGGAACCGAATGGGTTCCTTTTATACTCAAGAGAGTCCAGGCTGGGCTCCCTATTCTTGCGGCCTAAGGAAGAGATAATGACTCAAAATAGTTTGATTCTTCATTATCAAACTAAGGAAAGTGTATATCCCTTTTCCTTAGGCGAATATAACTATAATATAAGTTATATTCTGTCTGATCCTGTCGCACTGCGACGAGGACTTGGCAAAGTAATCAGCCTCTTGTGCGACAGCGGCTTACCGGGCCTTCTGGGCTGCGTGCGCACATCGCCCAAGTATCCATTCCTGGTGGATGCGGGTAGTACCCGTGAGTCAGACTATCCAGCCCGACTAGGGACTATACGTCATCAACGTTATTCAACGCTCTTTTGTTCGTTGTATTGTATATAATCTACCTAGTCTCTTGATATTTTTACTTAATTACTGTTGAAGCAAAATTCTCCGGCTAGGCAAATGCTAGCAAATTCCCTTCAGTCACAATGATGGTGTTCTTGTATCTTGGTATAGAACCTACGAACACAAGTCAACACACGTTAGCCTTGCCCCAGGTTTGACCCTGAGACCAAGCTCCGGCGTGAGAGTAAGTAACTATCACGGAAGTGGTGTCCGATGTGGAATACCGGAGATTAAGTGTAAATGCAAAGAGTAATAATGGTAAAGAGTCAGTTGTGTGTGTATTAAATGTGTGGAGTATTTATACTACTCCACCAAGTATATCTGGATGTCTAGTCACATCAATAGACTAGGTTCTGAGCCCAAGGTAAGATTTTCACCATGAATCGAGGGATTCGTTTCCAGGGCGACGGTGCTTGTTTATTCCGTTGGATTGAAGAAGGCAAACTGGATAATACGATAGGCTACTTTTGCCTTTCACCAAGTCCTAGGCTTAGGCATTAAATGTTCTACTGTTCACATACCGACTTCATTAATTGTTGGGGTCTCGGCTATAGTCCGGGGTAGTGCACGTGTCCGGAGACATTGGCCGGAGACATACGCGAACATGTCCCCCCAGTATCATAGCGTTAGGATCAGCTAGTGGTGTGATACTTTAAATGTGTGGATCCGAACAGTAACGGGCCTAATTAATGTGAGTCGTCTTATTGACTTCCCATTAATTGTTTTTGTCTTTTGGTCCCTGCGATGTCACCCACTCGAAACATTGGGTTTTGTTTCATTGGTTGTGATCTGGCTCCACGTTTCTACTTCCAATTTCAACGACGTGGATTGAACATGGGAAAACGTGCACGTCCCTTCAGTGTCTCTCCATCCTGTATAAATACCTTCCTTTTTTCATTCTTGTTTCACTCTCTTTTTCTTTCTTTTTCCTCCATTGTTGCTTTTTGCTTCAAGAATTACTTTCTCGCCAGGTGTGCCCTCGTTTCTTCCCTCTTCGATTTTATGTTAATATATTTTGTTATGTCTGTTAGTGATTCCGAGGATGAGGTTGGGCCCTCCTTTCGCGATCCTAAGTGCGATATGCACATTAGGGTTTCCAAGTTATCTGATGACGATCTTAAAAAGATCGTTAGGAAATATCTTATTCCAGATGAGCTTCGTCCTCGCCTACATGATCCTCTCTTGACTATGGATCAACTTCCGGAGCGTTTTATTGGGATTTATGAAGATTATTTGAAGCATGGGGGGCTTCGGATTCCCTTCTCAAGCTTCTTCTTAGCCGTGATCCGGTATTTTCGTGTACACATCTCTCAGTTGGTTCCCATAAGTGTTAACCGTGCTACCATGTTTGAAATTCGTTGTCGAAGTCTGAATATACCTTGTACAGTGAATCTATTTCGCGTGTTTTATAGACTGTGGAAGCAGGGTCATTGGTTTTCATTCGAGGGCAGGTGGCCTCCTAGGTATGGTAAGTGTTTGACCGAGACGACATCTAGCTTGAAATTTTGAAAACACAAGTGGTTTCTTCTGGACCGAAGGGAGATTCCTCATGCCATGCCCTGGAGGAACAGAGATACGAATGTTCATGATGAATTCCCTACACATTTTAATGCGGATCACACAACGTTGCTTGCTGACAATCCCATTTTACTTCGCCCTCCTCACAAGCATTTGTTGTTTTTATCTGGTTTATAGTGTCCTTATGAGAATCATCCGTTCCGTCGGATTGTAGTTGATCTTGATAAAAAAAAGGGTACTTTTGCATACAAATGTTTTTTGCTATTTCCGCGGGCTATTGTCGCTCGCTCTAACCGTTGTCTTTTTCTTTCTTGCAGAACTTACCATGGATGAATTTATCAAGTTGTCGTCCTTTGATAACGCTAAGATTGGCCGAGATGAGAATGAAACGATGCCCACCCCGCCACCAAAGGTTACTCCACACTTGCCGGTGAAGACTGCTATTCCGGCCCTTACTCCTCAGCAAGAGGCCGTGACTATTCCGGATCCTAAGGTTCTTGCAGCCCGTCTGCGTCATGAGGGTAAGAATGTTATTAAACCCAAGAAGAGACCCGCTGGTGGGGAACCCTTTGGACGTGTTGCTAAACGGAAGGGAGGAGCCAAGACTCAAGAGGCCTCGGGGACGGAGGATACAGCGGTTCATTCGACTCCCCCTCTAAATCATTCCCACCCTTCTAGATCTGAAGATAATACCAGCAAGACAAGTGGCGCTAAATCCAAGTCTCCTACTCATATCAATCTTAGTGATCAGTCTTCTCCTGTGTATGATGATGTGCATGACGACGGTACAGGTATGATTATCTTAACCTTTTATTGCATTTTTTTGTGACTCCCTCTTCTTCTCCTTTTTTTATATTTTGATCCCTTTTTTTGTTACATTTCTTTCCTTTAGGGAGTATGAAATGTCCCGTATTTCATGACCGTTATCCCTCACGCAGGTTTGTGCCTCCATGGCGTCTGGAAGAGGATGTCCGCATTGACTCTCATTACTCTTCTCGGGAGCTATTGTTTCATTTGGCTACACCGGCAGAACAAGTTGAGCTCACCTCCCTTTCTAACTATGATGTCCTAAGCCATGCTTATCAAACCCTTGCTCGAAGTACTCTTACAGTTTTAGAGCTGTTGAAGAGGTATGAGGCCCATAGTCGGGATCACTCTCGTTTGGTTGTAGCTCAGCAAGGTGTACAACGACACTTTTCTTCAAGTAAGACAGTATTGGATCAGATGGCCCTCACTCACAAAAAGCTGGAGGATAATTACAACAGTTGTCTTGCTCGGGAACAAGAGTATCTTGGTACTATTGAGAAGCTAGAGAGGGAGGCTCAGGACTCGCGAGGTTTGCTTGAGACCAAGGATAAGAGGATCACGGAGCTGGAACGTCTTCTTGGTATTAGTGCTCAGGATCATATTAAGGATTTTGACCGAATCAAAGAGCACGAAGCCAACAACAAGCATTTGACCTCTATTATTGCTCAGGCGGAGGTTGACAAGCATGTTCTGCTGAGGGATGGTTTTCCTATACTTGTACGCAGGTTGCTTGCTAGTTATGAGTATCGCATGCCTCCTTCTCTTGGAGCTGGGGGTATTTATAATGCAGGGTTCTTAAAAGCCGTGGAGTTCGATCGCACCCCGGAAAAGATAACTGCTGCTATTGCCGCTGCTGACAATCTGAATGTCGAAATGGCCAGGACTTGGAAGGAAGACATCACTGCCTTATTCTCGGTCGAGTACCCCTTCGTGGCCAAGGTGGCGGCGGCGAATAATCTTCCAGTGGTCGAGATTATGCAGCTTACCCCGACGGAGAAGCCTATCGTTCCTGCAACTGAGAACCCTCCTGTGGCCGAGACTTCTAATGCTTCCAAAGCTTCAGTGAGCGGTCCTGATGATAAAGCTCAAGAGACTCCGGTTCAAGATGGTGGAAAGCTTTTAATGAAGGCCCGGTATGCCCGTGTAACTTGTAATCTGTTTAAACATTTTCTCGAACACTTATGTCTGTAATATGCTCGTAGTACTCTTAGTTTCCTGAACAAGCTTCACCTTGGTTGTTTCGAACACATATTATCTTTTCATAATATTATTAATTAATGTTTTACTTCTTTATTTGTTGTTTCTTTCTCTCTGTCATAGTCTGTATTCGTTCCTGCTGACTGCCTACCCGAGGACTTGACACCGGATAATGCGTATAGCTCTTCCTGGATTGCCCATGGGGTGCGTCTAACACTTGTATATTTTGCTTGTTTAGAATTTATATGGGAGACATCGACACCGAGCCACTTTTGTATTTGTCTCCGGACTACCCATGGGCGCGTCCAACACTTGTGTATTCGACACTTGTGTTTTTAGAGTTTATATGGGAGACATCGGCACCGAGCCGCTTTTGATTTGTCTCCGGACTACCCATGGGGCTCGTCCAACACTTGTGTATTCAACTTGTGTTTTTAATGTTTATATGGAAGACATCGGCACCAAGCCGCTTTTTATTTGTCTTCGGACTACCCATGGGGCGCGTCCAACACTTGTGTATTTAACACTTGTGTTTTTAGAGTTTATATGTGAGACATCGGCACCGAGCCGCTTTTGATTTGTCTCTGGACTACCCAAGGGGCGCGTCCAACATTTTTAATGCATACTTACATACCTTCTGGTTAGCTAAGCCGAGGTTTATAGTTACTGCAATTAATTATGTTTAAAAAGGATATTCATTCATTGAAATTATTCGTACATTATCACTCATATTACATGAAACATTTATGCAAGTTGGTTGTGTGCCATGTGCGTGGTATTTCTTTTCCATCCACAGTCTCCAACTTGTACGAACCAGTTTGATAGGCTTCCACGACTCTATAAGGTCCTTTCCAACTGGGACCAAGTTTTCTAATTTTTTCTTATCTGCTGGCCATGTTGCGGCGGTATACGAAATCTCCGACTTTGAAGGAGCATGGCTTGACGCGCTTGTTATAATATTGCTCAACCTTCTTTTTATACTTTGCTTCTTGTATAGCCGCAGCCTCCCTTCTTTCTTGTAGTAAATCTAGATTCAACCGCAACTCCTCTTCATTTGTATTCTCATCAAAGAGCAAGGTTCTGGCTGATGGGATCCCTATTTTGGCGGGGATCACGGCTTCACTCCCGTAGGTGAGACTGAAAGGATTTTCCCCATTGCTGGTTTTAAGCATCGTCCAGTGCGCCCATAGCACGTGGGGTAACTCGACAACCCAATCGGTTAGCTTCCTTCCCAATCTGGCTTTTAAACCATGCATCAACGACTTATTGGCTCTCTCGACTAGGCCATTTACTTGCGGATGCGCTACTGCGGTGGTCATATGCTTAACATGCCATTTGTCGCACCCCTTCCTGAATGACCCATCTATTAGTTTCTTTTCGTTGTCAGTTACTATCACTCTCGGAAAGCCAAATCTGCAGACAATATTTTCCCAAGCGAATTTCTTGACTTCTTTGCTGGTAATCTTGGCCACTGGCTTGGCCTCAATCCATTTGGTAAAATAGTCAATGGCTACAATCACGAACTTGATATTACCAGCATTCCCGGTGATTGGTCCCAAGATATCCATCCCTCATTGGTAGAAGGGCCATGGTGACGTTATCGAAGTTAGTTTCGTCTTGGGCAGCCTTGGTATGGGACCGTGTATCTTGCACGAATCACACTTGGAGATTTCGTCCCATGCGTCTTGATGCATCGTCAGCCAAAAGTATTCCTGACGCATTATCTTTGCGACAACTGATCTTGATCCGATATGCATACCACAGGCTCCTTTGTGGACCTCTCGGATGATATAGTTTGCTTCACCGGTCCGACACGTCTCAGCATTGGTGACAAATATGACTTTTTGAATAAGACTCCGTTCTCCATGGTATAATGGGGTATTTTCATCCTCAGATTTCTGGCTTCATCTAGATCCTGTGGCCATATTCCTTCCTCTAAACATCTTTTGATGGGAGTCATCCAACATTCTCCTTCCTCTTCCACTATGTCGTTGACTTCTTGTACATCGATTGATCTTGCGTCCAAGGATTCTACCAGTACTTCTTTGGTGAGGTGGTTGAATGCGACCTACGCGAGCTTGCTTAGTACGTCGACCTTTTGATTCTTGCTTCTGAGTATGTGTTCAATGTTAAACTCTATGAAGGTAGGCAGTCGTTCTTTGACCTTTGCCAGATATTTGGCAATTCAGTCATCATTTGCTTCAAATTCTCCTTTGATTTGACAGGCAACCAATTTCGAATCCACCTTGACTTGCAATTTCCTCACTCCCATTATTTGGCTAACCGGAGACCTGCTAAACGGTGCTTCGTACTCGGCTTCATTTTTCGAGCAATTAAAGTTCAACCTTAAAGAATATGTGAACTCTATGTCTTCTGGATTGATCAGAACAAGTCCGGCACTAGCACCTTTACTATTTGCAACCCCGTCTGTGAATAGCGTCCATTGACCCTGCGGCTCTTCTTCCTCGAATATTTCATAGATTGTCGCGGCCTCTTGATGTTCCAACGGAGCTTCATTCAGAAAATCTACTAAAACTTGTCCCTTGACTGAATTTCGGGAGACATAAGATATATCATATGTTCCTAATTCGACTACGTATTTAGTTAACCTTCCGGAGGCCTCGGACTTGCTTAGTATTTGTTTCAAGGGTTGGTCCGTCATGACGTGAATGTCATGAGCCTCAAAATACCTCCTTAATCTTCGTGACAAGTGTAGTAATCCTAGTACCAATCTTTCTAGCGGAGCATATCTTCTCTCGGCATCGTGAAGCGTTCGACTTACATACCTTACCGACATTTGTATCCCATTTCCTTCAGCCAATAGCACATTGCTGACTGCCTATTTGGACATGGCTAAATATACATATAACACTCCTCCCTTGACCGGAGAGGTGAGTAATGGGAGTTTCAAAATTACTTTCTTAAGTTGCTGGAAAGCTTCCTCGGCCCTTTCAGTCCAGCGAAATTCTTCTTTATTCTCCTTAGTGATGTTTTTCAACGTCACGAAGAACGACATTAATCGTTCTGCTGACCGGGCCAAGAAACGGTTTAGTGCTGCCAACTTGCCACTCAAGGACTGCATCTCTTTCAATGTTTTAGGATATCTCATCTCGGTGATTCCCTTTGTCTTTTTGGGGTTTGATCTGATGCCTTCTGAGGTTACCATGTAACCGAGGAACTTCCCTTCTTCAACACCAAATGAACACTTCTTCGGGTTTAACTTCATGTTAATACTTCTTAGATTATCAAAGGTTTCTTGAACATCCGCAATCATTTCTTCTTCGGTTTTACTCTTGATCATCAAATCATCTATGTATGCTTCTAGTTTCACACCAATTTGTGAATAGCGTCCATTGACCCTGCGGCTCTTCTTCCTCGAATATTTCATAGATTGTCGCGGCCTCTTGATGTTCCAACGGAGCTTCATTCAGAAAATCTACTAAAACTTGTCCCTTGACTGAATTTCGGGAGACATAAGATATATCATATGTTCCTAATTCGACTACGTATTTAGTTAACCTTCCGGAGGCCTCGGACTTGCTTAGTATTTGTTTCAAGGGTTGGTCCGTCATGACGTGAATGTCATGAGCCTCAAAATACCTCCTTAATCTTCGTGACAAGTGTAGTAATCCTAGTACCAATCTTTCTAGCGGAGCATATCTTCTCTCGGCATCGTGAAGCGTTCGACTTACATACCTTACCGACATTTGTATCCCATTTCCTTCAGCCAATAGCACATTGCTGACTGCCTATTTGGACATGGCTAAATATACATATAACACTCCTCCCTTGACCGGAGAGGTGAGTAATGGGAGTTTCAAAATTACTTTCTTAAGTTGCTGGAAAGCTTCCTCGGCCCTTTCAGTCCAGCAAAATTCTTCTTTATTCTCCTTAGTGATGTTTTTCAACGTCACGAAGAACGACATTAATCGTTCTGCTGACCGGGCCAAGAAACGGTTTAGTGCTGCCAACTTGCCACTCAAGGACTGCATCTCTTTCAATGTTTTAGGAGATCTCATCTCGGTGATTCCCTTTGTCTTTTTGGGGTTTGATCTGATGCCTTCTGAGGTTACCATGTAACCGAGGAACTTCCCTTCTTCAACACCAAATGAACACTTCTTCGGGTTTAACTTCATGTTAATACTTCTTAGATTATCAAAGGTTTCTTGAACATCCGCAATCATTTCTTCTTCGGTTTTACTCTTGATCATCAAATCATCTATGTATGCTTCTAGTTTCACACCAATTTGTGAATAGCGTCCATTGACCCTGCGGCTCTTCTTCCTCGAATATTTCATAGATTGTCGCGGCCTCTTGATGTTCCAACGGAGCTTCATTCAGAAAATCTACTAAAACTTGTCCCTTGACTGAATTTCGGGAGACATAAGATATATCATATGTTCCTAATTCGACTACGTATTTAGTTAACCTTCCGGAGGCCTCGGACTTGCTTAGTATTTGTTTCAAGGGTTGGTCCGTCATGACGTGAATGTCATGAGCCTCAAAATACCTCCTTAATCTTCGTGACAAGTGTAGTAATCCTAGTACCAATCTTTCTAGCGGAGCATATCTTCTCTCGGCATCGTGAAGCGTTCGACTTACATACCTTACCGACATTTGTATCCCATTTCCTTCAGCCAATAGCACATTGCTGACTGCCTATTTGGACATGGCTAAATATACATATAACACTCCTCCCTTGACCGGAGAGGTGAGTAATGGGAGTTTCAAAATTACTTTCTTAAGTTGCTGGAAAGCTTCCTCGGCCCTTTCAGTCCAGCGAAATTCTTCTTTATTCTCCTTAGTGATGTTTTTCAACGTCACGAAGAACGGCATTAATCGTTCTGCTGACCGGGCCAAGAAACGGTTTAGTGCTGCCAACTTGCCACTCAAGGACTGCATCTCTTTCAATGTTTTAGGAGATCTCATCTCGGTGATTCCCTTTATCTTTTTGGGGTTTGATCTGATGCCTTCTGAGGTTACCATGTAACCGAGGAACTTCCCTTCTTCAACACCAAATGAACACTTCTTCGGGTTTAACTTCATGTTAATACTTCTTAAATTATCAAAGGTTTCTTGAACATCCGCAATCATTTCTTCTTCGGTTTTACTCTTGATCATCAAATCATCTATGTATGCTTCTAGTTTCACACCAATTTGTGATCGAGATGTTGAATCTACCAACCTTTGATATGTGGCTCCGGCATTTTGTAGACCGAAAGGCATTTTCGTGTAGCAATATGTGCCTTCATCAGTGTAGAATGCCGTTTTTTCCTCATCTGCTTCATCCATAAGCACTTGATGATATCCTTTATACGCGTCCAAGAAGCATTTGAATTTATACCCCATGACTGCTCCTATTTTTACATCTATGTCTGGTAAGGGGTAGTAATCCTTTGGGCAAGCAGAATTGAGGTTCTTGAAGTCTATGTACATTCGCCAATCACCATCCGGGTTTTTTACCAGGACAGGGTTCGAGATACACGTAGGATATCTCACCGGTCGTATGATGCCAGCTTTCATTAGCTCCGTAACATCCCTTTTGACTGCTTGACTTTTCTCTTCTCCCAATGTCCTTCTTTTCTGTGCAACCGGAGCGACTTCTATGTTGGCATTCAAAGAGTGTTTTATGATCCTTCTAGGTACCTCGGTCATATCCGAAGGTTCCCATGCGAACACATCGACATTATTTCTCAGCAAATCTATGTGTTGCAACCGGCATCTCTTAGTGAATAACCTTCCGATGGTGACTAACTGTTCCGGATACCCGGGATGGACTACGATATGTTCTGTCATTCCTCCTGCCTCTCGCTGTTGTTGGTTGAACCTCTCGTGGGCGAGCCATTTGTCTGATTCCTTTCCTACGGCGGTTGCTTTCATTTTTTCTATTTTCTACCCGTCTTCTATTACCCTGCACTCGTAGATTGCCCGGGCCTTAGTTCTCATTGTTGCTATTCCATTGGGACTGGGGAACTTCATGGCTGAGTATATCGTGGAGGGCACGACCCTTAACTCCCTGATTCCAGTCCTTTCGAGTATTATATTGTATGGCAGCGGCGCTCTAATCACCGTGAGGCTCATTATGGTTCGTCCCGTTAGATCATGTGATCCGAAGGTTACTTCCAAATTGATCTTTCCTAGGGGTGTGGTTTCTTCACTAGAAAAACTCAAAACTTTCGCGTGATCGGGAGTCAGCCTTTTCCGGATTGAGGGCTCCAAGTTCAAGAAGCAATGTTCGAACATGACCTGCATCGTGGCACCTTCGTCCACGAACACCCTTTTTACCCATTACCCTTCTACTTCGGCTTCAAATATCAAAGGATCATCTGAGGCTTCCACGTCGGTCACCGGAGGAAAAGTGATGGAGGTGTTCATCCAATCTACCTCAATCTTGCATACCTCTTTTCTCTTTAAACCGCTATATCTGCTTTCTATCATATTTATCGTCTTCCCTTTAATGTCTCCATTCCCTCTTCCTTGATTGCCCCTATTTACCCAACCTCGCAAATCTTTCACTAGATGATTCAATTTACCAGACTCCAAAGCAGCTTCCAACTGTTTTCTTAATTGATGGCAATCGTTGGTGAGATGTCCTTTCTCTTGGTGATAATCATAATACTTATCCATATTTTCCAGCCGAACCATCCCTTTGGTCGACGGTGGTGGGAGAAGCTGTAATTGTAACTCAGTGGCTAAGATTTCCGTGGGGGAATTTAGTTAAAGATTCCAATCAGGGACGCTGGTAAGGTGCCCTTCTTCCTTGATTCTGATTTACCGGAGGTACATATGGGGAAAATGTGGGTTTAGACCGGTAGTCGTTCCTTTGCCGACCTCTGTTGCGTCCACGTGATCCGGACGAGAGGTACTTTTCTTCCCTGCCATATTTGGAGTTTCCATCTCCTGTTTCCCCTTGTGGTAACTCTGTGTTTCTGAAAACTTCTTCTGATTTGACGAGATCATCCACCCTTCGCATCATTTCAGCCACCGGCGTTGGAGTATCATTTGAGAAACGCCAGGCTAATTATGGGCATTTAGCCCCATTCACAAAAGCTGGTATCTTCATTACCTCAGGCACCCCTTGGATGTAACTTGCTTCATCCGTCTAACGCTATCTGAATACCGCCAGGGACTTGTAAAACCTATAAATTCAGGTTTTGACTATGTCATCATTATATATGTCACCTTATGATATCTGAATAAATATTACCACCTTTGCATGAAATCCTTTGAGCAATCATATGCATCATACACAGCATACATTATTTTAATCATCAAAACATGGGGACATTTAAATCTCATAGCATACATTGTGATTTTCATCACTTAATCACAAGGACAGTCACATTTGGATGACTACACTTTATGAACATGCAGGACAATAACCAATCACTCCTTTTTGAACATTTTAGTCACTTGAACGTATACTCATAAGCATTCATCACATTGGTTCATAAACCCAAACTCATGATCACAATTAATAAATATTTACTTAAGTGTAAATTCTTAAGCTTTAAATATATTGATGTATATATATTTTTCTTACACTATAAATGACTTTACGTTATGACACCAACTATTTTTATATTTAAACTTTACCTTTAACCATTTTAACTTATTTAAACTAAGTTGTCACACTTTTAATATAGTAAAATCTTTTCTCATCTAAAAATGACCATACTTTCACCAAGGATCCCAAAGTTAACCAAAATCAACCTAGACTTAAACATACTCACACAATACTACACCTATACTCCTAATAACTATATTTAGACACAAGAATTAAACATAAAAATACCCTAGACTCCCTTATAGCCGATTTCATATACATACATAACATTTAAATGCCAATAACCCTTACCATTTACACTTTTGACTTTTAAACTTGTACAACCTATCTTATTTAAGTCTTAGACTACATGAAACATTTTCCTTTCCTTTGACTAGCCATATACCACCGGTTTTGTCATAAAACCATGGCACCATGTACAATTTTAGCATTTAAAAGATGTACTAAGTTACTATACTTGTTCCATGGAAAATAAGCCACCTAGCATCCCTCTCTTGATATTAGACGTGTAGTAACATGCCTCCACACAACCATTTCACTTGTACAAGCACTACATTTATTAAAACACTATACAACTCTTACCTTGTTCCCTTAGAAGCCTTACATACGACGGCAAAGGGGATGTCTATGACATTTGTACATTGCTTGTCATTAAAACATGTACTCCTAAGGTACACATCCAATATCCTCTAAATCTATCTATCTCTCTTTCTTGTCGTGGCATACCCCAAGCCACATCCCACAAGCTTACACTCCTAGATATTTAGTAAGCTAAAACTCACTTCTCTCTTACCACATTCAAAATTCGGACCATATCTCTCTCACATAATACCTTGCGGCAACGAACACTTACACCTTCATTTACTTCAAACCAAATCTTGGTCCCAAGGCATTCAAAGCTAGTCAACACCAAGTTCCATAGCATTCAAGATCATCATAAGTCACCACAAGAGTAACCCGACGCCTAGAACACCAAAACCCTAGTCATCATCTCGTTTTCTTGAAGCAAGTAAGTACAAACCCTCTCTAAGCTTTTCCTTACATATTTTGCTTCTCATGCATGTTTTCACTATAAAAATGGAGTTGTTAATGCATGCATATGTTGGAAGCTTTTAAACAAACCCTAAACAACATATAAGCCCACGGCTTATATGATGTCTATGGGTACTTTTGCCCTTAAAACCCTAAAACATGTATATTTAAGCTTGTAGAACTTATTTAAGCCCTAGAGTAAAACACTATGCCTTAAAAAGTCATAAATAAGTAATATAAGCCGAGCCATACAAACTTATTTAAGCCACGTCATTTAAGCCTAATAACTTATAGAAGCCGAAACCTAAAATGCTATATAAGCTAGCCTTAAAAAACCCTAAAAGTTATATAAGCCGAGACTTAATCTAGCTTATTTAAGCCCATTAAAATATAAGTCGTAGCTATATAAGCCCATAAGTCATTAGCCCTAAATCTAATATAAGCCCTTAAAATTATTAAATTTAAGCCGAAACATATAAGCTTAACATAAGCCTTAAATAATCCGAATGAATATAAGCCCTAACTTATTTTAAGGAGTTAAGTTAAATTAATATAAGCCCACTAGTTAAATAGTAAAAACATAAGCCCATTTAGTAAAACTAGAATTTACTAGTTACTTAGTAAATTTACTAAGTAATTTAAGTAGCCCATTAGGCCCATAAAAACCCAACCGTAGTCTTATTGGGCCAACCAAGCCCAACTATTAAACTTGGAGCCTTTTCGGGCCAATATTGCCAATTGGTGAAAGTTAGGTCCAAAATCATCACTTAATAAAACCTATGTAAATGTTTTCGTGACTTTGTATAAGTACAAGGGCCAAACGTGTCATTTTCCAAAGTATAGGGGGCGTTTAATTTAAACCGTGAGTTAAATGTAAACCACAAGGGCCATTGTTGCCAAAACTTAAACTAAATTTGATCCCTAGTTGTCTTAATAAATAATCTGAAACCTCAAGGGGTCACTTTTGCCATTTGTGAAAACTATTACAAGCCTTAGCCTTGTTTTGCAAATATTCGAGACCTTAGGGGTCATTCCTGCCATTTTTGAAACTTAACATAAGCCCTAGAAACTTTATAAAACAATTTCGTGACTCAAGGGACTAAAAGTGTCATTTTGGAAACTTAAAACAAGCCCTAACTCTTTATATAATTAATTCCGAGACTTGGGGGGGTGTTTTGTCATTTCCCCAAAGTTTTACAAGCCCTAGGGTGTTTTTATTAATAAACTAAACGGACGAGGACTAACGGTGTGATATACTTAACGGACGAAACTATATGGATTACTTTAGCAAATTATTAAGTCACAAGGGTACATTTGTAACTTGATATAAGTGTTAATGGAATATTTTGTTAAAACTAGTCATTTGAATAATTAAATAAATCACTAGTTTATTCACGAAAATATATAAACTGACGAATCCCGTTAATTATATTTTTAAGACTTAAGAAAATAATATAATATTACCTTACGGTTTATTTAATTAAAATCCATTTATTTAATTTATTCCCGTTTACTAAGTCAACTTACATATTTTTAGACACTAAAAATATACGTTTATCACAACTCTTTATTAGTATGAACTTCTAGACAATCGTTATAACGTATTAATTTGTGATCATGCATTCTTTGAAAATCATACATCCATCATGCATTGTTAATTATGCATTTACTAAGGCACTTAAAATTACTTAGGTAATTACTCCGGTTCGTGATCATATTGTGCCAGTTTTTCAGTGACATAATCATCATCACATCATTACCACTAAGGTGAGTTCATGGCCCCATCTTTACTGTTTTATAACTGGGGGAGAAAACATACAAAAACTATATATACTTTATATATGCAAAACATGCACTGACAACAACAACAACTTATTGCCTATTGTTTGCCCCATACCCGTGGACCGTAATAGTTAATAGTGTAGCGCGAAATGTGTGAATAGATCTATTTGGGTATTGACAATACCCGGCCTGCGTGACTTGCTATCACGAAACGCTTAGGCCAAGCAACAGGTTTACATCATTGTCAGACTGAGGGAACAACATCGGGACAGATCCAAATGGGCGTACCGAACAACTTATTGTCTAGCTTCTATTACAGGGTAATAGGAACTACTATAGTATGTAGCTTAGTACTCTACTATCTTTGTGATGTTTTGGCATATTATTAACTTATTATTTAATTAAACCTGTGAATTCACCAACTTCGTGTTGACCCCCACATTTTACTCTATATGTTTTCTCAGGAAAATAAAGCAGGTTCATGCATTGGATTCCAGCATTTTAGGAGCATCATGTCTACCATTGGGCTGGGATATTTACTTCAGTTTTATAATAAATGTGGTTTACAAACAAGATACTAAGTGTGTACAATTGATTCATGTAATTTGTATTAAATAACTTTTATGATCATTGCTCTATATACTATGTGCTATCGATCCACCCAAGTAACACCCCAATTACTATTCCGTTGCATTTGACCAACTTGGGGGTGTTACAGAAATGGTATCAGAGAGCATAGTTATAGAGAACCAGATCGATAATAAAAATTTTAAATATAATAAAAATTTTAAACGGGACTATAACTGAACTTTTAAAAATCAATAAAATAAAAAGAAAATTGATTTTTGGGAACCCTTATAAGTTATGCATGTAGTACGTAGAGCATACACATTATGTGAACTAGCTTCACACTGATTTATAACCTTTGAGTTAGTAAATCACCTAAGTATCTACCTATACTTGTAACAGTCATAGTTAAAAGACATAAACCGCATCGCATATGCATTTTAAAAACTTTTTGAATTGTGTAAGCTAAAAACTTACTAAACTTTGAAATGCTATTTTCAGATATCATGACGCCACCTACTATTGTGAATACCTTCGAGGAGCTCATGGCTCCTACCACCACTCTAGTATCACCGACGTCAGTATTTGCTAGACCCGCATCCGACACTGAGTCCAGAGATGACCAGCCAGACGGAGTCATCATACTTTCAGATTCGCCTACTCCATCACCACCACCATATGCAGGCAACAAGCCGAAGTGCACCAAGTGCAATTTCCATCATTTCTCTACTGTTGAATGCCGAAGACCCGGACAGGGCAACACCTATGTTCCAGCCATCAGGAACAACTCCAGCACCAACTACAAGCCCCGCAATGGAAACAGTCAGAACTTTCGTGGAAATGGAAAGCATGGAAACCGCCAGCACATTGGCAGCGGTAACACGACTCGTAAGGAAATTCGTTGCTATGGTTGTGGAGAGATCGGACACATCAGCCTTGATTGCCCAAAGCGAGCAGTTAGGAACGAGAGCAGAGGAGGAGCACTGTCTAGAGTCTATGTGATAGGAGACGCCAAGAACAACCCAGACTCTAATGTGGTTACCGATACGTTCCTTCTAAACAATCACTATGCAAATATATTGTTTGATACGGGAGCCGATAGGAGTTTTATATCCACAGAATTTAGTAGCTTACTAGACATCACACCTACACCGTTAGACGACTGTTACAGGGTCGAATTAGTAGACGATAAGATCATTGAAACTAACACTATTTTAAGAGGTTGTACCTTAAACCTTCTAAATCATCCATTCGATATTCAGTTAATACCTGTAATTTTGGGTAGTTTCGACGTCATCATTGGTATGGACTGGTTAGCTAAATATCACGCGACCATCGTGTGCGACCAAAAGCTAGTCCGTATACCATGGGGAAAAGAAAATCTAATCGTTTGAGGAGAAGGAAACTCAGATAGAACTGACACCAGGCTGAGTGTTATCTCATGCACTAAAGTCCAGAAGTACATACTAAAAGGATGCCCTATCTTTTTAGCACATATTTCAAAAACCGACAAAGAAGAGGAACCAGAGAAGAAACAAATCAAGGACGTGCCAATTGTCTGTGATTATCCCGAAGTTTTCCCAGACGACTTACCTGGTTTGCCTCCGACTCGTCAAGTGGAATTCCAAATCGACTTGATACCAGGAGTTGCACCTGTAGCTAAATCACCATACCGATTAGCACCAACCGAGATGAAAGAACTCGCTGAACAACTTCAAGAACTGTCAGACAAAGGTTTTATCAGACCCAGTTCCTCACCTTGGGGAGCTCCAGTACTTTTTGTCAAAAAGAAAGACGGATCTTTCCAAATGTGTATTGATTACAGAGAACTGAATAAGTTAACTATGAAAAATCGTTACCCACTACCACGAATCGACGATTTATTTGATCAATTACAAGGATCAAGTGTATACTCCAAGATCGACCTACGATCAGGGTATCACCAGCTGAGGGTCAGAGAAGAGGACATACCGAAAACAGCCTTCAGAACTCGTTACGGTCATTATGAATTTCAAGTCATGCCATTTGGCCTGACCAACGCTCCAGCCATATTCATGGACCTCATGAATCGAGTGTGTAGACCCTATCTAGATAAGTTCGTGATTGTGTTATCGACGACATACTCATCTATTACAAGAATGAGCAAGAGCACGGAGAACATCTTGCTCAAGTGCTAAAATTACTTAAGGAAGAGAAGCTGTATGCAAAATTCTCGAAGTGCGACTTTTGGATTCCTAAAGTTCATTTCTTCGGTCATGTGATCGATGACAAGGGAATTCAAGTAGATCCCGCAAAAGTCGAATCCGTGAAGGATTGGGCATCACCCACTTCACCAAAAGAGATTCGCCAATTATTAGGCGTTGCCGGTTACTACCGGAGATTCATAGAGGGATTTTCTAAGATAGCTAAATCTATGACAAAGCTTACTCAGAAAGGCGTAAAATTCGATTGGAGAGAATAAGAAGAGGCCGCATTCCAAACCATTAAGCAGAAATTGTGTAGTGCACCCATTTTAGCTTTACCAGAAAGAAACGAAGACTTCGTCGTCTACTGTGACGCCTCACACAAAGGCTTAGGAGATGTCTTGATGTAGAGACAGAAAGTGATTGCCTATGCTTCAAGACAATTGAAGAAACATGAGCAAAATTACTCTACCCATGATCTAGAGCTTGGATCTGTAGTTTTTGCTTTGAAAATTTGGAGACACTACCTGTATGGAACAAAGTGCACAGTGCATACTGATCACAAGAGTTTGCAACATATCCTAGACCAGAAGGAGCTAAACATGAGGCAACGTCGTTGGATAGAATTGCTCAGTGACTACGACTACGACATCAAATACCACCCAGGTAAAGCCAACGTAGTTGCGAATGCACTAAGTCGAAAGGGAACTGATCCTCCCATGAGAGTTCGAGCCCTATTCATGACCATTAGCTTGGACCTACCCAAGAAAATACTAGAGGCTCAACTCCAAGCACAGAAACCTGAAAACATCAGAAGAGAAGACATAGGAGGAATGCTTAGGACTAACCTAAGCAAGGAGAAGTTGGAAGCTAGAGCAGACGGAACGTTATATTTACACGGAAGAAGTTGGTTACCATGCTATGGAGACTTGAGAAACGTGATCATGCACGAATCTCATAAGTCCAAGTACTCTATACATCCCGGATCTGAAAAGATGTATCAGGACGTGAAGAAATTATATTGGTGGCCAAACATGAAAGCCGACATTGCCACATACGTGAAGAAGTGTCTGACTTGTGCCAGAGTAAAGACAGAACATCAGAGGCCATCCGGTTTGTTAGTCCAACCTGAAATACCTAAAAAGAAATGGGAAAACATCACCATGGACTTCATTACCAAACTCCCTACTTCATCTCACGGTTACGATACAATTTGGGTAATCGTTAACCGACTCACAAAATCCGCTCACTTCCTGCCCATCAGAGAGAATGACTCTCTGAACAAGTTAGCTAAGTTGTACCTAAAGGAAATAGTGACTAGACACGGCATACCAGTCTCAATCATTTGTGATCGAGATGGTAGATTCACGTCAAACTTTTGGAGAGCCTTCCAACGAAGTTTAGGAACAAACTTGGACATGAGCACCGCATACCACCCACAAATTGACGGCCAGAGTGAATGAACAATCCAAACCCTAGAAGACATGCTGAGAGCATGTGTGATCGACTTTGGAAAACGATGGGTCGAACATATACCATTAGTTGAATTCTCCTACAACAACAGCTACCATGCCAGTATTAAAGCAACACCATTTGAGGCCCTTTATGGCCGCAAGTGTAGATCACTCGTATGCTGGGCAGAGGTGGGAGAGTTCCAACTGACTGGACCTGAGCTAATCCAAGATACGACCGAGAAGATCACTCTCATCAGGCAACGAATTCAGGCTACCCAGGATAGACAGAAGATCTATGCAGACAGGAAACGGAAGCCTATGGAGTTTGAAGTAGGTGACCGTATTATGCTGAAGGTATCACCTTAGAAGGGCGTCATCCGATTTGGGAAACGTGGGAAACTAAATCCACGTTATGTGGGAACCTTCAAGGTGATTGCCAGAATAGGTGAAGTCGCCTATCGTCTAGAGTTGCCCCAGCAGTTGAGCCGGGTACACTCTATATTCCATGTCTCAAACTTGAAGAAGTGCTACGCGGATGAGCTGCTAGTCATGCCATTGGAGGGAGTCCACTTCGATGACAAACTCCAATTCATAGAAGAACCGGTGGAAGTCATGGAGAGCGTAGTCAAGAAGCTAAAGCGAAGCCAAATCCCGTTAGTAAAGATACGATGGAACTCTAGGAAAGGTCCCGAGTTCACATGGGAACGTGAAGACTCATTTAGAGCTAAGTACCCACACCTGTTCACCGGAGCAGTGACGTCATCTTAAGCTTTGAGGACAAAGCTAAAATAACGGGTTAATGCTGTAAAACCTGTAAATTCAGGTTTTGACTATGTCATCATTGTATATGTCACCTTATGATATCTCAATAAATATTACCACCTTTGCATGAAATCCTTTGAGCAATCATATGCATCATACACAGCATACATTATTTTAATCATCAAAACATGGAGACATTTAAATCTCATAGCATACATTGTGATTTTCATCACTTAATCACAAGGACAGTCACATTTGGATGACTAAACTTTATGAACATGCAGAATAATAACCAATCACTCCTTTTTGAACATTTTAGTCACTTGAACGTATACTCATAAGCATTCATCACACTGGTTCATAAACCCAAACTCATGATCACAATTAATAAATATTTACTTAAGTAAAAATTCTTAAGCTTTAAATATATTGATGTATATATATTTTTCTTACACTATAAATGACTTTACATTATGACACCAACTATTTTTATATTTAAACTTTACCTTTAACCATTTTAACTTATTTAAACTAAGTTGTCACACTTTTAATATAGTAAAATCTTTTCTCATCTAAAAATGACCATACTTTCACCAAGGATCCCAAACTTAACCAAAATCAACCTAGACTTAAACATACTCACACAATACTACACATATACTCCTAATATCTATATTTAGACACAAGAATTAAACATAAAAATACCCTAGACTCTCTTATAGCCGATTTCATATACATAAATAACACTTAAATGCCAATAACCCTTACCATTTACACTTTTGACTTTTAAACTTGTACAACCTATCTTATTTATGTCTTAGACTACATGAAACATTTTCCTTTCCTTTGACTAGCCATATACCACCGGTTTTGTCATAAAACCATGGCACCATGTACAATTTTAGCATTTAAAAGATGTACTAAGTTACTATACTTGTTCCATGGAAAATAAGCCACCTAGCATCCCTCTCTTGATATTAGACGTGTAGTAACATGCCTCCACACAACCATTTCACTTGTACAAGCACTACATTTATTAAAACACTATAAAACTCTTACCTTGTTCCCTTAGAAGCCTTACATACGACGGCAAAGGGGATGTCTATGACATTTGTACATTGCTTGTCATTAAAACATGTACTCCTAAGGTACACATCCAATATCCTCTAAATCTATCTATCTCTCTTTCTTGCCGTGGCATACCCCAAGCCACATCCCACAAGCTTACACTCCTAGATATTTAGTAAGCTAAAACTCACTTCTCTCTTACCACATTCAAAATTCGGACCATATCTCTCTCACATAATACCTTGCGGCAACGAACACTTACACCTTCATTTACTTCAAACCAAATCTTGGTCCCAAGGCATTCAAAGCTAGTCAACACCATGTTCCATAGCATTCAAGATCATCCTAAGTCACCACAAGAGTAACCCGACGCCTAGAACACCAAAACCCTAGTCATCATCTCGTTTTCTTGAAGCAAGTAAGTACAAACCCTCTCTAAGCTTTTCCTTACATATTTTGCTTCTCATGCATGTTTTCACTATAAAAATGGAGTTGTTAATGCATGCATATGTTGGAAGCTTTTAAACAAACCCTAAACAACATATAAGCCCACGGCTTATATGATGTCTATGGGTACTCTTGCCCTTAAAACCCTAAAACATGTATATTTAAGCTTGTAGAACTTATTTAAGCCCTATAGTAAAACACTATGCCTTAAAAAGTCATAAATAAGTAATATAAGCCGAGTCATACAAACTTATTTAAGCCACGTTATTTAAGCCTAATAACTTATAGAAGCCGAAACCTAAAATGCTATATAAGCTAGCCTTAAAAAACCCTAAAAGTTATATAAGCCGAGACTTAATCTAGCTTATTTAAGCCCATTGAAATATAAGTCGTAGCTATATAAGCCCATAAGTCATTAGCCCTAAATCTAATATAAGCCCTTAAAATTATTAAATTTAAGCCGAAACATATAAGCTTAACATAAGCCTTAAATAATCCGAATGAATATAAGCCCTAACTTATTTTAAGGAGTTAAGTTAAATTAATATAAGCCCACCAGTTAAATAGTAAAAACATAAGCCCATTTAGTAAAACTAGAATTTACTAGTTACTTAGTAAATTTACTAAGTAATTTAAGTAGCCCATTAGGCCCATAAAAACCCAACCGTAGCCTTATTGGGCCAACCAAGCCCAACTATTAAACTTGGAGCCTTTTCGGGCCAATATTGCCAATTGGTGAAAGTTAGGTCCAAAATCATCACTTAATAAAACCTATGTAAATGTTTTCGTGACTTTGTATAAGTACGAGGGCCAAACGTGTCATTTTCCAAAGTATAGGGGGCGTTTAATTTAAACCGTGAGTTAAATGAAAACCACAAGGGCCATTGTTGCCAAAACTTAAACTAAATTTGATCCCTAGTTGTCTTAATAAATAATCTGAAACCTCAAAGGGTCACTTTTGCCATTTGTGAAAACTATTACAAGCCTTAGCCTTGTTTTGCTAATATTCGAGACCTTAGGGGTCATTCCTGCCATTTTTGAAACTTAACATAAGCCCTAGAAACTTTATAAAACATTTTCGTGACTCAAGGGACTAAAAGTGTCATTTTGGAAACTTAAAACAAGCCCTAACTCTTTATATAATTAATTCCGAGACTTGGGGGGGGGTGTTTTGTCATTTCCCCAAAGTTTTACAAGCCCTAGGGTGTTTTTATTAATAAACTAAACGGACGAGGACTAACGGTGTGATATAATTAACGGACGAAACTATATGGATTACTTTAGCAAATTATTAAGTCACAAGGGTACATTTGTAACTTGATATAAGTGTTAATGGAATATTTTGTTAAAACTAGTCATTTGAATAATTAAATAAATCACTAGTTTATTCACGAAAATATATAAACTGACGAATCCCGTTAATTATATTTTTAAGACTTAAGAAAATAATATAATATTACCTTACGGTTTATTTAATTAAAATCCATTTATTTAATTTATTCCCGTTTACTAAGTCAACTTACATATTTTTAGACACTAAAAATATACGTTTATCACAACTCTTTATTAGTATGAACTTCTAGACGATCGTTATAACGTATTAATTTGTGATCATGCATTCTTTGAAAATCATACATCCATCATGCATTGTTAATTATGCATTTACTAAGGCACTTAAAATTACTTAGGTAATTACTCCGGTTCGTGATCATATTGTCCCAGTTTTTCAGTGACATAATCATCATCACATCATTACCACTAAAGTGAGTTCATGGCCCCATCTTTACTGTTTTATAACTGGGGGAGAAAACATACAAAAACTATATATACTTTATATATGCAAAACATGCACTGACAACAACAACAACTTATTGCCTATTGTTTGCCCCATACCCGTGGACCGTAATAGTTAATAGTGTAGCGCGAAATGTGTGAATAGATCTATTTGGGTATTGACAATACCCGGCCTGCGTGACTTGCTATCACGAAACGCTTAGGCCAAGCAACAGGTTTACATCATTGTCAGACTGAGGGAACAACATCGGGACAGATCCAAATGGGCGTACCGAACAACTTATTGTCTAGCTTCTATTACAGGGTAATAGGAACTACTATAGTATGTAGCTTAGTACTCTACTATCTTTGTGATGTTTTGGCATATTATTAACTTATTATTTAATTAAACCTGTGAATTCACCAACTTCGTGTTGACCCCCACATTTTACTCTATATGTTTTCTCAGGAAAATAAAGCAGGTTCATGCATTGGATTCCAGCATTTTAGGAGCATCATGTCTACCATTGGGCTGGGATATTTACTTCAGTTTTATAATAAATGTGGTTTACAAACAAGATACTAAGTGTGTACAATTGATTCATGTAATTTGTATTAAATAACTTTTATGATCATTGCTCTATATACTATGTGCTATCGATCCACCCAAGTAACACCCCAATTACTATTCCGTTGCATTTGACCAACTTGGGGGTGTTACAGAAATGGTATCAGAGAGCATAGTTATAGAGAACCAGATCGATAATAAAAATTTTAAATATAATAAAAATTTTAAACGGGACTATAACTGAACTTTTAAAAATCAATAAAATAAAAAGAAAATTGATTTTTGGGAACCCTTATAAGTTATGCATGTAGTACGTAGAGCATACACATTATGTGAACTAGCTTCACACTGATTTATAACCTTTGAGTTAGTAAATCACCTAAGTATCTACCTATACTTGTAACAGTTATAGTTAAAAGACATAAACCGCATCGCATATGCATTTTAAAAACTTTTTGAATTGTGTAAGCTAAAAACTTACTAAACTTTGAAATGCTATTTTCAGATATCATGACGCCACCTACTATTGTGAATACCTTCGAGGAGCTCATGGCTCCTACCACCACTCTAGTATCACCGACGTCAGTATTTGCTAGACCCGCATCCGACACTGAGTCCAGAGATGACCAGCCAGACGGAGTCATCATACTTTCAGATTCGCCTACTCCATCACCACCACCATATGCAGGCAACAAGCCGAAGTGCACCAAGTGCAATTTCCATCATTTCTCTATTGTTGAATGCCGAAGACCCGGACAGGGCAACACCTATGTTCCAGCCATCAGGAACAACTCCAGCACCAACTACAAGCCCCGCAATGGAAACAGTCAGAACTTTCGTGGAAATGGACAGCATGGAAACCGCCAGCACATTGGCAGCGGTAACATGACTCGTAAGGAAATTCGTTGCTATGGTTGTGGAGAGATCGGACACATCAGCCTTGATTGCCCAAAGCGAGCAGTTAGGAACGAGAGCAGAGGAGGAGCACCGTCTAGAGTCTATGTGATAGGAGACGCCAAGAACAACCCACACTCTAATGTGGTTACCGATACGTTCCTTCTAAACAATCACTATGCAAATATATTGTTTGATACGGGAGCCGATAGGAGTTTTATATCCACAGAATTTAGTAGCTTACTAGACATCACACCTACACCGTTAGACGACTGTTACAGGGTCGAATTAGTAGACGGTAAGATCATTGAAACTAACACTATTTTAAGAGGTTGTACCTTAAACCTTCTAAATCATCCATTCGATATTCAGTTAATACCTGTAATTTTGGGTAGTTTCGACGTCATCATTGGTATGGACTGGTTAGCTAAATATCACGCGACCATCGTGTGCGACCAAAAGCTAGTCCGTATACCATGGGGAAAAGAAAATCTAATCGTTTGAGGAGAAGGAAACTCAGATAGAACTGACACCAGGCTGAGTGTTATCTCATGCACTAAAGTCCAGAAGTACATACTAAAAGGATGCCCTATCTTTTTAGCACATATTTCAAAAACCGACAAAGAAGAGGAACCAGAGAAGAAACAAATCAAGGACGTGCCAATTGTCTGTGATTATCCCGAAGTTTTCCCAGACGACTTACCTGGTTTGCCTCCGACTCGTCAAGTGGAATTCCAAATCGACTTGATACCAAGAGTTGCACCTGTAGCTAAATCACCATACCGATTAGCACCAACCGAGATGAAAGAACTCGCTGAACAACTTCAAGAACTGTCAGACAAAGGTTTTATCAGACCCAGATCCTCACCTTGGGGAGCTCCAGTACTTTTTGTCAAAAAGAAAGACGGATCTTTCCAAATGTGTATTGATTACAGAGAACTGAATAAGTTAACTATGAAAAATCGTTACCCACTACCACGAATCGACGATTTATTTGATCAATTACAAGGATCAAGTGTATACTCCAAGATCGACCTACGATCAGGGTATCACCAGCTGAGGGTCAGAGAAGAGGACATACCGAAAACAGCCTTCAGAACTCGTTACGGTCATTATGAATTTCAAGTCATGCCATTTGGCCTGACCAACGCTCCAGCCATATTCATGGACCTCATGAATCGAGTGTGTAGACCCTATCTAGATAAGTTCGTGATTGTGTTATCGACGACATACTCATCTATTACAAGAATGAGCAAGAGCACGGAGAACATCTTGCTCAAGTGCTAAAATTACTTAAGGAAGAGAAGCTGTATGCAAAATTCTCGAAGTGCGACTTTTGGATTCCTAAAGTTCATTTCTTCGGTCATGTGATCGATGACAAGGGAATTCAAGTAGATCCCGTAAAAGTCGAATCCGTGAAGGATTGGGCATCACCCACTTCACCAAAAGAGATTCACCAATTATTAGGCCTTGCCGGTTACTACCGGAGATTCATAGAGGGATTTTCTAAGATAGCTAAATCTATGACAAAGCTAACTCAGAAAGGCGTAAAATTCGATTGGAGAGAATAAGAAGAGGCCGCATTCCAAACCATTAAGCAGAAATTGTGTAGTGCACCCATTTTAGCTTTACCAGAAGGAAACGAAGACTTCGTCGTCTACTGTGACGCCTCACACAAAGGCTTAGGAGATGTCTTGATGCAGAGACAGAAAGTGATTGCCTATGCTTCAAGACAATTGAAGAAACATGAGCAAAATTACTCTACCCATGATCTAGAGCTTGGATCTGTAGTTTTTGCTTTGAAAATTTGGAGACACTACCTGTATGGAACAAAGTGCACAGTGCATACTGATCACAAGAGTTTGCAACATATCCTAGACCAGAAGGAGCTAAACATGAGGCAACGTCGTTGGATAGAATTGCTCAGTGACTACGACTACGACATCAAATACCACCCAGGTAAAGCCAACGTAGTTGCGAATGCACTAAGTCGAAAGGGAACTGATCCTCCCATGAGAGTTCGAGCCCTATTCATGACCATTAGCTTGGACCTACCCAAGCAAATACTAGAGGCTCAACTCCAAGCACAGAAACCTGAAAACATCAGAAGAGAAGACATAGGAGGAATGCTTAGGACTAACCTAAGCAAGGAGAAGTTGGAAGCTAGAGCAGACGGAACGTTATATTTACACGGAAGAAGTTGGTTACCATGCTACGGAGACTTGAGAAACGTGATCATGCACGAATCTCATAAGTCCAAGTACTCTATACATCCCGGATCTGAAAAGATGTATCAGGACGTGAAGAAATTATATTGGTGGCCAAACATGAAAGCCGACGTTGCCACATACGTGAAGAAGTGTCTGACTTGTGCCAGAGTAAAGACAGAACATCAGAGGCCATCCGGTTTGTTAGTCCAACCTGAAATACCTAAATAGAAATGGGAAAACATCACCATGGACTTCATTACCAAACTCCCTACTTCATTTCACGGTTACGATACAATTTGGGTAATCGTTAACCGACTCACAAAATCCGCTCACTTCCTGCCCATCAGAGAGAATGACTCTCTGAACAAGTTAGCTAAGTTGTACCTAAAGGAAATAGTGACTAGACACGGCATACCAGTCTCAATCATTTGTGATCGAGATGGTAGATTCACGTCAAACTTTTGGAGAGCCTTCCAACGAAGTTTAGGAACAAACTTGGACATGAGCACCGCATACCACCCACAAATTGACGGCCATAGTGAATGAACAATCCAAACCCTAGAAGACATGCTGAGAGCATGTGTGATCGACTTTGGAAAACGATGGGTCGAACATATACCATTAGTTGAATTCTCCTACAACAACAGCTACCATGCCAGTATTAAAGCAACACCATTTGAGGCCCTTTATGGCCGCAAGTGTAGATCACTCGTATGATGGGCAGAGGTGGGAGAGTTCCAACTGACTGGACCTGAGCTAATCCAAGATACGACCGAGAAGATCACTCTCATCAGGCAGCGAATTCAGGCTACCCAGGATAGACAGAAGAGCTATGCAGACAGGAAACGGAAGCCTATGGAGTTTGAAGTAGGTGACCGTGTTATGCTGAAGGTATCACCTTAGAAGGGCGTCATCCGATTTGGGAAACGTGGGAAACTAAATCCACGTTATGTGGGAACCTTCAAGGTGATTGCCAGAATAGGTGAAGTCGCCTATCGTCTAGAGTTGCCCCAGCAGTTGAGCCGGGTACACTCTATATTCCATGTCTCAAACTTGAAGAAGTGCTACGCGGATGAGCTGCTAGTCATGCCATTGGAGGGAGTCCACTTCGATGACAAACTCCAATTCATAGAAGAACCGGTGGAAGTCATGGAGAGCGTAGTCAAGAAGCTAAAGCGAAGCCAAATCCCGTTAGTAAAGATACGATGGAACTCTAGGAAAGGTCCTGAGTTCACATGGGAACGTGAAGACTCATTTAGAGCTAAGTACCCACACCTGTTCACCGGAGCAGTGACGTCATCTTAAGCTTTGAGGACAAAGCTAAAATAACGGGTTAATGCTGTAAAACCTGTAAATTCAGGTTTTGACTATGTCATCATTGTATATGTCACCTTATGATATCTCAATAAATATTACCACCTTTGCATGAAATCCTTTGAGCAATCATATGCATCATACACAGCATACATTATTTTAATCATCAAAACATGGAGACATTTAAATCTCATAGCATACATTGTGATTTTCATCACTTAATCACAAGGACAGTCACATTTGGATGACTAAACTTTATGAACATGCAGAACAATAACCAATCACTCCTTTTTGAACATTTTAGTCACTTGAACGTATACTCATAAGCATTCATCACATTGGTTCATAAACCCAAACTCATGATCACAATTAATAAATATTTACTTAAGTAAAAATTCTTAAGCTTTAAATATATTGATGTATATATATTTTTCTTACACTATAAATGACTTTACATTATGACACCAACTATTTTTATATTTAAACTTTACCTTTAACCATTTTAACTTATTTAAACTAAGTTGTCACACTTTTAATATAGTAAAATCTTTTCTCATCTAAAAATGACCATACTTTCACCAAGGATCCCAAACTTAACCAAAATCAACCTAGACTTAAACATACTCACACAATACTACACATATACTCCTAATAACTATATTTAGACACAAGAATTAAACATAAAAATACCCTAGACTCTCTTATAGCCGATTTCATATACATACATAACACTTAAATGCCAATAACCCTTACCATTTACACTTTTGACTTTTAAACTTGTACAACCTATCTTATTTATGTCTTAGACTACATGAAACATTTTCCTTTCCTTTGACTAGCCATATACCACCGGTTTTGTCATAAAACCATGGCACCATGTACAATTTTAGCATTTAAAAGATGTACTAAGTTACTATACTTGTTCCATGGAAAATAAGCCACCTAGCATCCCTCTCTTGATATTAGACGTGTAGTAACATGCCTCCACACAACCATTTCACTTGTACAAGCACTACATTTATTAAAACACTATGCAACTCTTACCTTGTTCCCTTAGAAGCCTTACATGCGACTAGGGCTGAGCTTCGGGCTAAAACCGACCCGACCCGACCCGTCCCGAGATAAACCGAAACCGAAAAAGATCATAAACTTGAACCGAAACCGAAACCGAAAAACTCGGTTCGGTTCGGTATACAGTCGGGTTCACTCGGGATTAAGTCGGGTTTATCCCGAAACCAACCGACTTTTGCCCATTATATATGTCTCTTCACCCACTTCTTCAATGATTTAAGTCAACAAAAAACACACACCAACAACAGAAAAAATTGTGGATATCCTTCCTTCCATCTATTCGTGTATATCCTTCCTTCCATCTGTTCAACAAAAAAAATTATGTATATCCATCCATCTATTCGTTTATATCATTCCATCTATCCCATCAATTGTTGGGTTTAAGAATTCAATCAATCAAATCTAACCTACCTGAGACCCCCACTTAGGAGACCTTGATGAAATATCTTTGTCTTTGTGGTGATGATTTTATCAAGAAAGATCTTGAATATGTGGTGTCATTGAAGTTTGAGACAAAGATTGAAGATGAAGATTTTGAAGACGAAGACAAAGATCGAAGATAAGATAGAGATTGGAGATGAAGTTTGTTTGAGAGAGATGGATTGATGTAGATGGGACTGAGATAAGAAAAAAAGAGAGAGAGAAAGATATGTGTTGTGTTAAAGAATACCCCTGTTAACTTTCTCGGGATATATCGGGTTAATTCGATTTATGTCGGTTTTTATACCGAACCGACCCGAATACCGAAAATAACATTTTTGCCAACCAACAACCGAACCGATTAGCTCGGTATCGGGCTCGATTCAGTCGGTTTTCTCAGTTCGGTCGGACCGTTTCGGTTTCGGTCGGGCCTGCTCACCCCTACATGCGACGGCAAAGGGGATGTCTATGACATTTGTACATTGCTTGTCATTAAAACATGTACTTCTAAGGTACACATCCAATATCCTCTACATCTATCTATCTCTCTTTCTTGCTGTGGCATACCCCAAGCCACATCCCACAAACTTACACTCCTAGATATTTAGTAAGCTAAAACCCACTTCTCTCTTACCACATTCAAAATTCGGACCATATCTCTCTCACATAATACCTTGAGGCAACGAACACTTACACCTTCATTTACTTCAAACTAAATCTTGGTCCCAAGGCATTCAAAGCTAGTCAACACCAAGTTCCATAGCATTCAAGATCATCCTAAGTCACCACAAGAGTAACCCGACGCCTAGAACACCAAAACCCTAGTCATCATCTCGTTTTCTTGAAGCAAGTAAGTACAAACCCTATCTAAGATTTTCCTTACTTATTTTGCTTCTCATGCATGTTTTCACTATAAAAATGGAGTTGGTAATGCATGCATACGTTGGAAGCTTTTAAACAAACCCTAAACAACATATAAGCCCACGGATTATATGATGTCTATGGGTACTCTTGCCCTTAAAACCCTAAAACGTGTATATTTAAGCTTGTAGAACTTATTTAAGCCCTAGAGTAAAACACTATGCCTTAGAAAGTCATAAAGAAGTAATATAAGCCGAGCCATACAAACTTATTTAAGCCGCGTCACTTAAGCCTAATAACTTATATAAGCCGAAACCTAAAATGCTCTATAAGCTAGCCTTGAAAAACCCTAAAAGTTATATAAGCCGAGACTTAATCTAGCTTATTTAAGCCCATTGAAATATAAGTCGTATCTATATAAGCCCATAAGTCATTAAGCCCTAAATCTAATATAAGCCTTAAAATTATTAAATTTTAGCCGAAACATATAAGCTTAACATAAGCCTTAAATAAGCCGAACGAATATAAGCCCTAACTTATTTTAGGGAGTTAAGTTAAATTAATATAAGCCCACTAGTTAAATAGTAAAAACATAAGCCCATTTAGTAAAACTAGAATTTACTAGTTACTTAGTAAATTTACTAAGTAATTTAAGTAGCCCATTAGTCCCATAAAAACCCAACCGTAGCCTTATTGGGCCAACCAAGCCCAACTATTAAACTTGGAGCCTTTTCGGCCAATATTGCCAATTGGTGAAAGTTAGGTCCAAAATCATAACTTAATAAAACCTATGTAAATGTTTTCGTGACTTTGTATAAGTACAAGGGCCAAACGTGTCATTTTCCAAAGTATAGGGGGCGTTTAATTTAAACCATGAATTAAATGAAAACCACAAGGGCCAATGTTGCCAAAACTTAAACTAAACTTGAGCCCTAGTTGTCTTAATGAACAATCTGAAACCTCAAGGGTCACTTTTGCCATTTATGAAAACTATTACAAGCCCTATCCTTGTTTTGCTAATATTCGAGACCTTAGGGGTCATTCCTGCCATTTTTGAAACTTAACATAAGCCCTAGAAACTTTATAAAACATTTTCGTGACTCAAGGGACTAAAAGTGTCATTTTGAAAACTTAAAACAAGCCCTAACTCTTTATATAATTAATTCCGAGACTTGGGGGGGTGTTTTGTCATTTCCCCAAAGTTTTACAAGCCCTAGGGGCGTTTTTATAAATAAACTAAATGGACGAGGACTAACGGTGTGACATACTTAACGGACGAAACTATATGGATTACTTTAGCAAATTATTAAGTCACAAGGGTACATTTGTAACTTGATATAAGTGTTAATAGAATATTTTGTTAAAACTAGTCATTTGAATAATTAAATAAATCACTAGTTTATTCACGAAAATGTATAGACTGACGAATCCCGTTAATTATATTTTTAAGACTTAAGAAAATAATATAATATTACCTTACTGTTTATTTAATTAAAATCCCTTTATTTAATTTATTCCCGTTTACTAAGTCAACTTACATATTTTTAGACACTAAAAATATACGTTTATCACAACTCTTTATTATTATAAACTTCTAGACAATCGTTATAACGTATTAATTTGTGATCATGCATTCTTTGAAAATCATACATCCATCATGCATTGTTAATTATGCATTTACTAAGGCACTTAAAATTACTTAGGTAATTACTCCAGTTCGTGATCATATTGTGCCAGTTTGCTTAGTGACATCATCATCATCACATCATTACCACTAAGGTGAGCTCATGGTCCCATCTTTACTGTTTTATAATTGGGGGAGAAAACATACAAAAACTATATATATTTTATATATGCAAAACATGCATTGACAACAACAACAACTTATTGCCTATTGTTTGCCCCATACCCGTGGACTGTAATAGTTAATAGTGTAGCGCGAAATGTGTGAATAGATCTATTTGGGTATTGATAATACCCGGCCTGCGTGACTTGCTATCACGAAACGCTTAGGCCAAGCAACAGGTTTACATCATTGTCGGACTGAAGGAACAACATTGGGACAGATCCAAATGGGCGTACCGAATAACTTATTGTCTAGCTTCTATTACAGGGCAATAGGAACTACTATAGTATGTAGTTTAGTGCTCTACTATCTTTGTGATGTTTTGGCATATTATTAACTTATTATTTAATTAAACCTGTGAATTCACCAACTTCGTGTTGACCCCCACATTTTACTCTATATGTTTTCTCAGGAAAATAAAGCAGGTTCATGCATTGGATTCCAACATTTTAGGAGCACCATGTCTACCATTGGGCTGGGATATTTACTTAAGTTTTATAATAAATGTGGTTTACAAACTAGATACTATGTGTGTACAATTGATTCATGTAATTTATATTAAATGACTTTTATGATCATTACTCTATATACTATGTGCTATTGATCCACCCAAGTAACACCCCAATTACTATTCCGCTGCATTTGACCAACTTGGGGGTGTTACAAGACTCGTGTGCCTTGCGGATGATAGTGGTTATCTCCATTGGATTCTTGAGGCTTTTTCTTCTTAGAGAGAATCTCTCCAGAATTTGGTCTTTTAAGTCATCCCAATTATCTATGCTACCCCTCGGTAACCTTTCGAACCAGCCTCCTGCAGCCCCGTCCAACGTCTGTTGAAAAAATCTGCACTATACCGGCATTGGCCATTCCCCCGATTTGGCTGCTCCGGCGAAACTAGTGATGTGATCATTAGGATCAGTGGCTCCCGTATATAGCTTGATGGTTGCTGGCAGTATGTGTTTTGGTGAGGAGAACTCTATGATCCTTTTGGTAAAAGGAGAGGCGATAACATCCTTAAAAGGTTTTTGCAAGTTGTCCATCGGGACATTGGTTTCCCTCTGAACCTTTCGTGCTTCATTTTTGTCCTTTTGTGCATCGTGTGCCTCGTCTTCGAAGACCAACCTTGTTGGTGATATCGGTTTTTTGGACACAGTGTTGTGGCGCTTTACCAAGCTCTACAACACACTCATGCTTTCCAAGATCTTTTCTTGTAGGTTTGAAGGTGTTTCAGTCTCCTTTTCCGCAGTCGCGGGATCACGGTCTGAAGATAACAGTAGGGGTGACCCTCCCCCCGAAGGTCCTGCCATGAATAGCTGTTTGTGGAGATTCGAGTTTAAGGTCCCACGGATGGCGCCAATTGTTGAAGCAAAATTCTCCGGGTAGGCAGATGCTAGCAAATTCCCTTCAGTCACAATGATGGTGTTCTTGTATCTTGGTATATAACATACGAACACAAGTCAACACACGTTAGCCTCGCCCCAGGTTTGACCCCGAGACCAAGCTCCGACGTGAGAGTAAGTAACAATCACGGAAGTGGTGTCCGGTGTGGAATACCGGAGATTAAGTGTAAATGCAAAGAGTAATAATGGTGAAGAGTCAGTTGTGTGTGTATTACATGTGTGGAGTATTTATACTACTCCACCAAGTATACCTGGATGTCTAGTCACATCACTAGACTAGGTTCTGAGCCCAAGGTAAGATTTTCTCCATGAATCGAGGGATTCGTTTCCAAGGCGGCGGTGCTTTGTTTTATCCGCTGGATTGAAGAAGGCAAACCGGATAATACGATGGGCTACTTTTGCCTTTCACCAAGTTCTAAGCTTGAGCATTAAATGTTCTACTGTTCACATACCGACTTCATTAATTGTTAGGGTCTCGGCTATAGTCCAGAGGCTTTAGCCAGAGACATACACGGGTAGTGTACGTGTCCAGAGGCTTTAGCCAGAGACATACACGAACAATTACTACCAGGTATATATTGCCAACAACAAATGAAACATACATTGAAGGTGGTTATGAACTTATTATGATCACTAGATTCTTATAAAAAGACATCATGCTATCTTGGAGATTTTTGACCCGTTCTAGTGGCCAAATAACATGCCACTTAATTATAAAGTCAACTATACCTATTCTTGATTGTGATATATTATTCCTTGACTTACTAAAATATTGAGCCAATGGGGCACAAAATTAGTTTTTAACCAGGGAATCTTGAGTTTTTCGACTACTTTATTTTTGTTTGTTTTGAGCGTCCATGAGCCAATTTCATTTCGCATATAGGCTTAGCTAAATAGTGATTTGACTTACAATTTACTACGTATTTTTTTAGTGTAACTTGGCAGCAAATTTTACCATGAGTGATTCAGGAATGGAAATCGTTTTTGAGGGCGTGCAAGGTGGTCGACTGCTTAAGGCGTCAATTTTTTCAAAGGCTTTAAAATTTGTCCCGTTAACTAACAATTATATGCATACATTAGCGAATTCTTGTGAATAACCGGTGCATATGGAATATGATTCATCTTATAATAATCTTCCAAAACATTTTCTAAACTAAGATGTAATAATGTCATTCCGTAGTGGCAAAGCAGTCCAGTGTAAGATTTATCGTCGTGAAGATTGTTACGCTAGAAGATTATTAGGAAGATATATCATTTTCTAGAAGGAATTTTCGTGAAAGATATTTGTATGTATGCAATTTGGCACAAGTATGAAATTCAAACTCACACACAATTGAGTACTAGTCTTGAAAAGTTCAATGTTAGTAGGTGAGCACGAAATTTAGTAATTGCTATACAACTACTGTACTATTTAAATGACCAAAGTAAACGAAGACAAACAAGTTAAGTCATTCATATATGTCTTTAAATCAATCTCCTATTCAAAACACACTATATTCATTCTCCTGATCAGCCATCATGAAGTTCACAAGAAACATTCATATATGTTTCTTCTTTTTTATCCTTGCAATTACACAATGCACATCCCAATCAAACACCACTGGCGATGTTATCACTATCACAAAAGTCGCAAACGTAACTAAACCTGGCTGCCAAAGCCAATGTGGAAATGTCATCATTCCATATCCTTTTGGTATCGGCCCAGATTGTTTTCTAAGTAAATGGTTTGAAGTTACTTGCAATACTACTGTTAATCCACCCAGACCCCAAATTGGCAAACTTCAAGTCCTCGAGTTCACCGATTACACTTTCCGTATATCTAACAAAGTTGCAAGCCAATGTTACGATCAATATGGAAATATCACTGAAGACAATCCTGAGTACACGAGTGTCGCATTGTTATCACCCTTCTCATTCTCTCAAAAAAATCACTTCACTTTAATAGGATGTGACGACTTCGCCTTATTTTTAGGCCCTGATAACCTCGACTTTACAAGCGGCTGCATTGCGTTGTGTTCAAGGCCCAGTGAAGTGGTCAATGGCACATGTTCAGGTGTTGGATGTTGTCAAACATCCATCCCAAAGGCTTTAAAATACTACTACACTTCTGTTGGTAGTTTGCGCAATAACCACACAAAGATATGGTCTTTTGATCCCTGCACATACTCGTTTTTGGGTGAGCGAGAACGATTTACCTTTCGTGGGGTGTCAGATTTTAGGGATCCGAACTTTAAGAACCGAACAAAGGCTACTGTTCCCATATTGGTTGATTGGGTAGTTGGGAACTTGAGCTGCAGTGAGGCTAGAAATGCTGGTGTATTGGCTTGTCAAGCAAACAGCCAGTGCGTTGAATCAGATACTGGGGTTCCCGGATATAGATGCATTTGTAATAAAGGATATCTGGGTCAGCCATATCTTGTTCCAGGCTGCGAAGGTTAGTTTCATAAAATTCAAACTTTACTCCGATAATTAAAATTTAATTTTTATCTGGATTATGGACCTAGGATGAATAGAGTGCTAGATAATTATCAATGATGTATTCATATTATGTCTGATGTTCACAGATATCAATGAATGTGATGATCCTAGTGGTAATCCTTGTGACAGGATTTGTACGAATACCCCAGGAAGTTATACGTGCGGCTGTAAAGATGGATACATAGGAGATGGCCTGAAAAACGGACGTGGTTGTGCAAAAATAAATTCGCAGTTCCCTGTTATCAAGTTTTCTCTAGGTAAAAACAACATAAACTAGTAAATAACTTCTAAGCTTATTTCCCGCATGTTTTGTCAACTAAAAATTTGGAAATCCACATAAATACTTATGTTAAAACTACTTTATTGTAATTTCGAAAATGAACTTGAAGTGTTGGACATATAGATGATGAATAATTACTATTCCTTTGGCCTAATCGCAGATTCCACAAAACTCTCAATCTCGGAATGTCATAAAATCTTAATATTTTGGATTATACGCTAGTCACCATTGCCGAATAAAACTATTTGAAAGGAATATTTGGATTTCCGGTTTTAATTCAGGTTTCTCTGATGTGCAGGTATGGGATTGGGTTTCTTGGCTATTTTAGTTGGAATAACCTGGCTCTATTTTGGCGTCAAGAAGAGGAACCTTACTAAACTGCGACACAAACTGTTTCAGCAAAATGGTGGTTTGCTACTTAAACAACAAATTATGAGCAATGAAGGAAGTGTTGATTCAACAAAGGTCTTTACCGCAGTTGAGTTACAAAAAGCCACCAACAATTACGCCGAAGACAGAGTCTTAGGTCGTGGTGGCTACGGGACTGTCTACAAAGGCATTTTAACTGACCAACGAGTTGTTGCAATCAAGAAATCACGAGTAATGGATGAAACTCAAATCGAACCGTTCATCAATGAAGTGGTTATCCTAACGCAAGTTAACCATCGGAATGTGGTGAAACTTTTGGGATGCTGTTTAGAGAGCGAGGTTCCATTATTAGTATATGAGTATGTATCAAACGGAACATTATATGATCATATCCATGGTAAAGGAACCATGACCTGGTTATCATGGGAGAATCGTTTAAGAGTAGCTGCAGAAGCCGCTGGTGCTTTTTCATATCTTCATTCCGCTGCAGCAACCCCAGTTATCCATAGAGATGTGAAATCCGCTAACATATTACTAGATGATAATTACACGACAAAAATTGCTGATTTTGGGGCATCCAGATTAGTCCCAATTGATCAAACACAAGTAACAACACTCGTGCAAGGGACACTAGGGTACTTAGATCCTGAGTACTTTCACACAAGCCAGTTGACTGAAAAGAGTGATGTTTATAGCTTCGGAGTCGTACTTGCTGAGCTTCTAACAGGGAAAAAACCATTGTGTATGGAACGAACGGAAGAAGAACGGAATTTAGCAACATATTTCATTATGTCGTTAAAAGAAAACCGTTTGTTTCAGATTCTTGAGCCTAGAGTTGTAAGGGAAGGCACGCTAGAGCAACTTCAAGAAATCGGCGAACTAGTAAAAAGATGCCTCAATCTTACGGCAGATGAGAGACCTACCATGAAAGAGGTCGCAATTCAACTTGAAGGGTTACGTAGGTTTACTCAACATCCATGGGCGAGTAGACATAGAGATGAAGAGAACGCAAACTTGTTAAACGCTGAGAATGAAGAAGACACGGACCTTTATGCAGAATCAATAAATCCACAGTCTACTACAGATGGAGTTTCTTCGGGGTTTAGTATTGATAGTAATCTCGGGTATCCTGCTATTCCCCGATGATATGATTCCTTCTTATCATCAACATTTTAGGCTAGCTAAACGAATTTTTCCAATGTTTCCAGGTACTTGTAATACCGTATTGTTGTACATTTTTGTGTTAAAGACTCCTGTGTATGTTGATTTTATAATCATATAAACACTTTTAACATATTAAAGATCACGAGTATGTAGCGGAATAAAAGAACATGTATAAGATCAGCATGAGATAGAGAACGTGTACATTTTAACAATATAATCAAATCACCTTTAGGGTTAAACGAATACCAAGAACTACCAAGATTCAAAGCAATGAATCCTCTATATTAAACACAGAACTTTAATAGCAAACGATTAAAGTATGCTAGTACACGTTGTGTTAAACAACCACTAATAAACCAAATGTTGAATCCAAACAACAACCAAGAAACCCTAGGTTTCTTCTTGCTTCGGTCGACTTAGCAAACTGAACAGCCCTAAGGGTTCCGTTCGTCCGATCACACACCAAAAGGAGAGAAGGAATGGTTTTAGGTTTTAGGGATAATATATCACTAGAGACAATGAATCCCTAATCCTTCTTATATAACCTAATACCTAATACCTTCCAACCCAAGCAAACAATCCCAGTGCGTGACCCTGATTTAAGCTATAGAATAACAACCAGAAAAATAGTCTTTTCATGGTCCTCGCCCTAACTCACCAACTACAATGGGTGTGTTTGGCAGGTAGCTATGGTGACGTTTTTTAAGTGGTGAAGAAAAACATTTTTATTTTTAATGTTTGTTTGGTAAAAAGAACGTTGAGCGTTATTATTTTTTTAGTCATTTGATAAAAGAGCGGTGGGCGGTGCTATTTTTTTACGAATGTTAGTTTTTTAATGTTTCTTTTAAGGAGTGGTGCCAAATTAGCGATAAACAAATGAGTAGTGAGCTATGACATCTACCGCTCACAACTACTACCCACTCCTAACTACTCACTGCTCATTTCAACAAACACACCCAATATCTTCATGTAAGAGCGACGCTAAAAAATTTAATTGAAAAATACCGCTTATATTTGACACAAAAAACTATAGTGATATGGCATGCTTTAAGTAAACACGAGTAGAAAAACGGTTTATAATATCTATAAATAATGAATGATATATGTTGATTAGGACTCCAAAAACAACATACTTCTGTTCTCACATTCATGAGAACCATACCACACATCCTCAACAAACTGTCCGCAGAAAAATACTATATGTAGTTGTACATTGATTGAATAAATAGCAGTATACAGTCAGTAACGAACAATACCATATCCCCCAAAACACTCGCGATTTATACCTAAAATGTGAATATGCTGTATAAATTCATCCAATGAGCCATGAATAATTTGTAAACCATATACCTATGTACACTATTCTATATAATGTATATATAAATGATGGGTTATTGTCAATTAACAGCAGTGAGAGGGTGTCGTGAGTCTTTCATGGAATGAGCACCAGCCTCGAGATGCTTAGCATCACCATTAGACAGTCTCGGAGAAGAGGATTTTGAATCCCAAAAATGTTTCAGTAATTCATCAAATGGTGGGGTCCGCAGTTCCTCAATGGATGTGGTACTTGGTAGATTATATGGCCTTTGTCTTGGTGTTGAACATGATGGATCATCAACCTGTAAGACCCCATAGCCATTAAGTTACCAACCGTTAAACATCGCACTATTGGATGGTGAAGAGAATATCTACACTTGTTTTCGCATTCAGATGGTTGTGGAAATAGATGAGCATGACATTATATTGTATAAACGCAAGACTAGCATTCTATCACATGTCATCTCTATCACACAATGCTATTTATTTATATTACACAAAAGAGCAACTTACTGGACGTACAAACAAAAACAATCCATGCCAAAGTTGAACCTCAAATCTCTATGTTGGAAAATCTAAGTCAATTAGCCAAATTTTATCTATCTTTGTTTTATAAAGCATCTGCACTAAGGGCAACGCTTTATCTTTCGTAATATGCTTAGTTATACTTATAAACACAAACCCACTAAGTTTGCTATTAACGCCTTAAAACTGTAGAAGTAAAAAAGTGGGCCCTTCAAGTTATAATTATGAGGAATCTTTAATTAGCTGATAGGATATTGTGTCAAAATAATCTACAAGTAAAATGATTGCAGCAGTTCACTAGAGTATTATTCACCGGATAAGCAATGTATATTATAGTTGGAGGTTGGATGATGATAGTTACCGTGTAGTCATTCAGGAGGGTTTTCCCCGCATTATCTGTAATCTCTACAATCTTATCATAGTGTCCACCCTTGAGTTCCTTTAGCTCTCCACAACAAGGAACTATCATGGAATCAAGATTCTGATATGCACTGTGGTCAAGCTGTAAAGAGTCTGCAAGCAATTGTATTAAAAGAAAAAAGTTATAAGTTCGTTTTAAATGCGTTAAACAAAGACTTTACATAATTGAACTGTAATTACTGAAGTTCCAAAAATAACAACTCACGGTCGATTGAAGTAAGGAGGTTATTGCTTGCAATATTTGTATCGTTAAGCGCCGATGATGCAGCAACAGAATACTGGGAACGCAAATTTTGATTGGCTTCTAGTCCTCCCCTAAAAGAAGGGTAAAAATGGTATAAAAAATATATAAATGGTTCAATAAGACCTTTTAAGCAGTTTATTTTCTTCTCTATGTACTTACCTAACTATTTCTTCCACAGATGCCACGTTATTCTTCTCTAAACTGATCAAAGATTCCTGAGCGCTATTCCATTGTTGTGACCCCATATGCACCTTTTGCAAACTGCAGATATTCTTTCAAGTTAACAATACATAATTAAGTTTAGAAAATATAATAATTCTGGCAACAATGGGACCCACCAATTTTGGAGAACCTCGTCAAGGTTTGTCTTTCCATTTTCAACTGCGGTAATGTCTTCAAGGTAGTGGGTTTCTGTCTTTGTAGAATAATCTGTCCATTCAACTCTCACAGAAGAGCTTGATTCTTTCATGGTTGACATTTCCTGCTGGAATTTGCCGGTTCTACTTGCAGCACTTTCTCGTAGACCATTCACTGCTGTTGTAACCTATAGTATGTTCAAATAATATCAGAAGAGATAAGCTCCACGATCTTCAATTATATAGTATATTGTTCATACCAGCTCTTTCTTCCTAGCATTTGAACCTGCAAGCAGTTCTGCAACTTTCTCTAGTAATTGTCTTTCTTCATTGGCAGCACACTCCTGAAAGCATAGAAGTGAGAAAACCAGCACTAGTTCTAAACAGGAATAATGTCAAAAAGTAATCATTACCTCAAACTTCCTTTCAAGTTCAGATAATTTTTGTTCGTTGGCAGTCTGGCCCTCCTCAATAATTTGTGTCAATTTGGTTGCATGCGTGTCTAGGGTAACAAAAAAGTTCGTGGTGATTTTAGAAATTGACCGCGAGGTTTCAACAGCTCTACTGTGTGCCTGCATGGAATGTGAAAAGGGAGCGCATGAAATTTTATATCTTAGGAAATGACACTGGAATAACTACAGTTAGTTAACAAAATCCAACCTCCCGTTGTTGCTGAGCATATGTGGCTAATTTAGTTTCTTGGCTATGGAGAATATTTTGAAGATCATCAAGTAATACTTCAGCTTCTGATGCAATGCCCTTGAAAAGCTGTTTTAAATTTGTGACGTTAAAGTACTGTAGAATATGTGCATAGAAACAGAAATTTTAAAAGAATGTTAAATCAAAATTAGAGCATACATCCCCAAGAGCAGAAGAATTTTGAGAAACTTGGGAATTAAGACTTCCAAGTGTTGACTGTGAATTTCCATCAAGTTCATTTGCCAAATCATCCAGAGCTTTAATACCCGAACCATACATTGTTTTCAACTTGTCTAGACCAGCTCGAAGTTCTTCTGTAGCCTGTACCAGTGTACCCCCATATTAAAATCTGGATTTTCATTTCTTATGTATTCAAATCTATCTAAATATTATCTAGCTGATCATACCTGATCCTTGGTTGACACAAAAGATTGCATATCATCCTCCATGCCTTTCAGTTGTTGTTCTTGTTGTGTCACGGAAGCTGCCACGCTCTTATGCAAGACGTCAAGCTGTTTCGTCAACTGAGACTGGAATTGCTGGACAAGAATTCTGTTTCCATCTTCTATTTTGTCCTTGCGGTCTATGACATCAAAAACGTTATGAAATTAACATTGTTTCTGGCCAATTTGGTAAATATATAGTATTAAATTTTGGTGTACATACCAATCTTGGTGAACAAATTAGACACGTCTGATGAAGCATTCTCAAGCTCAGCTCGAAGGTCAAATGCCCGCTCAATCAGAGCTTTTTCTGTTAAACATCAGAAGAGCTTTGTTAAAACTTAGAACTCTCAAGTTTCAACATCACTGTTACTGGATTGCTATTATATACCTTCTAAAATTGGTTTGTTATTTGAAAAAGTTACAGATACTTTTTAGATTATCAGATTGCATGTTTATTTAGCAACTCTTATTACAAAATCATAAAAAACTTGAAACTTGGCTTACCAGACTTGAGAAGATTAAATATGAGAAATTCTTTCTCTTTGATCGTTATATTTGCTTGTCTATGCCGTTCTTCCAAATCCAACAACGAATTTTCAGTTTCTTGGAGCTTTATCTAGAGGCGCAATATAAAAAAGATTAGTTCATTCCTAGAAAAGATCGGATGCGTCAGATAAATGTTGTGGACAAAAGATTACTTCTGTTTTCTCAAGCTTCCCAGTTAAATTTGCATTCACCAGCTGCTGAGTATTATAAAGTTCCTGAAGCTCCATGAATTGCTGTTCACGATAGCAGATGACAATGATTAGTCACCTTCTTAGTCAAAACTAAAAATCGATGGCAGTTTAAAACCTCGATTCTACCTTTCCCCTTGATTCAGCATCAAGTTCCATTCGCTCTATTTTCTCAGCCATTGCCTAGACAAATTAAGAGCAAAAAACAAGAACTTCAATATCGGTTGCTACATAAGATCCCTCTTGTAAGGAAAGGCGGCCTTCAATTATTTTAAGTTGAAGGAGTTTAATCTAATGTACCTTCTTCTCCTCTTCCTCCTGAAGATATCTGTCTTTCGGTATGTAGATTCCATTTTTCTCTCTTGTAGCATACACCTCTGGTCAACTCAAAAGTCAAGCATGTTAGAGAGTATTGTTACTATGGATAGTAAAGGGGGACAGGAAGGCGACCCTTACCTTGCTTGAGTCGTTCAATTTCAGAGTATAGGTCTTTCATCATTGCAGATTTCATCATCTTCTGATTAACCTGAAATATCGATGAGACATATACCAAATTAGCTAACTAAAACAGTCTATTTAATGAGTGAATAACCATAGTCAACAATGCTGACCTCTGGTTTGTTCTTAATATTTTTTGCCCTGTGTGCATAGTCTAAAGTGCTCAGTGTTTCCTCCAAAGAATGGATAGAGGGGGAGATAGTTGCAATTATGCACGTCTTTGTTTTCCCTCCCAATGAGTCTCGCAACAACCTTGTTAATTTACTATCCCTGTCATCAGCAACAAACGTTGATGCAGTTCATTTAGTACTGTTTTATTCAAATCATGTGCCTACTGCTGGGATATTTTATAGGTGATAGAATAGTACCTATACGGTATATGCCCGGAGTGCTCAACCAATGTATTAATAACTCGGCCAAGTGTAAGCAAGCTCTTGTTTATCTCACCAGCTTCCCTTGCTCTGCCCTGCAGTATTAAGGATCCATGAGGATTGAAGATGAAACTGATGATAGAGATGTCCTTCAGGATATCCACTTGTACATTTACGTAAAAAAATTACCAACTTTGATAACCCGAACTCGTTTTAGGTAACTAACTTATTTTTGCACAAACAATCAAAGGGAAAATGCTGCAGCTGATTTAATGTAATTACCTAAGTTAACCAGTTTATAGGCACTACATCAGAAAGAAAGAAAAAAGTTAACATGGGCAGACTGTCAAAGTTAACCTAATCATTAGCTGCAAGTGATCATTTTTACAAATTGCCAGGTCAGATTACCTCACATCAAAACTTTTGAAATATGGTGATCTTGGATGAAAATTTGTGAGATTTTGTTGTTTTTTGGGGGGCCAAAAAGTAGCTACCTACCTAAAATGGAAATGCACTAAAGTTTTATGTTTATATGCATGTAGAATGGCGCATGCATTATTATTTCAAAATGTAGAGTGCCCTTCCATGGGGGAAAACCCCTTAGAATGGTAAATATAATTGGAACATGCACAGACTTGATGCTTACATACTGAAGCACGTGGCATTCTAATCCAACATATATGATGTGTCGTTCTGAAATTATAATCACAAAGAGAGCAAAACAGTAAAGTTTCTTTTTACCTCTCTAGCACCGGACCTCGAAATATTCTCTGATCCAGCAAGGTCAACAAGATTGAGCTTGCCACATCTGATAATCTCTTCCCCTTCTGGAGTACGCTCTTTAATGTGAATTGTGATAGAAAAAATTGAGTGAGAACGACTACTCTGTTTATTCAAAAGGGTCTCTGCAGTACGCCTTTTAGCAGATCCTTTCTCCAAAATTTTATAAATTTCATCAGCAGTAGATACCATTTCCTCTTCCAACCCTCTTACAAGAACACCACCTTTTCCATCCTCCATGAGCGCTATCGGTTTCTTTGATTTATCTTCAGGAAATCTTGAAAGTTCTTCCGGAGCCAAAAGATCAGTTATTTCCTCATTGTATAGCTCTAAAAATGTAACTTTCATATTGTACTCTGCTTTTTGAGCTTCTAATATATCGAATATCTGTCTTACAGCTCTCGGAATAACACCTGCATCACTTGGGAACTCCCCATTCTAAACAGAATGCGGTTGTTCGGTTTAGTAAAAAATGAGGTTGATTATGGCATTTCAGTAATCACTATGAAGCAAAAATTATACCTTTTTCCTTCCTCCTCCCTCCATTGTATATGTTTTACCAGTTCCTGTCTGGCCATAAGCAAATATAGTGCAATTATATCCCTCAAGAACTTCAAAAACTATGGGCGATACGGCTGCATGATACAAGTCCCGTTGTTGTGAGTTTGGACCGAAGACCTATATAAACTTTTCCATATTAGCTCTCGGAAACACCATCATATACATTGAATTATTTGACAAAAATATATAAAGATTATGCAGAACCACATAAGTATATATCATCCCTTTACATTAAAAGCTATTTTAATTGACTCTGGCTTCAAAGCACTTCACAAAAATCCATTGTTAAAAATGTCTTCTAACATACTATTTTGCTAGAAACACATATTAGGAGGTGCAACCTTACGGACTTATACCTATTTGGTATACTAGCTTTAGTAATGGGCAATCATAAGTGTTGCATAAACTACATATAATTTCTAGCGTGATCCCAGTATCTCCTACTATAAATTCCAATATGAAGAGGGGCAGACGAGATCTACGTGTAATGCTTATATTACATATACATATAGGGCACGTCGAATAAGCAATTACCTTGTCAAACATGAACGATCTATCAATCTGCTTGTTAGCTATAGTCTGCACCGCACTAACTTCCCTCTTACTCTCCGTACAAGTAATCACGACCGGCGTATGCAGCTTAACCTCGTCATCATTCATCGGCCTACACAAAACACAAAAATCACGTAATTCGCATTAAAAAAATCATTTGAATCCTAATCTCATATACTTTAACAAAAACCATACACACCTGCATCTGACAATAACTTGAACATTAACGCCTTTCTCTCTATCAAGTTTACCATTCGCATTCGCATCAGCCCGAACCTCTCTGGCAGACTTATCGACAGATCTCGGCGTATTTGAAGGCGAACTCGCGACCACATTCCCTCCACCTCCTCTTCTCTCCATTATAACTCAATAATCAAATCAAATACCTTCTAATCGAGTGAGTTGAACTCAGTGAGTCAACTCGGGGTTGAGTTTAAATCTGGAAATGTGTTTATGAAACAAATAGTAATAAATGTAAGATTTATTGATTTAAGTACTAGTACATTGTAACAGCTATTTAAATTAAATTGAATTAAATTGAATTGATCTGATTGAGCAGCATTGAATTAAATTTATGAAAAAAAATATATAGTAGTATTAAAAAGTGATTATAAAAGAACCTGAGAATGCCGGCCGTTGACTGGTCAAAAACGAAGTTGACTTAAATGTATGTATGTATGTATGTAGATTTAAATGTGAAAAGAAAAAAAAGAGAGTGTGAGTAGAAGAAGAAGAATTAAAATGAATGAATGAGGAGCGTTTTAGTATCACTAGTTTTATTTATTTATATCATTGCCAATGCCAGATGCCAACATATTTTAAGCAACATGTTCAGTACTCAGTAGAATAAATATACACTACTTACTGTAACAGACACGTTACTGACATTTTTTGTTCTTTACTGACATATGGTAACTAGTTAAAGACCCCGCCAATCACCATCCGTATCCCCCTACCTGATTTTTTGGTTTTTTTTTTCCAATTTTTATTATTCTCATAATTTTGTTTAGAAGTATTAAATTGGAGTAGAAAAATACATAAGTTATGTTCAGTAAGAGCTGTTTTTAAAAAAAAATTAAAACTGTTAGGGAGCGTTTAGTTGGATGGAAAACATCATGTTTTCTAGAAAATAAGGAAAACAGAAAACGCGTTCAAATCATCGTTTTTTAGAAATATTTTCTAGGAAATGCAAAATCCCTATTTTACCCTTTTCCACACAAAACAAAAAAAAAATTCTTTTTTTGTTTTCAAAGTTTTCCTTTATACATAAAAAATTTATTTCCCCATTTGTTTCTTTTATAGCTTTGGATAATGGAAAACATAAATTTCTCAAACTAAACGCGTTTTCTACATTTTTAAGTGTTTTGTGGAAAAAGAAATCCCTTTTCTTTTTCTACAAAATAAAAAATAAAAAATGATAGAAAATGTTTTCTAACTAAACACACCTTTAATTTTTTTTTTAAATTTAAATTATTAATATACCCTCCAACTATATTATAATTTATTATAATATGTTTTTTTTACATCTTAAACTAATATATCAAACATTTTTATTAAAAAAATACAACTTATACTTCATGTTAACAGTTTTTTAGTAAACAGTTTAAAGTTAGTTTTGTCAAACATACCCATAATATATGTTGATAAAAAAACTATGTTACATTATACTAAACAAGAATTTAAGATGAAACCTTATGTATTTTTTGGTACCTTATGATGAACCAGGATACCAATAGCATATCCATACTCGATACATATTGGAAAGAGTTAAGAGGAACAGTGGTCGGCAACAGCGAATAAAAGTGCATTTGGTTGAGGATATTGAATATATTCATGATATTTATATTTTAATTTATTTAAATAGTGTATTTGGTATGACAAATAAAAGAATTATAAATTTTTCAAATTATCGAAAAGATGGAAAATTGCTTCAAAAAGTGAAAAATTTTCTTTTACTTGATAATTATTTTTTATAAACTTTTTTGTATTGGTTTTTATTCGAGTTTATATAAACTTTTTTATAAATATATAAATTATATAAAATTTATAAAAACTTTTTTATAAAATTTATATAAAAGGTGAAATTTTTTATTTTTAAAAGTTTAAATAGAAAATTTATAGATTTAAAAAAATATTTATTGGTTTTTACTCGTCTAAATTAAAAAAAACCAAATTTTATAAAAAATTATAAAATTTATATATAAAAGTAAAAAATTCAAATTTTATTCATTTAAGTAGAAAATTTACAAAATATATGAATTTTATAAAAAATAATTTTGGTTTTTACTCGTATAAACGAGAAATATGAAATATATACAAAAAATTTATAAATTTATATTTATCTTTTTATAAAAAAATTATAAAATTTTAATAATCTTTTAAAATTTATATAAAAAATTTATAAAATTTATATAAATCTTTTAAAAATTTATATAACTTTTTTTATAAAATTTATAAATTTTTATAAATTTATATAAGTTTTCAATAAAAATTATATAAAAGGTTAAAATCCGATTTTTACTTGTTTAAATCGAAACTTTCTATAAAAAAATATTTATTCGTGTTAATCCGGTCGATCCAAAACCAAAATTTCAAAATATTATGAATTTCTGTCAACTAAACATGCGTGTGCGTTTTAAATTCCGAAATTTATAATTCTCAAGAATTTTAATTTACTAAAATATAAAATTCCAAATTTTAAAATCTCGAACCAAACGGCACGTAAAACTATTCTTAGTTTAACATTAACAATTGTCTTCGGCTTATGCTAAAATAATGGTCGACTGACATTAATTTTAAAGAAATATATGATTTTATAAAAAAATATCTACGTAATGACGTGAAAATAAGTTTCACTAATAATATTGTGTAATGCTTCTCATCAAATCAACATTAGTCACATGACAAACGTAACTATGTATGACAATCCATAAAATTCACAAATATGATATGTGCTATGATTAAATTAATGTGCTAAATCTACTAGAAAGTTTTGTTTTTTGCCTTGCTTTTTAAGATGAACTGCTTCTCACAACCTAAACTACCGTATCAACATATTCTTATATGTTGTAAACACAATGCATATGCCAAGCATGAGTTCTAAAAGTAATCCAATAAATACATTATGGATAAGAACATCATAAATATAACTATGATGCTCTAAATTTTATAGAAACCTTATAATAAGTAGCAAACTCAAGAATTGTAAAGATATGAATACACAAACACGTATAAATAAATAATCAAGGATTATAAACAAGTGATAAACTACCATATGAAAGTATGAATTTATCCAAAAATAGTAAATACAAACCATACAAAGCTAAGTACAAGCAAATGTACATAATAGTCTAGATCACCACTTAAAAATCCTATGTAAACCAATATTTCAAACAATGTAACTACACAATATTTATATATGAATATCAAATACAATGTACTAGTTATAATCTATCATATAAAGAAGATATAATTGATCATAAAAGGGAAAATCACCTAAAAATACATTAAACTTGCCACTTTTTATGGTTGTATGTAACCTACTATTTTTTTCTCATTGTATAAGCATAATTTTAAATTTCGATCTTTGTATGTAGCGAGTGACCTGCTTAGTCCTTAACCGGTTGCTTATCCAAGCAACATTTGCACCGTTAGTCTCTTGTACTAACGGTCGTTTATAAATAACGAATAAACAATTTTAAAAAATATTTTTAAAGTATTTTATTTTAGAAAAGTTTATAATATTAAATTACTTACTCAGTTTATTTAACCCGTAAACACATTAAAATACAAGAATTAGTAAAGCATTTGAATTTAAATGGTCAAGTTTCACCATTTTTACCAAAATGTCTAAAATCCAAGCGCTTAGTACAAGTCAACAATGTACAAAATGACACACCTTAGCACTAGCAGGTGAACAACATCCGAACTTAACAAGCAAACCAAGAAACCATTAAACCTATCAAAAGTTTATAATAACATGAGGAACATGTCTAACATTTGTAGGCACTCCAATCTGCCATCTTCGAATTATCTATTTTCAAATCACTGTTATTACAATCAAATACTTTTAAATCTAACAACACTATTACTACAGCTTCCAAAAAAAAATCATCTTTAAGTTCAGATTTGACTTAGATCCGACCCGACTTAGATCTAACAATAAACCCCCAAATCTGAACCACATCTTCAACCCATAGATATCTAACAACCCACCACCCCCGGTCCTCTTCAAGATCTGTTGTGTGGTCCAAGACGGTCGCTGCCTAACGAGAACGGACTGACGATGGATGCGAAAGAACGACAGCGGCTGCGTCACGACGACGGCCTAACATTGGAGGTCCAACAAATATGGCGGAGGCCCAACAACAACGACGTCCTAACGACGGCAGTGGCTCCTTATGCGTTGATTAGGTTTGGGTTGATGAAGCTGATAATAGATAGATATATGTTTATTGTTTATGTAATTGTTTTGTGTTTTACGATTTTATAACTTTCGTGTGTGTAGAATAGGGAATGTGATTATCTTGTCTTTTATATGATAAATCAAAATATACTACAGTAATAGAAAAGGCAAGATGATGATATAATTTTGTTGAATGTTTTAGGATTTGCTATGAATTTACATAATCTTTTTCTTTATAAAGCAAAACATAAAGTAGGGACTTTTTCATGAAATTCTTTCTTTTGTAGGAAATAATTTTTTTATTTATTCCCTTAAAAAGTGTGAGTGTTTCTTAATTTAGTAACAAATAACTAAATTTCGTTCTTAGTTTTAATGAAATAAAAAACCCGAATAAAAAGTATAAGTGTCAAAAACGAAAAGAAAAAGACATACAGAAAAGCGGATTGAAAATTATTATACTTTAGGGTTAAAACTATAATTTATAAAACGTTAGGGTTGTATCTCGTCATTTTAAATCTTTTATCCAAAAGAAAAAAAAGTTATCATAGCACCACAAAATCAACCACCATCCGTCTGAATCCGTCATATATTTGGAGATCATCGAAACCATAAAGGTCGATTCAACTAATCAATTACAAACTAGCAGAACATATGATGGCCCCCATTATAGTCACAAAGGTCTTTTCAATTAATCAATTACAAACCTTAATTAAGATTAATTAAAATTTAGTTTTGATTGAGGGTTCTTTTTGGGATGTACCAGTTTGATTCCAAAGGTATTTTTAATATTGTAGTTTTTTATTTTAAGTAAGTTCAATTAATCAATTACAAACATTAGGGTTTTTGTTAGATGGGCCAGTTTGATTTCAATGTGTTGTTAATTTTGTAGTTTTTTATTTATTAGTGTTCATTAGTGGTAGTAATTCTCATGGAGTTTATTTTGGGTATGAAGATGATCTGATCATAGAGCAGATGCTATACCGTGAAATTAGAACATGTTTGCTACTTCTGGGAATGTACAATCTAAACTTTTTATTTGAACTTCACTAGAACATGTTTGTTTTATTATCTGCAGGTGGTTGATGTTATGTTTATCATAAACATATCAGAACTTCCAAGGTTAGACCTAAAGAGAAAAGGTTTCATCGCAAGGACGTTCTCATGACAAGTTTGCATAAGAAACATAAATTCCTCGCACAAAAAACACAGACCCTTGTTGCCTTGTGTGTGACATAGTTGCCCACAACGTTCGATTCCATTACTGCAGTCGGGAGCAAATGCTTGGATGATTCAAGAATGAGCAATACCCTTGCATCAGCTACAAAAATATTAGCAAGCCATTGCTTTGAGTTGGTTGAATCGGCTAGAGATGATCAGGATCTTCTGGTTTCTTTTGTGCAATCATCTATCACCATCCTTAATCCAAGCGACATAATAACCCTCATAGCTGCAGTTGCAACAGGTGATTATTCATTCAATACAAACAAAATATTCTAAGTGAGACACAATTTGTGTTATAAATTCTTGACTAAATTACACGGATGGTTCATGTGGTTTGTATGAAATTACAACTTTCGTCCCTCGAGTTTCAAAGTTTCATAGGTCGTCCCTAACTCTGAAACTAGTAACATCATTGGTCCCTCCACTAACTGACCGTTAGTTAGTCAAACAAAAACACCCATGTGCCTTGCATGTGATGGGCAGTTTGGTCTTTTGACACACATGCAGGAACTACCCATGAAATAAATTTGTTAGAATTTTTAAAATTAAAAAAAAATATTTTTTAAACAAGAAAATATATTTTTAAAATTCAAAAAAAAATTAAAATCTCGAAAAAAATATTTATAATTCGAAAAAATATTTAAAATTCGAAAAACAAAAACAAACATATTTAAAATTCGAAAAAATATTTAAAATTCAAAAAATATTCGACAAACAAATAAAATATATATTTAAAATTCAAAAAATAATTTTTTAAATAAAAATATATATTTTTAAAATTCAAAAAATGTTTAAAATTTCGAAAAAATATTTAAATTGGCAAAACAAATAAAAATATATTTAAAATTCGAAAAACAAATACAAAAATATTTTTAAAATTCGAAAAAATAATTTATAAAGTCAAAAATTATTTTCAAAAAGTTTTAAAATTTCGACAAAACTTAAAGATGTTTCGAAATTGTTTTTAAAAAAAAATTTGGGAATTTTTTTAAAATAATTTTAAGAAAATTTATTTTTCGAAATTTCTTTAAAGTTTTATGAAATTTTTAAGATAAATTATTTGAAACTTTATTTTTTAAAATATTTTTAAGAAAAAACTTAAAAAAATATTTTCTGATAAATTTTTGAAACTTTTTTTTCGAAACTTTAAATATTAAATTTTTAAGATTTTTCGGAAGCAAGGTTGTTTTAAAATTTTAGAAGAGTATTATCGAAAAACTTTAATATTTCAAAAAAAATATTCTAAACAGCAAGGTTATTTCGTAAAAACTTAAAAACTTAATATTTAAAATTTCGAGAAAAAAGTTCCAAAAATTTATCAAAAGACATTTTCTTTATTTTTTCTTTAAAATATTTAAAAAATAAAGTTTCGAATAATTTTTCTTAAAACTTTAAAAAATTTCGAAAAATATATTTTCTTAAAATTATTTAAAAAAACAAATTTAAAAAAATTATTTTAAAAAAAACCATTTCTAAAACGTTTTTAAGTTTTGTAGAAATTTTAAAAAAAATTGGAAATAATTTTTGAATTTTTAAATTACTTTTTTCGACTTATATATATATATTTTTATTTGTTTTCGAATTATAAATATTTTTTTCGAAATTTTAAATATTTTTTCAAATTTTAAAAATATATTTTCTTATTTAAAAAATATTTTTTCGGATTTTAAATATTTTTTCGAATTATAAATATTTTTTTCGAACTTTAAAACATTTTTTCAAATTTTAAAAATATATTTTCTTATCTAAAAAATATTTTTTTGAACTTTAAATATATTCTTTATTTGTTTTTCGAATATTTTTTGAATTTTAAATATTTTTTCGAATTTTAAATATATATTTTTTTTGTTTTTCGAATTATAAATATTTTTCGAATTATAAATATTTTTTTCAAGATTTTAAATATTTTTTTGAATTTTAAAAATATATTTTCTTATTTAAAAAATATTTTTTTGAATTTTAAAAATTCTAACAAATTTATTTCATGGTAGTCCCTGCATGTGTGTCAATAGTTGAAACTGCCCATCACATGCAAGGCACGTGGGTGTTTTTGTTATACTAACTAACGGTCAGTTAGTGGAGGGACCAATGGTGTTATTAGTTTCAGAGTTAGGGACGACCCATGAAACTTTGAAACTCGAGGGGCGAAAGTTGCAATTTCGTAAAAACCACAAGGACCATATGTATAATTTAGTCTAAATTCTTTTATGACCTTGAAATAACAAATGCACATATTTAATTTATGCCAAACAATTACAGGCTCAATACACATACATATATCTATTTACTTTCATGAAATATATGCACTTACAATACCTCAAAGACACAAAATACATAAACCGAACATAATATACGCGAACTACACACATATTAGAATTAACAATCTGTAAGTTACAAGTTGTATACACACAACCTCATGATACTTCCTATGGATCAACCTTGTCTAACATTGGACATCGCTTATTGAATTAGTACAAGTTATATGTTAATTTGTTTGGAGATATGTATAATAAGCGAGTTTATTTAGTTCGAGTTTCAGTTTATTGAATTAGGAACTATAGTTCTACATAAAACTTTGACTCATCTGTTTTTTTCGCTATCTTTTTTAGAGAACCGTCAAAAACCGTCTAACAGCCTCCACTGCTTGTGACAAGTTTGATCCCTGTCATTTTCATGTTTATCATCCTTTAGTTCACCTAACCTTCACTTAACTGATGCTCTAATTCAAGTATTAATGTACAAAGTTTTTTTTCAAGAATTTGATTCACAAATTCATTTTTTCAAAACAATGAGAAGGGGTGTCTGGGATGCAATTAAGGAATGTTTCTCTGTTTAAAACCAGACTACCTTAAAACTTATGCACATGAAAAGTATTGAAGAGAATTGAAAATACAGACAAGGAGTACGAGTGAAAAACCGTAAGGATCTCTACAATAGCTACTTGCTGATTGCCTGTCCCATTGCTTTCAATATAATTTCTTTCCCAAGTCTCTCCTGTAATAAATAAATAAAGTTAGATTATTTAAGATCATGATATGATAATAAGGGAACACTTTTGTAGTTGTATTTATAATCCAGGTGGCACCAGTATAAGTTATATCCCATAGACAGTTTTATTTTGTAAGTAGTCGATCACCACACAGATTTATAGCCTCAAAGAGTAAATCTACTACTCTAGGAATTAATCCTTTCTTGCGATCGTCAGTTTCCACTTTCAATAATGTTGCTTTGAATCTTGACATGTGAGTTTGTGTAGATACTATGGAAAGGGAAATTCTGGAAATGGAGTGGTGATTTCAGTTTCGAAACATCTACTGTCTAACAATCATTTCGTCCATCGGAATGTGATTGAAATAGGAGTGGCGCCTTCACATTTGCTTGCTGTGGCATTCTGGTAAGCATGCATCATTTCCGAAACCGAGCTGTAGACATCTGCTCATTGACAAGTTGGAGCCACATCTATTATTTACTCTGATTCAGTTCTCGAGTACTTAACTGTAGAAGTTCTAAAATTATTATCCATATTATACTCTATACATGCTTGGTTTTGAAAATCAATATGGTAGTGTAATATGTTTTTATTCATCGTTATGATATAGAATCACATTATACCTTTTAATGGACTCACACATTACATTCTTTCTGTATATCATGTGCCCTAGAAGTAGGCTACAAGATTTTAATCGAGATGCTATGTGTGTACTATACCCTCCAAGAAGATTTATAGAGTGATATTTGCACCATGTATAGGTGATCAATATATATAAGTTAACACCTAAATGGTAGGTTTGGAGCATCTAAATCTGTATGGTATTGTGTGGTTTCAACTTTAAATTCAGAACTCTTTTCTCTAAAAAATACGTATTGTAAAAAAATTAGAAAAAAACTCGTGCGTGCACGGGTATTAAAACTAGTTTAAAACATAATAAAAAAACATTAAAAAAAACTTTTAATTAATTACTAACGATAGTTAACAAAAAGGACTATCACTGGAATAAAAATAAACAGTTGTTAGTGTAACTTGTTGTACATAGGGATTACAGGTTTAGTAGGTCACTCGCTACACAGAAAGATCGAAATTCAAAAGTATGTTGATATAATGAGAAAAAAAATAGTAGGCTACATACAACCATAAAAAGTGGTAAGTTTAATGTATTTTTAAGTGATTTTCCCATCATAAAACACTAATTATAAGTAATTTAAAGCTAATTACAAATATAAGACCTAGGAACCAAGATTAGCACCTAAAATCCATTTCATATTTAATTAAAGTCTAATCTTTTGTAAACAATCATAAAACTCAACTAAGTTAAGATCATACATTTATCCCAAGATAAGTTACAAATTAATAAAGCACAATGTACAAGTTATTGAAGCATAGAATAATAAGCTAACCTAATTATACCTAGGTTATGATTACCTTATTCAAACCTTTAAACTAAGTATGTAGAATCATTAGAAGTCATAAACATACCATATAAGACCTAGAATAAGTTTACATAGGGTGCAAACGAGCCGAGCCGAGCCTGGGCTCAACAGGACTCGAGCTCGGCTTGAAACATAAATAGTGGGCTTAAGCTCGTCGAGCTTTACCTTTAAGGCTTGAGCTCGGCTCGATTAGGATTCAAGCAAAGCTCGAGCTTAGCTTGAAAGGCTTGAAATTATATATACCAAAAAAAATATCAGTATCGTTTACACACTACCACAAATTCTATGTTTATAGTAAACCATGATAAGGACTATCAATAAATTATTTAATTTTTTATATAGTTACTCTTTATAATAAGGCTAATACTCAAATCAACATTTAGTTACTTATATAAAAATATATTTATACTAAGGCTCGAAAAGATCGATAAGGGCTCGAGCCAAGCTATCAAAAGCTCGAGCGCGGCTCCTTATATGTTTCGAGCCATACAGTTGGGCTTGAGCTCGAGCTTGGGCTCGATAAAATCTCGGCTCGATCGAGCCGAGCTTGAACTTGAGATCAAATAGCTTGATAAAAGCTCGGCTCGTTTTCACCCCTAAGTTTACATAATGATATAAACACTAATTACTCAAAGTAGAAAGTCATTAGGTTTAATTACCTAAAAACCCTCATATTAAGGATTTTACTTAAAATCAATACCTAGTCTTTTAGGACAAGTCTACCAACACTCATATTATTACATAACATTATCTTAGAATAATGTACAAGTACCCTAAAGCACAAGGTAAAAGATTTCAATGCATGACTTGTAAATTAGGTCAAAATAAGTATTTTCACTCTTTAGACATGTTTTAGAATAACATATCAAACCAAGTATATGGAACAACTTTGGATACTTAAAACACAATGTCTAAGACCTAAATTGAGCTTAAATTAGTATCTAAGTGAAAGATAATGACTTTAACAAAGATTTAGCCCTAGATCATTAGAAACCCTAACCCGCCTAGGTTTTCTTCCTAATTTCACTTTAAACCTTTATTAAACTTCAAATCAAGGACCCAAACCTTCTAATTACAATGTGTAACGCTAATTATACCCTAATCTATCGTTAATTACATTCATAAGTCCTTAATTATCAAAATTACAAAGTCATAAGTTACAAGCTCTAGATTTGAAGCCGGTTTAGTTTTTCCCTCCAAAACCTTGTTTAAACTCCTTCCCTCCCAAAATCAAACCTGTTATCAGATCATATAGATATTTTAGAGTGTCTACAAGCAGGTGCATCACCTACTTGAAGGCTACACATCACCATTCTCATCCATTTTATGCCGTGACTCATTTTTAGCCACAAACCCTAGATATTTTGTTCCTAGCTTCCATGACTCATTCCTAGACTTAAATATACTTCCATATTATCCTTTAGTCACTTAGCTATCTATGTTATACGTTTCATGTAAAAACTTGGAGCCTAAGGGTTGAAACAAGTATAAATAGGGGTGAACTACACAACATTCCAACTCGTACCCTGTTTTCTCTTTACCTCCATACCCATCCTGATTTGTACTTCTACAAAAGTCTAGGACTCTTAGAAGACCATAAACCAGTTCTATAAGAAAGCCATTGAAGCTCTTAAAGCTTTGGTACAAGTAGTGTTCATAAGAAGTCATAAGGAGCCATTTTGGAGCTACCTAGGTAATCACTATGTTAACTAAGTTTTGATCTTGTTATAATGTTTTCTAAGACTTGTTATAATGTTTATAAGATGTTAGTAAGCTAATCTAGAAATAATTAGCTCATATGACCACTTAAAATGAAAGTAATAAGCTAAAGATGTCTTGAAATCCTAGTTTTGTAATTTACATTAAATAATGACTTAAAATCCATTTCAAAAGCTATAATTCTAGAAAAGTAATGTTATTATGATTATAAACGTGTTTATAAACTTTGTTTTAAGTTCCTAAATCATTTGATGCATTTTTGAACTTGTTATGTAATTTTAAACAAGTCTAGGGACTAAAACTGTCATTTTTGAAACTATAAACATATTGGGCCAAAATTATCATTTTATGGAATTTAAAACTATAAGGATTAATAGCGTAAAGTTTGAAATCCTAAGGTTAATATTTAAAGGTTAAAAATGTAAATATTAAAACTATATACTATGAGGGTTAAAAATGTAAATATGCTAAACTTATAACATTATGTGCCAAAAAGGTATATATTCCAAACTTAGAAACTTTAAGGATCATTTTGGTCAAATATGAAACTATATGCATAAAATTTATATAATGAAACTTATTTTCTAAATTTATAAACTAGAAGGACTATTTTTGCCATCTTTGAAACTAAAGGATGAGATATAATAATAAAAGAACATACTAACTTTTGAAAAAATTTCTAAAAATATATAATGTATCATGTTAGTAGGGAGCTTTGTACAAAGATTTTCCATCTCGATATTACGTTCTGACTGAGTGGTTGGGTTTACGATTTAAAGTGTCATCACTCCTCAAACATTTATAGAATGACTTCTGAGTATGATGACCCGAACAATGATGCTATATTTATAAGAATTAATAAATCAAATAATAGATAATAATACTTAAAAATATTAAACTCATAATCTAAGGCTTAATACTATACAAAATATGTTAATCTAGGTTTGTGTGAGACCAAGTTATTGTTTGTGAGCCCAAGTTGTTCATTGTGATTGAAATATAAACCTGACAAGATTCAGAATTTCTGGATATAAGGTGATTTCATAGCCTCTCTAAAGTATACTACTTTCTATGATTTGAAAAACCGTGAGGGGAATATATGCTTGTTGGAAATACGTTTTTACGTATTTAGGAAGATTCGGTCACTACGACAATATATTAAGTAGTAGCTCGTAGTCTAGACATCGTTATTTAACAAACAAGCCCAAACCTAGCCTACAACATGTGTAGGCCGGCCCAAACGTGTAAGCCCAAGCCCATTACAAGGCTTGGGTATATAAACCCTCTCCTTTGGTGGAGAGGGTAGTGTGGTTCTTCATTTTACACATAGTTGAAAAGTGTTTTTCTTTCACTTTCTCTCTCTAAGTGTGGGTGTTCTCACCATCTCTCTATCTCTTTCTCTCTCTAAAACATAAGCAAGATTTACATATCTTACAAATGGTATCAAGAGCCATGGGATGATTGTATTTTTTATGTGTTTGTGTTCTTGATTCATACGCCTATTTTGATCCTTTTTACACACGTCCAAAAAACAATTTGTGTTCTTTATGGTTTTTTCTTGATACAAATCATCTACATAGTTGTGGTAGTGATTTGGTATATTTACTTTGGCTAAAAACACAAAATTTTTGGGTGTTTTGATCATTTTTTGGCTTAAAATCACGAATTGGTTGAGTTTTGTCCGAGAAAAGTAGGATTTATTCCGATCAGTTATTCCGATTTGGTATTCCGATTTGATATTCCGACTTGGCACATTCCGAAAAGGGACATTCCGATTTGGCACATTCCGAAAAGGGACATTCCGATTTGGTACATTCCGATTTAGGACTTTCCGATCTTTGACATTCCGATTAGGGTTTATTCCGATTAGGGAAATTCCGATCAAGGGTATTCCGATAGTGGTTATTCCGACAAGGGTATTCCGATTAGGGTATTCTGATTAGGATATTCCGATTAGGTACATTCCGATAGGACATTCAGATCAGCTCTCTGATCTTTATTCCGATCAACATTCCGATAATCAAAAATTATTCCATAAAAATTTTGTGTAATTTTGACTTGAAATTTTTGGTTTATCGAGGACATATTTTAGAGGATTTTAACACTGTTTCTCGACTTCAACTCACAACAACAAACACATTTACTTTCTCTCATTTTTCGATCAACGTTTTGTAAATCTTCACATCAAACTTCAATGGAATCGTTGAATTCAACATCTCAAGAGGGAGAATTGCATCTAATGCAAAGCACAGCTAGAGAAAGTGGTATAACGTTATTTCGACTACTTCAGTCTCATCTTATAACCCTTTCATGGTTTCAAGGAGGAAGTGAATTTGTGACACTCTTTGGTCAATATCGTTATACATTCATCGACTCAATATTCCTCAACTTGAACCAACTAGCTGAGCAACTTCACAAAGAAGACTTTAATCACTCTGCATCAGTATCTGCATATAAAGCTCTAGTGACACGACTTACGTACTTCTTCCAATTCAACATTGTTAAGTCTGATTCAGGGATATGTCAGTCATTTCTTCAATACACACATACGGAAGTTCAAGAGTTCCGTGGTACACTGTTGAAATTCATGACATCGGTCTCGTCTTCGATTTGTGAAAGATCCCGACTTCAGCAAGAGTATGATAGTGGAGTGCAAAATTCTACGATGCAGATGCAAGAGGAGAACGATCATACGGTTGACAAATTAGAAGTTGATAAAGATTGCATTTGCATAGAATCACATAATGATACCAGCAGCACGTCAAGGAATGTTACAGACATCTCTTATGATGACAACATTTCCGTTTATGACGAAGAACCTACAGATACGGTACAACAGAATGTTGCATATGATGTTTATGCCGATGAAATACCGCGTGTTGAGCATTCTGAAAATGTTGTAAGTAATCATGATACATGCTTTATGACTGCTTCACTAACCGATTCTGATTCGAAGATTAAAGAGCTTGAAACAATCTTAGCTCAGCAATCTAAAACTCTTGAGGATGCCAAAATTGAATTTTCGAAGAAAACGGACAAATTTCAAACATATTTTGAAAAACTTGAAAAGTCAAAAGTTGTTCTTGAACGAAAATTAGATCAAAAAGTTCTAGATTCTAAAGCTGAAAAAGATAATCTTTTGAAACAAATTAAGTTGCTTGAATCTAAGTTGGCATCCCAAGATAGATTGCTCAAAGAGAATGAGAACTTAAAGGCTCAAGTTCAGGAAAAGGTTTTTGCAATAGCTTCTTTGAAAAACGAGCTAAGGAAAAATAAGGGCACTAGTGTGGAAACTAACCTTGAAAAACCATCAATCTTGGGGAAACCGCCTAAAATCAGTCCGTTCGTCAACCGAATGCATTTAGATCCGAGCGACCAAAATCCTCGAGACCGCGGTTTGCCTCCCAAGTTGATATGGTTCATAGTTCCATACCAGTCACTCCACTATCTAGGCCTAATGTGATAACACCAGCCTATGCAAAACCTACAAACAAGACTGCTACTAGTGATTCTAGGTAGTTCTAAGCATATGCCACAACATAGGTCGAATAGCATGCCTAATAATCACTATGTAGATGCATCTAAGAAAATGCCACAAGCAAGACCTAGGATTTCTAGATCTCAATCGGACCTCAAACGCGGTGTTTGTTCTGTATGCATGAAAAGTGTCTTCACGACAATTCATGATGCGTGTGTTACTAAAGTCTTGAAGGAGCCGAAATCAAGTGCTAACAGAGGGAGTTACAAAGGAAATAGGTTCTATACTGCTAAGTCTTCCGTTGTGCATAAGAAAACCATGTCGCCTAAATTCAATCTTAGGTGGCAACCCACGGGTAGGATTTTTAAATCAGTTAATCTTAAATGGGTTCCTATAGGAAGGTTGTTTCCCTCTTGCACTACCAAGGTTTACTGTGAACCCCCGCATGGTTCTAAAATAGATATCGCTAACCCTTATCAAAGCACACAAATTCCAAATGAGAATGCAGGTACCAAAGTTCATGTTCAACAAAAACACAGCGGTCCAATCTTTGTATACCGTACAACTAAGGACACTCTCAGAGTTTGGTTGTTGAAGAAGCTTATATCTAAGAAACAAGTGTCTCAAGGGACTCGCAGTTAAGTTGTACAATGGCTCCTCGTTAAATGACAGACGATGACCCGAACTTCAAAGAAAGGAAAGCTTATCGCCGATGATAAACTTATCCTCATTAACGAGAAATTAAATTTTCTCGGACACGAGCTAACATTAAAATTATTCAAAGATTTTAAGCTCGTGTAAATGGCGTATAATCACATTTCAGATTATGCCCCGGACTTCAGCTAAAGGGAAGTTATCACCGATGATAACCATATAAAAACCATAAAAATTGAAAAACTCATAAAAATCCAAAACATTTTTACTTTATTTTTCAAAGGCATGTCTTTTGGTACGATAATATTTACGGCCTTAGAAATGTCGATTAATATTGACATGGCGCCATAAATAGAGTTCGTACAAAAGTTGTAAATATTTCATAAAACATGCCCTAATGGCTTGTAGTTATTTCAGACTGCAACCCGGTTTTCATATTAAAGTCAAGTATTTCTTATGAAAGCTTTGGCTAACAACAGGAATTAATTTTCTCGGGCAAGGTTTACTTTAAAACCTTGTAAGGGATCAAGTTTACTTTATAACTTGGTCTAACACAAATCTATGTACGTTTCAGTACATTTATTTGCTAAAACAAGAGAAGTCTTGTTTTTATGAAGCTATCATCTCTACAACCATAGCAATCTACAATTATTATCTACATACTCGACGATGCGACTACTCAAACGACGACTACAACTCTTTCAATAGAACACGGGTCAACAATTGAGGGGGAGCAATTGTCAAGCATTCAGAATCTTCGATGCCGAATGTGCCAAGTTCACAAGTTGGTGTCAAGACAACAATACCAATCGTACATGTGGTGTCAAGAGATGACTTCAGGTGACGAGGCGACCAACATATGTTGACAAGAACAATTTGATCTTATCATATGCTGTTCTCATCTATCAGGTCCAACCTTGTCAATTCTTTTCTAATATTGTGAATATGTGATCATGTTACAAATCGGTATCATATCTCATACGTTTGGTATCATGAAGATTAAAAGGACTTGCATTTTTCTTCCCAAAACCTTTGTTAAAACTTCATTAAATCAATTGATATTAAAAACATCGATTGGGTTAATATTTTTAATATGGGGGAGAAAATGTGATTTAATATGGGACATTATTACAAATGGTTTGACTTAATGTGATGGCTCATCCCGACATATGTGAAATGTTTTCGAATATCATGGCATATGTTAAGGGGGAGCAAAATGGATTTGCATATCAAAAATGGATTTCATGGTGATTTATACTTACCCAAAACCCATTTATTTCACGATGATGAAGATTGTGGTGACATAAGGATGGTATGATAGGTTAAGTCCTATGATTCTTCCAGAACCGAAGGAATCTTCCCAAGGACATTCCATAGCTAGAAATAGTAGTCCTTAGGAAAGTTGGAGAAAGATTGTGAACGTAGATGAATGCCGACCAAGTACTTAAGTTAGCACTGGAACAATCACAACAAGGTGCTAGTTATGACGTATTGGTAAGCATTGAAGGGGTTGAAGAATGAAAAAGAATTGTAAAGATAAAGGGTGTAAAGAAAGAAGCCCTCCTTACAACTTTAGGCAGAAACCGGGTCAACACATATGCTATTGAGATCATTTTTAATGATTCTTGATATTGAAGACAGACATCATGGACCCAGTGATGCAATGCACAACCCATCCCAGCTAACTCAGATATCTCTCAAAAGTTATTTGTTTTAATCACACGGAGACAACACATTATCTATTGATTTATTCACTCCGAATAAATTGGTATTGAAAATGTGGCACTCATCTCCAACCTCCGATCACTAAAATCCAAAATGCACGATCGAATCTAGAGCCATTTGAGATCATCCAATATCTCATTAGGACACACTTTCATATTTCCCTGCTTCTTCACACACTGTGAAAAGTAAGAAAGATCTTAAGAGTCCTACGTAAAATCTTCATGATCTTGCCTGAACATCCAAGTAATACGAAAGTATTTACAATGAAGATGGAAATCCTTCTTGAGCGAATATCAAAAAGCTCATGGTAGGTGACTTGTGCGATTCTTTATGAATCAAACTTGTGATAACTGGAAAGCAACAGTGGTTTAATTCTTAACTGAATTTAAACACGTTACAGGCCTCTACGCAATATCCCAGTGTTCTTGCTAGAACACTCAGAGTGATACCTTAGTGTTCATAGTGATGAGTGGAAATCCTTCTAGTGTTAACCTCAAACAGCACTTGGTAGGTAACTTGCAAGATTCTATACGAATCAAGCTCGTGACAACAGGAAAGCAACGATGGTGCGATTCTTTAATGAATCAAACTTGTTCCAGGAATCAGAATTGACGGCTTCAATCATGCGGATAATTTTATCCAAATGATTCACTCTTTACGTTCGCAGTCAGCTTTGGACGGTCGAGTAAAGAGAACGGGTTTACCCGCGAAATCTTGTCAAGGAGATTTTTAATTAAATCTACCTGCCACAAGTACGATATTTTATATCGTCCAACGGTCTTCACCGACCGGAGGTAAAATGCTACCGAATTAGAATGAAATGTTCAAAGCCATTTCGTTCGTGTCTACTTATGTTGCGGCATTTGAAGACGGTGGTGTTGCGGGATCCAAGAAGAAGTCGTCCCCACATGCTTATACTTTATGCACTTAATACCTCATCTAATTCAAGAAAGCCTAAAAGTTAAGTCTTCCACTGTATCGAACTCTGAAGCTTTCAAGAATTACGAAGGTATAAGTATGTGGGACATGGTGTCACGAAGAGGCGAAGATCACAAGTGAAGGATGCACAAGATCAAGGCAAGAGATCAATGCTAAAGATTGATATCAAAGATCACATCAGCATGTTCACAAGAAAAGAAAAAGAAAAGAAAGAAGAAGACTACGAGCTCAAGACAAGCATAGTATGCTATGTTCATTTTATTATTGTAACTTGGGTAACGCCCTTGTTTGGAGTGACCTCCCTTAGGGGGAGATTGTTGGAAATACGTTTTTACGTATTTAGGAAGATTCGGTCACTCCGACAATATATTAAGTAGTAGCTCGTAGTCTAGACATCGTTATTTAACATACAAGCCCAAGCCTAGCCTACAACATGTGTAGGCCGGCCCAAACGTGTAAGCCCAAGCCCATTACAAGGCTTGGGTATATAAACCCTCTCCTTTGGTGGAGAGGGTAGTGTGGTTCTTCATTTTACACATAGTTGAAAAGTGTTTTTCTTTCACTTTCTCTCTCTAAGTGTGTGTGTTCTCACCATCTCTCTATCTCTTTCTCTCTCTAAAACATAAGCAAGATTTACATATCTTACAATGCTAAATTAGAATACAAGTGTTTTTGGTATGCTTCACATATATGTTTATTGACACTATGTTTACTGCTGCCTTTAAAGTCACTTTTTAATTGGGAACCGTTGATCATTTTCATAGAAAATGAGCGCTAATATCGTAAATAGTACTATTTGAGGTCTGACATCCTCTGTCTGGGCAAGTCGCACTTGCTAGAACATTAGTGGTCAAACATGCATACTTTATTTTGCAAACAGGATAGTTTGGCATACTTCCTCATAAGGGTAATTGTTGGTTTCTGATTATGTCCAACCGCGATATCATAAGCTTAGTGCACTAATACATTTGTTTTATTGACGAATAACAATGTAGCTCAGGAGAAAGGATCTTGTATTCAAAAATATTTATAAATCTATGAGTTCACCTAACCATTGTGTTGATTTTAAGCATATATTTCAGGTATTGAAAATTGATAGCATGGAGTAGCACAATGATGACGTAGAGATATATAGACTTGGAAATTTTATCATTCAAACCTATTTTCTAGATATCCGGAACTTGTGATGTACAGAGTATGTACAGTTGTTTTATTAAAAATCTCTGATTTTGAATGAGAATTGATAATAAATGAAAAAACTTCATTAAAACACTTTTTCGAGTTGTTTTCTATTATTTTGACTTTTATTCCATAAAGTAATACCCCAAAAAGATTGTTCTGCCGCGTCACGATTAAAAATGGGGGTGTTACGCTATGTAAGCTTGGGCGAAATGGTAGTCACTTACAAGCGTGAGTTGCCAAGTCACACATGACATACTATTTTGGTTTCTAAAGTCACATGTAACTATACCAAAAAAGGTGACATACCCATCTTACAACCTTACGTGAGTCACACTAATCGGACCCAATTTCTTAACTTTACCATGACATTTAAAAAAAAATCCATTACCCCATTAATTCTCTCTAAATACCTTTTAACTTTCAAAAATTTAACACAACTTCAAAAATCATTATGTAACACCCCACTTTGACAAGTGGACCGTTACATGATAATTATGGCGTGTCATCAAATCATGCAAGGTAAATGTCTTAAAACATAAATGACCATAAAAGAAACCGGAATCAAACATCGGTCCCAAAACATAAGCTCACAGATGCATACGTAAAGAATGTAAGGAAAGGACTAAACAATGTCCAAGCAAAACAGAAGTATATAAATGCAATAAGGAAATAAAGTCAATGGAAGCCCCCATCCTATGCACGTACTCTTGATTGCTAAAGTTTGTCCTTTAGTACTTGCCGTATGGGAACATGAAAAGAAAATACGACTGAGCAATACGCTCAGTGAACAGATATATGACATGATATGAATAACTGAAACATAAGTAAAGTATGAAAATGCAGCGGAATAATGTAAGTCCTGGAAAACCTAGAATCATGTTTTATAACTGGTTTATATATGAAAAGCCTTATGTTTTATCATGAAAACGTGTTTTAAATGCCAAAAGCCCATATAGGTCATGTAAGGTATTAACGTGCATGAATACATAAAGGGGTGACCTCATCATGTAATTAGATGGGTTGCCTCTAATTATATTAGTCTGAGTTGAGGGATCAGCTCCTTGTGACGGATTTAGAGCACACACCACAGTCACCGTGTAAATTTGATAAACATGTCTTAGGATGCACTCATTCGTCCCACATGATAATAATAATAATACTGGCCAAAATGTGAAAGGACGCCACGAGCAATCACTCTCGTCGCGGAAGAGTCATAACACCGGTGCCTCAAGTCTTATGTTTATGGTACCTCCATAACTAGGTGAAACATGGCATGCGTGTATATAGCTTAGGCAATTTAAAATCATGGCATGGTAATTACTAAAAGATTTAATGACATGTAAACTACTGGGGAAAACAGATGGCAGCAGACGGGAAATCCTAATCATACATAGAAAAGGAATGTCCTTACTGAAGGACGGAATATCTGTACCTTATGTCCAGTAACGAAGAAGATGGAAGACGGAAAGAAACCTACTCTGACTTCACGAGTGCTACATAATAAAGGACGTGAATGAGTTGTGTGTTCATGTATAACTTGTTGAGTATTAGTCACTTTACTTGTTCTTGTCTTGTATTACTTGTTCTTGACTTGTTTTACATGTTCTTGACTTGTTTTACGTGTTCTTGACTTGTTTTACTGCTTCATGTGTTATCATGTATTTCTTAGTGTTTTCATGTGTTCTTGATTAATGTATTTCATGTTTCATGTGTTATTATACTTGATGTTTCATAATGAGTAAACTTCCTAAAAATAGCAGGTTTCTATATATAGTAACTTTCCAAAAATAGCAGATTTTCATATATAGCAACTTTTCAAAAATAGCAAGTTTCTATAATTAGTATGTTTCCATAAATAACATGTTTCCATAAATAGTAATAAGTTTGTTTGATAAGCATGTGATATAAGCTACAGCTTAATAATTATATAAGTCATGATTAATGTTAAAGTTTATTAATAAGTAAATACTTTAGGTTAACATGATTATTATTAATTAATATTATAATACATGGTCTATAAATAATTATTAATTAAAAATATGGCTTGATTTATATTAATAATACTTTACCATAACTTGATATTCTATAATTAAATTAAAGTATGATATTAATTTAATTAAACCATGGTTAACATGTACTCCTAATTAAATACTTATGCTAAGTTATCTATTAAATAAATGTAACATATAATTTATCATGAATAACTAGATGCATAATTATTATAATGTATAGTTTATTTAATTAATGGTCATGTCAAATTCATGATTAATAAAATTATATCCTAAGTCTTGATTAATTAAATTGACTATAACATGATTAATTTAATATACTTAATTAAATTAATAAAATTAATTATAACATGATTAATTTAATATACTTAATTAAATTAATGAAATTAATTTAGCAAAGATTAAACCAAACACACCATTTGTGTGTTTCGAGTGTACCTGAGCCCTCGAGCCGAGCCACACCGAGACATCATGTCTCGGCATGCCCCGAACTACAAAATCCCTACAGCCGCAAGGTTGTGGTCCTTGCCGCCGCTAGCACACAGCAGCCACCAGCTGTTGCCAGTTGCTACTGCTTCCTACCATGATCCCACCGAGAGCCCCATTGCTCTCGGTTTGCCACCGTCCGAACCAAACACCCTATGTTGGGTGGTTTAGGGTTGCGGCCGACAAAAGGGAACAACCACCGCCCCTATAAAGGGTGTGACTGGCTTAATGAAACCCCACCGAGACCCACAGTGGTCTCGGTTTCCGTGATATCCTGATCTAAAACCCGTTCAAATCTTGATTAGTACATGTTTTAATTATGTTTACACATGTGTTCTTGTTATAATTAATAGATTCATGAATAAATGAAAATATAATGAAAGATTAAAGTTTAGAGATACCATGCGCGTAGTGATTAGGGATTAATGAACACAAACAAATACCCGAACAATTAAAGATAAAAAATTGGTTCTTCCTCCTTGTTTTGTTTGTTGTAGCCGGCGGCAAGAGAGAGAGACAAGAACTAGGGTTTTGTTTATTTTGCTAAAAATTGTAAAAGTGATTTTCCCGGAAGATTTTTGGTACTAGTAAAATTGGTAATGGGCCGGGCCATGGGCCCTAATAACTAGATTTTACTCAGTTAATTGTTCTTCGTTTCAATTCGAATTGACTATTGATTTAAGTGCGACTCAGTCGTCTTTTGGTGGATAAAATAATAGATTGGTCGTTGTAGTAAAATTAAATTGCGAAACGTGAAAGTAAATGACAAGTAATTAAAGCTAAAACTAATTTAAAAGTAATTGTGCAAAATTTAAAACTTTAAAAGTAAATGACGAGAAATTAAGACTTTAAAGGTAAATTAATTAAATGACGTAAAATTAAAGCTTGACGAAAAGTGAATTTGACAATTTAATAAAAACGCAATCTTAAAATAAAGCTAAAATAAAAACAATTTAAAATAAAGTTTAACAAAATGGCGGGAAAAATTAAATTGATAATTAAAAATAAGAATAGAAAATAGAAACTACAATTCTATCGGAAATTCCTCCGTCGGAATCCTGTTGGAATATAGACGTCGGAATACAAACGGAATAACAACAAAAGTATCGGAATACATAAAAGGAAGACTACCGGAATGTAAATATGAAAGTATCAGAATACTTAAAACCGAGTCCTATCGGAATATTAAATCCCCTATTGTCGGAATACTTGATCGGAAAGACTCCTATCAGAATGTCTGAAAAAGAAATGACCGGAATACCGGTAACTCAAAGAAATCGGAATATCAAACTATCAACTCCATCGGAATCCCAATCGGAGTACTTGTCTGAATACAAAACCCTTTTCCGATACCTAGTATCGGAATGTAGCGTCGGAATACGCCGTCGGAAAAGGGTTTACCTTTCCGATGGGAAGTAATCCGTAATAAGCAAATCAAATAAGCTTCTCCTATTTTAAAAAGAACAATCCGAAACTTAAACAATTTTTAAAGGAAATTACTAAATAAGCACAAATAAGAACTTTCAAAAACTCTAAATAGCAACTTTTTAAATCAAACTTTAAAATACAAAACCTTTAATAAAACTTTAAAACAAATAAGCTAAATACAAAATAAGCCAATAAGCATGTCAAGCTTAAAGCTCAAATCATATAAAGACTAGATATGAACAAAAAGATAAGCTTTTTGATCACATAAACATAAAGATTAAGCAAAACAAGAAAGGTAGAAAGAGAGATTAATACAAACTTAATTAAAAATAAGATTCAACAACAAAACTAAAAGACTTACTTGAAATTAAAGGCAAGAAATTAAAGAACAATTAAGTAAATGACAGTATGAAAGTGCAAGTAATTAAAGGTGGAAGAACTATGTGTCAAATAGCCAACAAGACTAAAAAATGAAATGAAGTCTCTATTTATAGGGAGAAGAGGAGTGATAGGTGTGTAAACACCCATCCTTTTACCACTTAATTCTGGCTAAATAAGACCAAAACACGTATTTAATATCATTTGTTTGGAATTATGCGTGGTTTTTGTGTTTATTGTGTTTTCAGAGCCAACCGGATGAATATTGAAGAAAGCATGGGATTGCACGGGTTTTACTAAAGAAAAAGACTCAAGATAAAGTCTATTGTCCAAGGGATGCAAAAGATTTGAAGTCACTGGGCCTATTCGAAGATTTATCGAAGAAAAGGACCAAAGATGGAAGATTTATATAAGTCGAAGAAACTCAAGTCTATTAAACGAAGAAATTAAAAGACGAGTTGAATTTAATCGACGACAAATCCCGAATCAGAATCGAAAACGGAAACTTTTCTGAAAATACGAAAAGACAAGAAGAACGGGAGAAAGCCCACTCACCAACCAAAGGACAAGCCTATAAGAGGAGCCCCCTCACATATTTTAGCTAGTTAGTCTGGAGTTTTCTCTCCTCCCCACCTTTTTCTCTTTAGTTCGTTTCATCTCAATCACCATTAGGGTGATTGGTGATTTTAATCCTTGTTTTTCCAATCTTGTTGTTTTTAATCTTTGTTTGATCTTGTTAAAACATTAATCATTCAATACAAGTCTTGTTTAATCTTTCCATTTCATCTTGTTCATCATCATTTTTCTTTTCAAGTTCTTAAGTTTTATTTTTCTTGATTTGATCTTCAAAAGTTGTTGGGATTTGTGTTTTTGTTAATGGGATTTGTAGTTCATGGTTAGTAAATGCTTTGTGTGTAGTTTTATTTAAGATTTGGTTAAAAATCTGGTGATTTTTGGATTAAAACGATTTTCCTTGTTCTTCGGTAACTGCTACTGTTCCTGGGTTTCCCAGACTTCCGAACCAAGCTAAACTTCCGAACCAAGATAAAGTTCCGACCCAAGCCCTAAGTTCCGAACGAAGGTGAAACTTCCGAACCAAGCTGAACTTCCGAACCAAGAAAAAGTTCCGAACGAAGCATAAGTTCCGAACGAAGCCCTAAGTTCCGACCCAAGCATAAGTTCCGAACGAAACAAATCTTCCGAACCAATCTTAGACTTCCGAATCGGAAACTTCCGAACCAATTTGAATAGTTCCGAATGAAGGTTTATTTTCCAGAAACTTCTGAATCAGTAACTTCCGAATCAGTATGTTCCGAATCAGTCCAAAGTTCCGGATGAACTAAAATCTTCCGAATGAATCATTAAGTTCCGCATGAGTTAAGTTCCGAATCAAAGGTAAAAGTTCCGAATCAAATTTTCTTTTAAAGTTGTTGTTTTACTGTTTCTTTACGTTTATTTCACAATTTATATTTTTAACTTTAATTTGAACTTTAATTCCAATTTTAATTTTAATTTTGATTTTAATCCAAGTCTTTGTTAATTATAATTTAAGTAACTGTCTTTAATTTAAACTTTCATTTCCACTATTTATTAGTTTAGAAAACCAAACCTTTTTACTTAGTAACCAAGAACAATCATTCCACTTAAGGCCGAGATCAATTCGAGAGGATTCCGAGAAATTAGAACCCATACAAAACCAGTGTATCAAATGGCGCCGCTGCCGGGTCTTCTCGTTAAGATCAAAAGTTTTTTGTGAGAACTTGGATTTTGGGATCCGTTCCCTTGAACGTTACTTTTTCATCAAAAATTTCCAAAAAGAACTAAAAAATATAAAATTTTCAAAAATACAAAAAAAAGTAAAAACATAAAAACCAAAAATATTTTTGCTTTGTTTTTCTTTGTTCGTTCTTTTGCAGGTGTATGCGCACTCGATCCACGTCATATCAAGAGCCCGAGCCTCTCGATCACTTAGACATGGCCGGTGTACCACTTCCAAACAATAATAACAATAACAACATGAATAATAACAACAACAATGAGCCCCTTCCGGATAATCGCCCAATGATTGAACTACTGCAAGCTCATGTCGATGGCAACACGGATCCAATTGTTATACCACCAATTGCCGCCAACAATTTCGAGCTAAAATCAGGCTTTATCCAGATGGTCTCCGCTCAACCATTCTTGGGACGAACCATTGATGATCCACACGACCATATCAAGAGATTCTTGCAACTCACCAACACGGTCAAGTTCAATGGTGTTCCACAAGAGGTTATAAGGTTACATCTTTTTCCCTTTTCTTTAGAGGGACAAGCCCGGCATTGGCTTGCTAAGGAACCACCACAGAGTATTCTCTCGTGGACGGATTTGGAAACAAAGTTTATAAATTACTTTTTTCCACCCTCTCGTACTACCGCCTTGCGGAATGAGATCATAAATTTTGAACAAAAGTACGATGAGTCAATCAGTGAATCTTGGGATCGTTTTAAAGATCTTTTAAGAAAATGCCCACAACATGGTTTTACCAAAGTACATCAAATCAATACTTTTTACAATGGTTTAAGCATGAGTGACCAAGATTCACTGAACAGTGCCTCGGGGGGTAATCTATTGGCTAAGACTTCCAATGCTGCTTGGGACATCATTGAGAACAAATCTCGTGTACAAACCAAGAGTGTTCGGACCAATGTCGCTAGTGCTAGCATAAGTGACAGCGACAAGCGATTGGACAAAATCACTACGCTTCTTGAATCGCTTGTCACCCACACCGTCAGCAACAACAACAGCAACAACGCCAAAAACGCTCAAGTGAACGCTGTCAGCCAACCTTGTGAGATATGCGGTGGTCCTCACTCTTACACAACTTGTACCGCCACCCAAGATTACCCTGCTGAGAATGTGAATGCGGCATATGGCACCTATCCTCAACCTGCTTATCAAACCAGACCTCAAGGTGACCGTAACTTGCTTAGCTACCGCTCCAACAACTACCTCTCACCACCCGGTTTTCCCCCAAACAACCCAAACCAACAACAAAACCTTAACCGCCCTCCTCAACAACAACAACAACCACGACAACCATACATCCCACCTCACAAGCAACAACAACCACCTCAACGTAACAATCAAGTCTACCAACAACCTGCTTACCAACCACCTGCATACAATGCTCCTCCCAACCAAACCACCACTGCATTACACCAAGAGGTTGCAACCTACATGAGGACCAATGATGTGATAGTGGGAAATCTCCAAGAAGAAGTGCGCAATTTGAAAGCAGACTTGGTCAAGCAAGGAAACGATTTGAGAGCTGACATGAGAAACACGTTGGATAGCCAAACCAATGATCTGAGGAACATGATGGCTAGTTTCTTCCAAGGTAATCAACCCTCTTCTTCGGGTACTCTTCCGAGTAACACCGTTGCGAACCCAAGAGGGGAGATGAAAGCAATCACCACTCGAAGTGGTAAAGGTACCAAGGAACCCGAGCTTCCTATACCTCCACCGGTGGTTGTGACTAAGGAGAACGAGTCACCTGCTCCTATTCCTCACCCTTCTCCTTCCCCAATTTCTCCACCTCTTCTTTCTACCCCTCCTCCACCCATGGCTATGAGTGATCCTATTCCTCTAAAGCCTTCCTCTTCTTCCAATATACCTTATCCTTCAAGGTTGAGGAAAGAGAAGCAAAAGAGCAAGGATGATATTCAGGTTTCGAACTTCCTAAAAATGTTCAAACAACTGAATTTCAATATCTCCTTCGCTGAGGCTCTCGCTCACATGCCCAAATACGCCAAAATGTTTAAAGATCTTCTGAGCGACAAGGAAAAGCTCCTCGATATTGCTAACACCCAACTTAATGAGAATTGCTCTGCAGTACTCTTAAGGAAATTGCCAACCAAGCTTGGTGATCCGGGTCGTTTTCTTATCCCTTGCAATTTCCCGGGAGTAGAGAATTGCATGGCCCTAGCCGATCTAGGTGCCAGTATTAATCTCATGCCTCTAAGTGTTTGGAAGCAATTATCTCTCCCAGAGCTAGTCCCCACCAAAATGACTTTGGAATTAGCCAACCGTACGGTTGCTTATCCAGTGGGGATAGCCGAAGACGTCATTGTAGGAGTCGACAAATTCACCTTCCCTGCTGATTTTGTTGTCGTCGACTACGAGATGGACCCCCGTGTGCCACTCATTGTTGGTCGTCCATTCCTTAGGACCGGTCGCACTCTTATTGATGTTGAAGCCGGTGAGCTTATCATGAGAGTGGGTGACGATAAAGTAGTCTTCAACATGGGAAAGTTGTCTAAACAGCCTTATTCATATGAGAGCGTTAATTGTATTGACGTTCTTGATGAGGCTTGTGAAGAACACTTTAATGATGCTTGCAAAAGTATTCCTACCTCTCTTCCCAATGTTGAGACCGTGTCCTCTATTGATTCATCATTGTCTCTATGTGGAGATAGTGATTTATTTTGGAACAATCTTGAAGATACCATGGGAGATGCGAATTTAGCTACTAATGATTCTCCTATCGATGGGGATGAAGACATGAATTTCTTTGACAATCTTCTCACCGAAGACAATCCTTCGCCTCCATCTCCCACGGTCATTGCTATCGATACTCCGACTTCGAATACGCCTCCCGTCGAAAATCCTCCGGATTTAGAACTTAAGGAGTTGCCGCCCCATCTCGAGTATGTATTCCTTGATGAAGAGAAGAAGTCGCCAGTTATCATTGCTAAGGATTTGAAGGACGAAGAGAAAGCCCGACTTGTCGCTGTATTGAAAGATCATAAGAAGGCTATTGCTTGGAAGATTTCGGATATTCGTGGAATTGATCCTCACTTCTGCACACAAAAAATTCTCATGGAGGACGACTTTAAGCCCACTATTCAAAGCCAACGAAGGGTGAATCCAAAAATCCATGAAGTCATCAAAACAGAGGTTATCAAACTTCTTGATGCGGGTATGATTTACCCTATTTCGGATTCACCATGGGTTAGTCCAATCCATTGTGTGCCCAAGAAGGGCGGAATAACCGTTGTTCCCAATGAACACAACGAGTTGATTCCCACTCGTCTAATTACTGGGTGGAGAGTTTGTATAGACTACCGCAAACTCAATGATGCCACGAGAAAGGATCATTTCCCTCTACCTTTTATGGACCAAATGCTTGAACGTTTAGCCGGTAATGAATATTACTGCTTTCTTGATGGTTTCTCGGGTTATTTTCAAATACCCATCGATCCCCAAGATCAAGAGAAGACTACATTCACTTGTCCCTATGGCACTTTCGCTTACAAAAGAATGCCTTTTGGTTTATGTAATGCGCCCGGGACTTTCCAAAGGTGCATGTTAGCTATCTTCCATGACATGGTTGAACAAACCATGGAAGTCTTCATGGATGATTTCTCGGTCTTCGGGGATTCTTTCTCTTCTTGCCTTGCCAATTTGGAACGTATGCTTAAGCGGTGCGAAGACACTCGCCTAGTTCTGAATTGGGAAAAATGCCATTTTATGGTAAAAGAAGGCGTCGTGCTTGGACATAAGATCTCGAAAGCCGGTCTTGAAGTAGACCGTGCTAAAGTCGATGTTATCGCTAAGTTGCCTCCACCTTCAACCGTGAAGGGTGTGAGAAGTTTTCTGGGTCATGCGGGCTTCTACCGTCGATTCATCAAAGATTTTTCGCAAATCGCTCGCCCGATGACCCACCTCTTGGAAAAAGATACTCCTTTTATCTTTTCCAAAGAGTGCCTTGAAGCCTTTGACTCACTTAAGGATAAGCTTACTAAGGCACCCGTCTTGGTTACCCCTAATTGGGAGCTACCCTTTGAGTTGATGTGCGATGCTAGTGATTTTGCTATTGGAGCGGTTCTTGGACAAAGAGTGAACAAACACTTCCAACCGATCCATTACGCTAGCAAGACAATGACGGGGGCACAATTGCATTATACGACAACCGAAAAAGAGCTTTTAGCTGTTGTCTATGCTTTTGAAAAATTCCGCCCCTATCTTGTCCTTTCTACCACCATTGTATACACCAATCATTCCGCGCTAAAGTACTTGTTGACAAAGCAAGATTCCAAACCAAGACTTCTTCGCTGGGTTTTGCTGCTCCAGGAATTTAAAATCGAAATCCGCGATAAAAAAGGAGCAGAAAACCTAGCCGCGGACCATCTTAGCAGACTTGAGGATCCTTACCAAGGGGATCATCCGACCAAAGAAATCAATGATTCATTTCCCTGGGGACCTTAATGTCTATAAACTCGAAGTCGAATGAAACCCCGTGGTTTGCGGACTTTGCAAACTACTTGGCGGGTGGAATTCTCAAGGAAGGGTTGACGTCCCAACAAAAGAAGAAGTTCTTCACCGACATCAAGACTTACTTTTGGGACGACCCTTACCTATTCAAACAATGTGCCGACCTGATTATCCGCCGATGTGTTGATGGACCGGCAGCGTCGGAAATCCTTGATGCTTGCCACAAAGGACCCACCGGTGGTCACTTTGGTCCCAACTACACCGCCAAAAAAGTGTTTGATTCCGGATTTTATTGGCCCTCCATATATCGTGATGCTCACAATATGGTTAAATGATGTGATGTTTGCCAAAAGCAAGACAAAATCACACATAAAGACGAGATGCCTCAGAATTTCATTCAAGAGTGTGAAATTTTTGATGTTTGGGGTATCGACTTTATGGGGCCATTCCCTTCGTCTAAAGGAAACAAATACATCCTTGTAGCCGTTGACTACGTCTCCAAATGGGTTGAAGCCAAAGCTTTACCTACTAATGACGCAAGGGTGGTTTGTAACTTTTTAAAAGCTCTATTCGCTAGATTCGGTATGCCTCACACCATTATTAGTGATCGTGGGACTCATTTCTGCAATGACCAATTTGCTCGAGTCATGGCTAAGTACGGTGTAAACCATCGTCTTTCCACAGCCTACCACCCACAAACTAATGGTCAGGCTGAAATATCCAACCGAGGACTGAAGCGAATTCTTGAAAGAACCGTGGGAGAGCATCGTGCCTCATGGGCTGATAAACTTGATGATGCTTTGTGGGCTTTCCGTACTGCTTACAAGACCCCGATCGGCTGTACGCCTTATCGTCTTGTGTACGGGAAAGCGTGCTACCTCCCCATTGAGTTGGAGCACAAGGCTTATTGGGCCTTGAAGTGGGCTAATTTTGATATAAACAAAGCCGGTGACCTACGCAAGATCCAACTCAATGAGCTGAATGAACTCCGTAATGAGGCTTATGAAAATTCTTTGATCTATAAGGAAAGGACTAAGCTCATTCACGACTCCAAGATCAAAAACCGAGAGTTCCATGTTGGAGAAAAGGTCTTACTTTTTAACTCTCGGTTGAAAATCTTCTCGGGAAAGCTCAAATCTCGTTGGTCCGACCCATTCACCATTGCCCAAATTTTTCCATATGGTACTCTCGAGCTCGCTCAACCTAATGGACCTAATTTTAAGGTGAATGGCCAACGAGTGAAGTTGTACTTTGGTGAGGACACCTCTCAGGAGGTGATTCCATCCCTCACCACGTTCCCCATGAACTAATTTTGGGTCGAGTCAGGCTCGTGACTCGGTTATCAAAAACAAGCGCTACTCGGGAGGCAGCCCGAGTATCTATCCTTTTATGTTTCAATCCCCTAAGTGTAGGGGGACTTCTATACGTGTTTGTCTTTGTGTGGTGTGATTATAGGGATAAGTGCACTCTTGGAAACTTTGAAGAACCGTGCTCCCGTGTTATCCGAAATCCGGTTCTATCTCTCAACTATCGTGATTCAATTTTCTTCATACTCACATTTGAAATTGATCACTTTAGTCGTCTCTTCCTTAACTTGAGTTAACCAACGTGCACAATGTCATAAGTGTAGGGGAAACTTTTCCCACATGCTTAAACATTGAGGACAATGTTTATCTTAAGTGTAGGGGGGACTTCTATCGAAGTTTTAAGTGGACTTTTCCATGAAAATGCCTTCAATTAACCGGAAAATCATATTTTTCAACATTTTTCAAATTTTTTTATTAACTTTGGCCATTTAGTCGTAATTTTTAAATTTTTATCTTTGCTTTCATATGTATATATCCCGCAATGAAGTCAAAAATATTAATAAAGTGGTGTAGCTAGTTTAGAAGTCTTTGACATATTAGGCCCGTTGCGTTTATTTTGACTCAACCCGAATAGACTTATCCAAGTTTATTCTAGCTAGTATCCTTAACCATGTAGACCTTAATTGGTTTATTAGGCTAAGTGTCCACGAGTCTCATTACTTGAGATTTTAAATTGTGGAGGACGAGAAATGATAGAGTCAATTATAAGTCGGTATTCTTGCACAAGCTCACTTGGTGTAATTATTTGCCTATTCTCCCATCACTTGCTAATAATTTATCTGCAATAAGTAAGGTCGTACGATTTGAAAAGTTACTTAGCTTCTAGCCCAAGATCGTTTAAAAGTTGCTCGGTAATGATAAGAGTTCATAGCCAAGGCATAACTTATGAAGCGGGGCGCGAAGATTGGCGAGTCCGAAAAGGCCCTAACAAGGCATGAGGATTCCCTTTTATTGCTGAAGATCCAAAGTGATGTGAAAAGCATTATTCCTAAAATCAATATGAAGGATCAAGACTCACGACGAAAAGCAATCAACTCCCATAAAGATCATGGAGAAGTCTATCCGAAAAGACCCTAACAAGGTATGAGGATAAATAGATCCAAGTCCGAAAAGGAGGCGGATCGTTGTATCTCAAAATCCCAATTAGAGATTGAAGAAATAATCATGAAGTCGTGGTCAACAAAGTTGGAGTACCCCTCAAAAGTCTCCAAGTGAAGAAACTCTATTATGATGAGAAGACCATTATCTCAAGAACGTCTCTCGAAGATATGAAGTATGAAGTACATGCCAAATATCGGCCCGAGAAAGGTCTCAAATCGTGAACCGAGTTATGCCAAGATATGAACTTTTTGATATCCCGAGAAGCAGTTTTAAAAGATTTTGTCCTTTAGCTAACTATTGATCAGATCGTCCTACTTTGCTTCCGGCCTAAATAAACTATCGAAATAAGTCCAAAAATGCATCTTCATGATCATTCTAAGACAAAAATAAAATATAAGAGATACACCTAGGAATTAGGGAGTTTAAGCATTTAATTAAGCCATGTGTGTAAGTGTTTGAATTTCTAACTTATAATAACAATGATCTCGTTCTTAAGCTTAGTTTGGGGAACGTGAAACTTGAGGATGATAAATCTTCGCAGCACAAAAGCCCTAATGTAAGTCATTGATTTCTTTGCAAGTTATTTCCATGTAGCTATTTTCAAGTGAAAAATGGTTTTCTATCCCTTTGTTACCTTTGAAGTTTTATTTCTTTAATTTTTGTTTAGTAGAACTTAAATAAGGCCAAGGTTGATTAATTATGAGAAAAGTGTAAACTTGCTTTATCACTAAGCATTGCATGAGGGCATGGCAATGGTTAAGTGTAGGGGATTTGATAGGTGTGTAAACACCCATCCTTTTACCACTTAATTCTGGCTAAATAAGACCAAAACACGTATTTAATATCATTTGTTTGGAATTATGCGTGGTTTTTGTGTTTATTGTGTTTTCAGAGCCAACCGAATGAATATTGAAGAAAGCATGGGATTGCACGGGTTTTACTGAAGAAAAAGACTCAAGATAAAGTCTATTGTCCAAGGGATGCAAAAGATTTGAAGTCACTGGGCCTATTCGAAGATTTATCGAAGAAAAGGACCAAAGATGGAAGATTTATATAAGTCGAAGAAACTCAAGTCTATTAAACGAAGAAATTAAAAGACGAGTTGAATTTAATCGACGACAAATCCCGAATCAGAATCGAAAACGGAAACTTTTCTGAAAAGACGAAAAGACAAGAAGAACGGGAGAAAGCCCACTCACCAACCAAAGGACAAGCCTATAAAAGGAGCCCCCTCACACATTTTAGCTAGTTAGTCTGGAGTTTTCTCTCCTCCCCACCTTTTTCTCTTTAGTTCGTTTCATCTCAATCACCATTAGGGTGATTGGTGATTTTAATCCTTGTTTTTCCAATCTTGTTGTTTTTAATCTTTGTTTGATCTTGTTAAAACATTAATCATTCAATACAAGTCTTGTTTAATCTTTCCATTTCATCTTGTTCATCATCATTTTTCTTTTCAAGTTCTTAAGTTTTATTTTTCTTGATTTGATCTTCAAAAGTTGTTGGGATTTGTGTTTTTGTTAATGGGATTTGTAGTTCATGGTTAGTAAATGCTTTGTGTGTAGTTTTATTTAAGATTTGGTTAAAAATCTGGTGATTTTTGGATTAAAACAATTTTCCTTGTTCTTCGGTAACTGCTACTGTTCCTGGGTTTCCCAGACTTCCGAACCAAGCTAAACTTCCGAACCAAGATAAAGTTCCGACCCAAGCCCTAAGTTCCGAACGAAGGTGAAACTTCCGAACCAAGCTGAACTTCCGAACTAAGAAAAAGTTCCAAACGAAGCATAAGTTCCGAACGAAGCCCTAAGTTCCGACCCAAGCATAAGTTCTGAAGGAAACAAATCTTCCGAACCAATCTTAGACTTCCGAATCGGAAACTTCCGAACCAATTTGAATAGTTCCGAATGAAGGTTTATTTTCTAGGAACTTCCGAATCAGTATGTTCCGAATCAGTCCAAAGTTCCAGATGAACTAAAATCTTCCGAATGAATCATTAAGTTCCGCATGAGTTAAGTTCCGAATCAAAGGTAAAAGTTCCGAATCAAATTTTCTTTTAAAGTTGCTGTTTTACTGTTTCTTTACGTTTATTTCACAATTTATATTTTTAACTTTAATTTGAACTTTAATTCCAATTTTAATTTTAATTTTGATTTTAATCCAAGTCTTTGTTAATTATAATTTAAGTAACTGTCTTTAATTTAAACTTTCATTTCCACTATTTATTAGTTTAGAAAACCAAACCTTTTTACTTAGTAACCAAGAACAATCATTCCACTTAAGGCCGAGATCAATTCGAGAGGATTCCGAGAAATTAGAACCCATACAAAACCAGTGTATCAAGGAGGAAGGGGTGTTGGTTGCTTCCTTCTTTCTTTCTTTCTTTTCGTCATAATCAATCTACATTGGCCTTTATTAAAAGGAAGAAAACAAGTAAAAAGAGACAAAATCAATCTACATTGGCCTTTATTAAAGAGACAAAAGAGACAAAAGGAGGAAGGGGTGTTGGTTGCTTCCTTCTTTCTTTCTTTACATTTTCCATCATAATCAATCTACATTGGCCTTTATTAAAGAGACAAAATATTTAAAGGAAGAAAACAAGTAAAAAGATCAAAAACTTACCTTAGAGTTTTGGAATGTCATGAATGATTATCATCCTCAAGTTTCACGTTCCCTAAACCAAGCTTAAAAACGAGATCATTGTTATTATAAGTTAGCAAACTATCACAAACTCATGTGGCCCAATTATTCACTTAGACTCCCTTATTCCTAGGTGTATCTCTTATATTTTATTGTTGTCTTAAATGATCACGAGGATGCATTGTTGACTTATTTCGATAGTTATTTAGGCTGAAAATAAAGTAGGACGATTTAATCAATAGTTAGCTAAAGGACAAAATCTTTTAAAACTGCTTCTCGGGACCTCATAAAGTTCATATCTTGGCATAACTCGCTTCACAATTTGAGACCTTTCTCGGACCGATATTTGGCATTGACTTCATACTTCAAATCTTGAGAGACGTTCATGAAATAATGGTCTTCTCTTCATAATAGAAATTTCTTCACTTTAAGTTTTTGAGAGATTCTTCATATATGGACCACGACTTCTTCATTTTTCTCCAATCTTTATTTGGGATTTTGATATACAACGATCCGCCTCCTTTTAGGACTTGGATCTATTTATCCTCATACCTTGTTAGGGCCTTTTTGGATAGACTTCTCCATGATCTTTACGGGAGTATTTACTTTTCATCGTGTGTCTCGATCCTTCGTATTGATTTTTGATAAATGATTCTTCACATCACTTTGGATATTTAGCAACAAAATGTAGCCCTCATGCCTTGTTAGGGCCTTTTTAGACTCGCCAATCTTCGCATCCCGCTTTAATAAGTTATGCCTTGGCTATGAACTCTAATCAATACCGAGCAACTTTTAAACGATCTTGTGCTAGAAGCTAAGTAACTTTTCAAATCGTACAACCTTATTTATTGAAATTAAATTTATTAGCAAGCGATGGGAGAAAAAGCTTATAATTAACTCACATAAATTCATGAAAGAATACCAAACTTATAATTGACTCTATCATCTCTCGTTCTCCATAATTTAAAATCTCAAAGAATGAGACTCGTGGATGCTTAGCCAATTAAATCAAAGTTTTGGGTTTTCAAGTCATCTATAGGATCTTGCAACTTCTTAGACTTTTTCAAGTTTTAGAATTTGCATTTTAAAGTTTCCTTGATAAACGACTTTCTAGGATCAATTATAGGAACTTGCGAAAAGTTCTTGTTCTTAACCCATAAGAGTTAAGACTTTCGCGTTTTAAAGTTCCCTATATAAAAGCCTAGGCAAACTTGACTTAAACACGTTAAGGATACTAGCTAGAGTAAACTTGGATAACTAAACTCGGGTTGAGTCAAAAGATTCATGACGTTTTAAAAATTAAAACAACTTTATTAAAATTTATTCTAGCAACGAAATAAAATAACTATAACAAAGGTAAATACAATTAGGCCAAAATAGATCAAAAATTTTGAAAAATGTCGAAAAATCAATTTTTCGGTTAAAATGAGGACAAATGCATGGAAAAGACCACTTAACTTCGATAGAAGTCCCCCTACACTTAATATAAACATTTTCCTCAATGTTTAAGCATGTGGGAGTAAACTCCCCCACACTTAGGACATTGTGCACTTTGTTTAAATCTTGTTAAGAAGAAGACAACTAAAGTGATTCCTATTTTAATATTGAAGAATATAAAATAGTAAATCAAAAGAGTTTAGGATAGAACCGGGAAGACTGGGACACGGAATCACGGGTCGTCAAAAATCATCAAGAATGGATCTTTGAAAGCTCGAATCCCTGCACATGATTAGAAAGAAAACAACAAACACATACTAGGGTCTCCCCTACACTTATTATAAAAACGGAATAAAAGGATAGATACTGCGGGTTGCCTCCCGAGAAGCGCTTGTTTTTGTTAACCGAGTCGTGAGCCTGACTCGACCTTGATTAGCATAGGAAGAAGCTTGAAACATATCCATCGGGATCAAATACATGGTTTTCATCCATCAAGTAGCACAAGCTTAAGGCGAACAAGGCAAGCCAAAGAAAAGTAGGCAAGGTTACCTTAAGAAAATGTTGAGCACGGTGGTAGAGAGTGTGATGAGGTGCAAGCATATCTCCAAAAGTTCTAAAAATCTTTCCTTGTATTTCATCAGATGGATACAGAGATGGCTTAGAAATTGCAATACCGGGATCGAACACCTTTTCCTTTAGGGGAAAATAACACTCAGGCTCGGTAGAATTTGAAGAAGATCCGCTCATAAATCGCACAATCTCATCCTCAGAAAGTGGATAGAGAGGTGTCAAAACATAAGTGCTACGGATATCGGTGTCGTCCGGCTTCTTCTCCTTTGAAATGGGTTTCTTCATATCCAAAGGAGGATAAAGAGCATCATCAAAGTCCAAAGGAGGAGAATCACTCTCATTTGGGAAGTAAGTGTTGAGAAAAGTAGCAAAATCTTCCTCAAATGAGTAGTCATCCAAAGTAGGATCAAGCATTGTTGGTGGAGGATCTTCATCAAAAGTAGGAGTAAGGTCATCATGAGAAGAATCACTCGAGAGTGTATCAACATCTTCAAAATCATCATAAGTTGGCATGTCTGGATACTATGAAACAAAATTATCATAATCATCCCTATCGGAACTAGAATCATCATCATAATCATCATAGATCGGTGGAGAATCATAAATTGGTGGAGGATCTAAATTGGAGAGAGAATCATCCAAATCATCTTGGAAAAGTGGATTATCATAGCAAGAATCGAAAAGAGGATTGTTGTAGATGACAAAATCATCAAGCACATTAATCATATTCGCTGATTCTCTTCCATTTGATTTGGTTGTGATCTTCCCTATTTTAAATACTTGTGCTTCATTCCCGACCCTTAAGATTAGCTCACCTTCGGCAACATCGACTAATGCTTTTCCGGTTCTCAAGAATGGCCGACCAAGTATTAACGGAATACGAGGGTCCATTTCATAATCAACAACAACAAAGTCGATCGGAAAAGTGAAGGTACCAACTTTAACAAACACATCTTCGGTAATACTAACGGGGTAAGCGAGAGTGCGATTTGCTAGCTCAAGAGTCATCTTTGTTGGTTTAAGGTCGGGTAATGATAACTTTTTCCAAACACTTAAAGGCATCAGATTTATACTTTCTCCGAGATCAGCTAAGGCAGTAAATTCTTCGGTTTGGTTAAAAGTACATGGTAGCACAAAACGACCAGGATCTCCAAGTTTTTCCGGAAGTTCTTTAAGAAGGACTACATATCAGTTTTCATTCAATCGAGTATTAACAAACTCGGCCATCTTCTCCTTCTTATTAAGCAATTCCTTAACCATCTTAACAAATTTAGGCATTTGGGCTAGAGCTTCAACAAGGCTAAAGGTGATGGTCACTCCCGAAATCTTCTTTAAAAAGTTTGACACTTGAATATCATCCTTGGTGAGCAATTGGCACTTGTCTAAGCGAGAAGGATAAGGGATGTTGGGTTTAGGTGGTGTAGGTGTAGTAGGTAAAGGTTGAGATGTTGAAGGTTTAAAGGTGGAAGGTGAAGGGTGTTTCTTGGGTACTTCAGTAAGAGGTGGAGACGGTAATGGAGAACTAATACTAGGCGTGGGAGTAGGAGAGATAAATGGTGGTAGAAGAGGTGTAGATGGAGTAACTGGGGGAGGGATAGATGGTCCTACTAAGGTTGCTCCATTGCGTGTAGTAATAGCACTCACATTCGCTCTTGGGTTAGTGACGGTATTTGAAGGAAGAGAGCCTGAAGTAGAGGGTTGAGTACTTGGAAAGAAACTAGCCATCATATTCTTTAAATCATTCGTTTGATTGCTGAAGGAGGTTTTCATATCATGTCGAAGCTCGGATCTAATATCATTCCCTTGCTTAGTGATATCTCCTTTCAAATTGATGATTTGGCTTTGAAGATTCTTAACTAGCTCTCCTTGGGTCCTCATGAAAGCTTCAACATCATGATTAATGGGTGGAGCTTGTTGAGCGGGTGGGTGATAAGGATTAGAAGCTCGAGGTGGGTTTGGGTTGCTTCTATTGTAGTTGTTGGGGTTGTGGTTTTGAGGAGAAACACCGGGTGAAAGAAAGTTGTTAGAACAGTAACTTAGCAAGTTACGATCACCTTGAGGTCGGGCTTGATAGCTTTCCGTTGAATAGTTACCATGAGCCGCATACACGTTTTCCGGATTGTCATGAGTAGAAGGACAATCAGTGTATGAATGAGGACCCCCACAAATCTCACAAGAAAGTGCTATAGCTTTAACTTGTTGTTGTTGATTTGTAGCCAAGAGTTGTATATTTTTACTCATTTCGACCATTACGCGGGTCAATTCGGTGATATCAGGGTTTGAAGAAGTAGAAGACACATTGACTCTCGGGTTATTCCTTGAAGATGCGGATGAATACCAATTTTTGTGATGAGTAGTCATGTTCTCGATAAGCTCTCTACACTCTTCGAGTCTTCTTTTCATAAATGTGCTACCGACGGCTGCATTAATCGTATCACGATCACGAAAAGTTAAACCATTGTAGAACGTATCAATCAAAGTAACGGGGAGCATGTTATGGTTTGGACATCGATCAATCAAAACTTTATATCGTTCCCAAGCATCAAAAAGTGATTCATCGGGTTCTTGAGTAAATCCACTAATTTGATTTCGAAGGCTCGTGACCATGGATGGTGGAAAGTAGCGCGACAAAAATCGTTGAGTCATCTCGTCCCAAGTATGAATTGAATTCTTCGGAAGATGATCAAACCATTTTTCGGCATGGTGGGATAAGGTATGTGGAAATAGGTGAAGGCGAAGAAAATCCATGGTAACACCGGGCAACTTCATGCTTTGAGTTACGGTAATGAACTTGTCGAGGTGTTTGTTGGCATCATCATCCGGCAATCCGCGAAATGGACAAGTATTTTGGACTTGTTGGATCATGTGATGCTTCAACGAAAACTCAGGAGCCGTGATTTGCATCAGCGCAATCGGTCCTCCGCGTCCATTCATCGTAGGTTGACAAAGCTCCTCCATTGTTCGAAGATCGGGTGGGGGAACATTGTTGTTGTTATTCATGTTGGGGTGGGGTGGATTATTGTTGTTGTGCACACCAGTCATAACTAAATCTTCACGAGTCTCAGGCTCTGAATAAGATGAAGATCTAGTACGTATACACCTGCAAAAGAAAAAAGAAAAAGATACCAAAGAAATAGAGAATATATATGTACTTGAAAAAATAAAATCTTTTTGGTGCAAAACTTTGAAAAGAAATGCTTTTTATAAGTTTTTTTAATGTTTTTGGATTTTTGAAATTTTTTAATTTTTATGAATTTTTGAAAATTTTTGACACGAAAAATAACGCTCACGAATGAACGGATCCCAAAATTCAACGCGTCTCTCACAAAAAACTGTTGATCTTCACGAAAAGAGCCGTCAGCGGCGCCATTTAATAACTAGATTTTACTCAGTTAAATTGTTCTTCGTTTCAATTCGAATTGACTATTGGTTTAAGTGCGACTCAGTCGTCTTTTGGTGGATAAAATAATAGATTGGTCGTTGTAGTAAAATTAAATTGTGAAACGTTAAAGTAAATGACAGGTAATTAAAGCTAAAACTAATTAAAAAGTAATTGTGCAAAATTTAAAACTTTAAAAGTAAATGACGAGAAATTAAGACTTTAAAGGTAAATTAATTAAATGACGTAAAATTAAAGCTTGACGAAAAGTGAATTTTTCAATTTAATAAAAACGCAATCTTAAAATAAAGCTAAAATAAAAACAATTTAAAATAAAGTTTAAGAAAATGGCGGGAAAAATTAAATTGATAATTAAAAATAAGAATAGAAAATAGAAACTACAATTCTATCGGAAAATCCTCCGTCGGAATCCTGTCGGAATATAGACGTCGGAATACAAAAGGAATAACAACAAAAGTATCGGAATACATAAAAGGAAGACTATCGGAATGTAAATATGAAACTATCGGAATACTTAAAACCAAGTCCTATCGGAATATTAAATCCCCTACTGTCGGAATACTTGATCGGAAAGACTCCTATCGGAATGTCTGAAAAAGAAATGATCGGAATACCGGTAACTCAAAGCAATCGGAATATCAAATTATCAACTCCATCGGAATCCCAATCGGAATACTTGTCTGAATATAAAACTCTTTTCCGATACCTAGTATCGGAATGTAGCGTCGGAATACCCCGTCGGAAAAAGGGTTTACCTTTCCGATGGGAAGTAATCCGTAATAAGCAAATCAAATAACCTTCTCCTATTTTAAAAAGCACAATCCGAAACTTAAACAATTTTTAAAGGAAATTACTAAATAAGCACAAATAAGAACTTTCAAAAACTTTAAATAGCAACTTTTTAAATCAAACTTTAAAATACAAAACCTTTAATAAAACTTTAAAACAAATAAGCTAAATACAAAATAAGCCAATAAGCATGTCAAGCTCAAAGCTCAAATCATATAAAGACTAGATATGAACAAAAAGATAAGCTTTTTGATCACATAAACATAAATATTAAGCAAAACAAGAAAGGTAGAATGAGAGATTAATAAAAACTTAATTAAAAATAAGATTCAACAACAAAATTAAAAGACTTACTTGAAATTAAAGGCAAAAAATTAAAGAACAATTAAATAAATGACAATATGAAAGTGCAAGTAATTAAAGGTGGAAGAACTATGTGTCAAATAGCCAACAAGACTAAAAAATGAAATGAAGTCTTTATTTATAGGGAGAAGAGGAGGAAGGGGTGTTGGTTGCTTCCTTCTTTCTTTCTTTCTTTTCGTCTCGACTCGATTTTAGTTCATTCTATTTCTCGACGTTGTCTCGGGATTTGTCGATATAACTTGAACTCGTCTTATAATTTTCTTCTTTAATTAGACTTGGTTCTTCGACTTCATTAAACTTCCGTCTTAAGACTTTTTCTTCGATAAATCTTCAGAATAGGCCTTGGACTTCCATTCTTTTTGCACTCTTGATCTTTTGACTTCGTCTTTTGTATTTTTCTTTGATAAAAGCCCGTGAAAGCCCGTGTTTTCTTCCCTTTTCACATTTTGATCCTAAATCACAACAAAAACACAAACCACGCATAATTCCGACATTTACGACATAAAATACACGTTTTGGCTTGGTTATTATTATAATTAAGTGGTAAAAGGATAAGTGTTTTCACACTTATTAGGCCCTTCCTTTTCCTCTCTTGTAACCTGCCACCAAACACCCCTATAATATATATTTCGTTTTCGTGTTTTAGTTACGTGTATCATTATTCATGACGTGTGTTCGTGTTTTACTTTCGTGTTTATTCTTGTCATGTATTATTTATTATACGTAAATACTTGTATATTATAAATAAGAATATACGTAATACTTATATTTAAACATTAATTATTCTTGGTACATGTCGTGTATTAACTAAATATAAAGTTTTAATTAATCTGTGATTTCATGTAATTAATGCATTCATGTATTTTAAGCGGGTTTTACACATTATCTACTTTTTTCTTAACAACTTCAAAATTAATGGCATGCTTCGTCCCAATGGTCAGAAACAAATTGATGAACATAAACGTCGTCAGCTAACGCTTATGACATTAGCTTTTGAATTCAATTATTCAAGGATGCTAAAGATAAACTGCGAGAGCATATGAGAATTCCATAATATTTCGCAAGAGAAACGTGTTTTGATTGACACTTTTCTACAACAAGAAACTAATGATGATTTTGAGATGCATAGTGCCTTGTTTAGAAAGACGGCAAAAACGAAACGTCAAATTCAAAATAAAATTGAATGAATGGATACCATCACTTCTGAACCGACAATAATGAAGAAATTTTGTCACAATCTCATATGGGTGGTTCGTCAACATACACACCAATATGTTTCTCTCGTTTCGTCCTATCTAACGGTAAAAGAATCAAATGGATATCTTACTTATATGGAGTTACAACAACTATACATAAATGAACATGTATTATAAGAAACATTGGAAGAAGAAGATAGGGCTAAAAAGGATTGGGAGGAGAAAGTTAGGGTCGAACAAGTTGATTATGAAAAAAAAGTTCTAATATATATATATTTTTTTAATAATTAGTTTTCATATAGTTTCTTTTGAAAAGAAAAGATTTAATATAGTTTCTTTCGAGAAGAAGCTAGGGCTAATTTATTTTTTATTTTTTTGAAAAGAAAAGTTTTAAAATAGTTTTTTTAATAATTAGTTTTTATCGTAAAAAGCTTTTAAAAAAAACTAAATTTAAACAAATATAATTAATATATCTATGTTTTTCTTTGAATGTTTAAAACAAAAGTAAAAATAAATAAATTTTCCTTCCAAAAAAATTTAAACATAAATGTTTCGAACAAAATTAGTTAAATGTTTTTATTTTATAAAAATAAAAAAACTAAATATTATAAATAGTTGTATTTATTAAGATAAAAGTAATTTTTTATAAAAATATTTATCGGTTTTAAATTTTAATTTTTTAAAAAGTTAAAAATTTTACTTTTTATTTTAAAAAAACGTAAATAAATTTAAAGAATTCTAAAAAATGTAATTTTTTTGGAAGAAAAACCTTTTTAACTTTAAAATATTTTATGTTTTCTTAAAATAAAAAATAAAGTTTTTAACTTTTAAAAAAATTATAATTTAAAACATAGAAATGTTGTCATGCTTTTATCCTTAAAAGAAGTTTACTTTTATCTTAAGAAAATACAAAATTGTTTAAACAATTGTAATTTTTCTTTTAAAGAAGAACTTTTAATTCAAAAAAATGATTAAAAATATTTAAAAATTTTAAATTTAACTGTTTAGAATTGTTTAACTTTTTCCGAAAAGAAAATTAAACTTTTCTTGTAAAAGAAAAGATATTTTTTTCGAAAAAAAATTATAACTTTTTTTTTGAAAAAAAAATCAAAACTTTTTTTTCGAAAAAATTGGAGTATAAATGTATACAAATAAACAATTATTTTGAATCATATAAAAGAGCATAAATGAATAATAAGTTTGAGATAAATGAAACATCATCAAGCAAAATTATAACAAAAAATCATACTAATAGTCTCACGTGTTTACATTAAGAAGTAAGAACCATCTTAATGTTTTTCATTAAAACCAATAACATTCATCAAATTTTAACCATGTTTTAAGCCCTGCTAGACAAAATTTATATAGTTTGAAGGCAATTAAGATGGCAACAAAATTTAGAATTACTCTGGACCAAAATATGGAACAAGTAGGGTTTTTGGCATGGAACAAGTAGGGTTTTTGGTAGGTGCCCATAAAACTGGACCACATGAAAGCGAGTGATGCAACGCCGGCACATGATTTTTGCGATTTAGTCATCTTCAATGAAACAAAAAGTATTCTAAATTTCAAAAATAACAATTAAATATTTCATATTTTGGTGACAGATAATGTATACTACACCTTGAAAGTGAAATACAATGACATCAAATAGATAATATTTGTTTCACCATTATGTAAGTAACACAAGAAGATGATATAAAAAAGATTTCGTCCAAAAAGACCTTAAATTTAACTAAGTAGAATCCATTTTTTTTTTCATTTCAAATAGCTATACTCGCGCATTGCGACTGTTACAGATACACTAAAACTAAAATTCATCGAGCATAATATTTTATAAATTTACATAGTTTTCAATAATAATTTTACAAATACTTAGTGGTGGAACCAGGAAGTTGGCGGAGTGGGGGAAATTTTTTTTGGGGACAAAAGTGGTTATATACGCCAAAATAAAGATACAAATATAAGGTTTTTACATTGTTTTTTTTTGGGTCAATTTGAAGGCTTTTACATTCTTTTGTTTTTGAATGAGGGCAATTCAATTTTATAATGGGATGCACTTTAATCAAATGATTATAATAAAATTACACTAAACTTTGATTTCTTTTTGGCGAGCCAGGGGGCGCCACCCCCCGCACTTTTCAAATAGTTTCGCCCCTGCAAATAATGATAATAGTTTTAAGTTGAAATAAATTTGACGAATAATAAACCATCTCATATAATATAGTATTACATAATTGTAATGATTGATTATGAAATATATTTGCTAATGTATGTAACATTCGTCATAATATTATATAACATGTAAATAAAGAAAATATATGTAGTTATGTTTACATATTTTCATATATTATAATAACCTTAAAATCTTTCTATTTTGATATGTACGATTTAATCGAAATTAATTAGCGGACAAAAGCTAAAGATACGTAACATATATTAAAAAAAAGACCGATCTCGCCAATGTAATATTTAAACGACCAAGCTCGTCAATATATATTCAAAATTTTGATCGATCTCGCCAACTTTCCATGTAAAATGACTAAAATAACCTTATCTTCTTTCTCTTGAATTTGTTCTTGAATTTACATTTAAATTTAAATGATATTTATAAACTTTTTCCAGATTTCAATCATTGGAGTTGTAGATCTGGTTTCGATATATGATCTTGACTTTGAATGATGTACTGACTGGTTTGAAACCAATTAAAAGGATATAGTCAAGATCAAAGTCAGTATTATGCAAAGTCAACACGATGATAAATGGGTTATGTTCCATTGGGAATATGCGAAAAGCTGTGTCATTGTGCCTTGAAATGGAAAAAAAATCATGCCCTTTGAATGTAATAACTTATGGGACCTTGATTAATGGCTATGCGAAGTCAGGAGACTTTGAAGGTGCATTTGAGACATGGAATAAGATGATAGCACAAGGCTGCCACCTGAATGTCGTGGTGTATACATCTATTGTGGATGTTCTTTCACGTAATTTGATGTTTGAGGAAGCTTATGACTTAATCCCAACATGAACTGACCGCCAAATGCAGCAACCTTCAATGCACTAATTAAAGGTCTTTGTGCCAATGGGAAACTTGGCTAATTTGACAACATATAATGAGCTTTTAATGGGGTTTTCAAAAATCAAGGACTTTAAAGCTGTGTTCGATGTCATACTCGAGATGGAGGAAAGTGGGATCAGGCTTAACTTGGCCACATACAACACGTTCAAAGTCAAGATCTTATATCGAAACTAGATCTACAAGATTGAAATCTGGAAAAAGTTTATAAATATCATTCAAATTTAAATGTAAATTCAAGAACAAATTCAAGAGAAAGAAGATAAGGTTATTTTAGTCATTTTACATGGAAAGTTGGCGAGATTGATCAAAATTTTGAATATATATTGGTGATCTTGGTCGTTTAAATACTACATTGACAAGACCGGTATTTTTTTTTAATATATGTTACGTATCTTTAGCTTTTGTCCTTAATTAGCAAAATGATTATTATTTTACTAAATTTGTAGTAAAATACATAGACAATATATGTTTTTGAATTTACAAATTTATAAAAAAAATTGAATGGTTCAAGAATAAACATATTTAATATTAAACTTTTTTTTGAATGGCGAGTTAGTAGTTAGTGTCGAGCTTACAGTGACATTCAATTGGGCAGTATACAAGTCTCGAACATTCTCCTTAGGGGATAAACCCCACTTCTGCTTCTATTTAATTCGGACCCCTGAAAGTTCTTTGTGAGACTCGAACTTGAGACCTCTCCAAAAATACCTTCCTAAGGTTACCCTTGGTGGCCAACTGAGCTAGCTTAGTTGGTTAGATTTAATATTAAACTTACATTACTAAATAATTTAAATAATGGTATGTAAAAATTATATTTTATAGCAATAATCCTTTGTACATGTTTTATACTAATTCATATTCACTTTGTTATTTAATGTGTATTGCTTCTTAATTAATACAGAAATGAATTTATAGAAATGAATTTATGAAATTTTTGTGTTGTAAATGTTTATATACTAAAAGCTTGCAAAGGTGTATTACTTTAAATAGTGGAGAGAAAGTGCAATCTCTTTTATAAGTAATACAGATTTATATGTCGTTAAAAAGTAGTACACATTTATGTAACTGAGTTGTTTTTATTGGTTTTGACGGGCCCTCAGTTCGTATTCTGGCGGCTTTTAAGCTAGGCAAACCGATTGTGGCTATGACTCCCAATTGATAACATGTTAAAACTTGATTATTTAAAACTTGATTATTGATAACATTTAAATTGTGGTTTTAACAATCAAAACTTGAGCTTGGCCTGATAAAGCTTGATCAAATTTAAGCTTGGCTTAAAAAGCTTAAATATGTATAAAATATTTTTTTTTATAATAAAACTCATCAATAAAAACATATGTATAAAATAAAACAAACAAAAACCATAACTCAAAACCAAATTCGATTCATTTAGCATTAATAAAAACAAAATTAACATAATCGTACAGTCTTTGTTTCAAAATGCGTTTTGCGATCCAATGCGATTAAGATCCTAAAAACCATTGCGTGATGTAATTGCTTACGCAGTTATGACACCTTCGTATTAAAAAGAGTATAAAAAATATTTATACATATTATATTTCATCATGTACCAAGTAAATATAATAAATTTATAAAAAAAATAAAGTTAAAATACGATGAGCTAAATTATAATTTAACCAAAGTTAAAAATCCTTCTAGAATATATTATTTATTTATCAAATAAGTCATTATAATTAACTTAATACTCAAATTAATCATAAGTTGTTTATATGAATTCATAATAAAAACACATTTTAATAAAGCTTGAAAAAGCTTGATAAGAGTTCGAGCCAAGCTATCAAAAGCTTGAGCTTGATATATGTTTTAAGTAGGGGTGTCCTTCGGTTCGGTTCTCGGGTTGTTCGTTTATTCGGTTCGGGTTATTCGGTTAATTTTTTTTCTTTGGTCAACCCGAAACCGAACCGAACCAAACTAGATTTCAACCGAACCGAACTGAAAACCGAATTTGAATTCGGTTCGGTTCTCGAGTTGACCCGAATAACCTGAATTATCTGAATTTAAAAAAAAAATACATAATTATATAAATATTTAGCAAAGATAAACTATTTCAAGTATAAAAATTATATTTTTATATTAAGATTAAATTTCAATAATTATTTTATATATAAAAAATATATATATAAACATATATATATTTGTACAATTTCGGTTTTCGGGTCTGATTGCCAAACTCATACCTAACCCGAAAATCAAATTAGTAGTTCGGTTCGGTTCGGTTACGACTCATAAACCGAATTCTATTTTTGGTTCGGTTCTAATTCGGGTACGGTTCGGTTTTCGGTTTCGGTTTTTGGTTTTTGTGGGTTAAACCCAAACAATGAACACCTCTAGTTTCAAGCTATTTTTTTGTCTTAATAAAAGCTTAGCTTGATCGAGTAAAACTCAAACTTGAGTTGCTTGATAAAAGTTTGGCTTAATTACAGCCATAATGTATCCTTTAGATTGCATTAGAAGGAAAAAAAAACTATCATTTATGTAACATCAAACGTGAACGTACTGTGTGTGTAGTTTTGCACAAAATTGTCTCATGTAGATACGAGGTTTATTGGACTGTAGCAAATAGCCATAGGACATGTTACAACTTACAGTAAGACGAATTGGAAACAGCATAATATTCGCACGAAACAAATAGACAAATCATGATATTGACCGGTATACGTATGATTAAGTTTTACCAATAATCCACAAATTAAAGTAGATTAAAAATTATTGCACTACAACAAATACACTTGATTTTTACCATTTTTTCTTCATCGTCTAATCAACCATGATATTTTTGTATAGGTATAGTTTTGACACATCTTTTATATAATATATATAAAAGAATTAGATTTTTTGAGAGTTTTATTGAAAAGTGGAGGTTGTATAAAAAATAATTGGACCAATCAAATGGCTTAATTTTGACATATAAGCAAAATCAAGCAATATGATTGGCCAAAAAAGTTAAAATTGAATGAAATTTAGTCAAAATTAAATGTTTTGGTGGAAGAATTTGATGAAATCACAAAAAGATATATGTGTTAAATTTGTAAAAATAAAAACTTAAAAAAGGAGGAGGGATTAATTAAAACTTTAATGGTTGAATTTTAAATAAATTAGATAGACTTAAATGTAAACTTATATTTTTTTATATTTTTTAGTAACTTTATAAAATAAACGAAATACCCCTTAAGCTTTATACCATCTAGATTTTATATATTAAAAATACAACATATATGTAATATTAAAAAGTCAACAAATCACAAGATTATTAATATTCAAATAAAAACACACATTATTATTTATTTATATTTTGACACTCAACAAAATCAAACAATGCAATCTACATAAACTATTATTAACATGAATATAAATAGTAAAATGAATACAAGACCTCAGATATAGGTATTAGATGAAAATACATAGACGGGATTCCACATATTACAAAAACATATATTTTTTCAAGGTCGTTAATTGTTATTAAAAACAAAATGTCTAGAAAAAGATTGCTAAAATTTTATTTAAAAAATTCAAATATTATATGCAGTAAATATTAATACAAAATATCAATTAATGTTTACTCAAAAAAAATATCAATTAATATTATCACATAATGAAAAATCAGGTAAAAGCATATATAAATACATAAATTCGCAATAACGAAATTATTACTTTATTTATCTTTTACGTTCAAGTCCCGTGCGTGCACGGGCATTAAAACTAGTTTATAGATGTTACAAATATTTTTATAAGTGAAGTAAATTTATTTATCAATTAGGCTTAGAGGGCACGGTACAGTCGAGCCATCAAGCTCGCGTCGTGGGCAAAAAGTGATGCCACATCACCTTTTTCTCCCACGACACCAAAACTTCCCACGATGGCACAACCCCTCTCCCTGGTTAACACCAACATTCTCGTGTCATCGTCACCCCACCATTTTTTTCAACAATTTATTTTAAACTAAAAACACATTTCATTCATAAATAAAAATACAAATATAAACTTTTAAAAAACAATACACGAAAAAAAAAATACATCTTAAAAAAATAACAATAATTAAAAAACATCAATTATTAAGGTTCCACAAATGCTCAACGAGATCACGTCGAATTTCATCGTGAACTTTCCTATCCCGAAGTTCTTTATTTTTCTTCTAACGGTAAAATTTTTAAATATTCAAAAAAATAAAAAAAATATATAACTCAGCCCCATGGCGCGAGCCACGGTGTGGTTGGCTGCGCCATGGGGTCGCGTCGTTGACCATGGCGTCGGCTGGTTGTAGCCAGCCCAAAACCCACGATGCGAGGGATGGTACAGTTGGCGCCATTGTCATCTCGCGTCGTGGTTGCCAGCCGAGTGACGATGCACCGTACCGTGCCCTCTTATAAGTGTAGATGTCACTTTGGTCATACTTTCGGTGATTTAGCCATGCTTTTAGTTGACATTCAAAGAATGTTTACATATATATAGACTAGACGAGTACCCGCGCATAGCTATGGAATTTCTAACGACAACTAATTAACGATATATGATATCGTGATACATTTCTGTGTATGAATGAAATATACGTGTACATGCAAAGATGATCGTATAGGCACGTACCCGCGCCTAGCGGCATCAGCATATAGTTTTCTTTTTGACAAACACTTATTTTAGATTAACTTTATTTTCAAAATGAAATTAGTAGATTAAGTTCATAGCCTTTTAATCAATAGCAATAGAATTATTAAAATATAATGACATACTCTTATAAATTATTTTCTAAAACCATTAATTAATTGTATTTTTTGATGGACATTGTTACGACATTTTTTTATTCTAAAAAGATGTTTAAACTACAATTACACGAGTTATAATCCGTGAGAGACTAAACTTCTTGGGATTTTTATATGCAACCACATAATACAAGGCAACTGCCAATAAAGTACACAAAATTTGTAAATACCCATCACATAAACAACTGAATGCAATGTTTGGATATGCAAGGGTGATATTTTGACTTATGAAATATATAGTTGGAGCAAAAGAAGAGCCTCCAAATAACCCCACAAGACCCTTGTAACATGAAAACGTTATACTACCAATTATGTGTAAATATCTGCTTGCCATTCTTAAGTGTAATCAAGTATGGGTAGTATGTGTGGAAAGGTATTGAAGTGAAAGTTCTAAAAGTCAATTTATTTTGCATATCATATATCATATGATCTCGTGATAAAAATTCTAAAGAAGAAAGCCAAACTACTATAATAGAAAAATTGATATTCGAGCATTCAAAAACTATATTAAAAAAAAGTGGTTCGGATTGGTATATACCCAAATCTCACGTATCTTAACTCGGGTTATATCTCAACTTTTAAAATTGTGTATTCTACCTATGGTAATTGAGTTTGCGCCCAAGATAACCATTATATATGCATGAAAGAAACATAGCTAATCATGCAAAACAAACTCTCGAAAATACATGCAGGTGACATAGACATACATTTGACTAATCTTGTGAAAAGATATTGCAAAGACTAATTATGATCATCCTTATTAACTGTGATAGTGACGACATCCATGCTTATGTACTCGTGTTCTTCTTGACAACAACACCATTATTCCCATCCTTGTTAGTAGTCTTCACTTTACGTGTCCAATCAGATATTATTTGCCTCCAGGTAACTATCATATCTGCTGGAATTCATACATTTTATGTTAACATCACCAAATCAACACCAACCTACACAAATCATTATTACCGACGATAATCACAAGAAATATTATATTTTATACGTTGAGACAGTATGCAAATCAAGGAGAGTTTGGTATAAAGTAAATATAATTGAAATAAAGTACAAAAGTGTTTGAATTAAAAAGTGTAAGCAAAACGAACCTTAAGATCGTCATAAAGGTTTCTTTCATTTTCCTATTCCACATCTTCTCTTGTATTTCCTGATTGCGATTGAACTAAACCTACATTATGGTTATTTACAAAGCCAATGGTATTAAGTTTGTACTTCATTTGAAAAAATTCTTTCATTCCAAACTATACTTTGAATTAGCAGATATAAATGTCCAGCAAATAGTTTCTAAGTATTACATTTTCCAGCTAATATACGTTGCAAATATTTAAATGTCCAGCAAATACTTGCCATGTTAATACATTCTCTAGCCATGTGTTTTTTCAATTGTTAAACATTTCTGAAATTAGTTTATCAACTTTCAACATTATGCATTTAAAGTTTCAACAATTCCAAAAATAGTCATATTTCAACCAAAGAGATACACCCTTTATAATATATATAGATATATATAGATATAGATATAGATATATTTAGATAACATTTTCATCCTTATTAACTGTGACAGTGACGACATCCACGCTTATGTACTCGTGTTCTTATTGACAACAACACCATTATTCCCATCCTTGTTAGTAGTCTTCACTTTATGTGTCCAATCAGATATTATTTGCCTCCAGGTAACTACCATATCCGCTGGAATTCATACATTTTATGAATAATTAACATCAGCAAATCAACACCAACCTACACAAATCATTATTACCGATAATCACAAGAAATATTACATTTTATACGTTGAGACAGTGTGCAATTCAAGTAGAGTTTGGTATAAAGTAAATATAATAGAAACAAAGCACAAAAGTAACAAAAGTGTTTGAATTAAAAAGTGTAAGCAAAACGAACCTCAAGATCATCATAAAGGTTTATTTCATTTTCCAATTCCACATCTTCTCTTGTACTTCCTGATTGCGATTGAACTAAACCTACATTATGGTTATTTATAAAGCCAATGGTATTAAGTTTGTACTTCATTTGAAAAAATTCTTTCATTCCAGCCTATACTTTGAATTAGAAGAGATAAATGTCCAAATCCTTTTAAACACCACTCATCGATTAACGACCATGTATTACGATCCTCCTGTGTTCCTATCTGATTTCGCTGCTATTAATTGTGAGGCGGGTAGGCTTGCGATTATATTGCTCCCTATTCGTCCTGTGAGCAATTGATTTACCGGAGATCGGAGTGGATCTTTGCTTGGTATTGTTTTTACATTGTTTTTAATTGATTGACGTGTTTTTTGATTGTTTTTTGCATCGTTTTTTTGTGTTTTTTCGTTGATCTCCCTTCAATCCAAAGGCAGTATGGGTGATGGCTCGTGGACTGAGGTTCGCCGTAAGGGGAAATATCGGTCAAAGGAAGATGATGTGGGGAGATTGTCTACGTCCGTTTTCATATCCAACATTCCAGACTCAATAATTGCTAAAGACTTATTCCACGCGTGCAACCAATATGGACATGTGGTGGATTCCTTCATTCCATCTAAAAGAGATAAAACGGTAATCGTTTTGGTTTCGTTCGATTTATTAATGTCTTTAATTCAGAGAGGTTGGTGGAAAATTTGTGCACAGTGTGGATTGATCGATATAGGATTAAAGCCAATATTGCTCACTATCATAGAAATATTACTTCTGTGAACAAGAAGGGTGTTTACACGAGTAATACCAATGGTATCCCTAATGTGAATTTGAAGTCCAATGGGATGGGAAAGAGGGATAACTCGTATGTTGATATTGTGAAAAAAGGACATTAAAGCAAATGCAAATAATTCGACTTCAGAAGCTGCTCTTGTTATAGGAGATGAATGTTTGTGTGATAAAGATTTTTCTTTGGATTTGTTTGGAAGAGTGAAACAATTTGCATCCTTGGCTAACCTTAAAGTGGTGATTGGCAACGAGGGGTTTGAGAATATCATTTTGAAATACATAGGGGAACAATGGGTCTTGATGGAGTTTCAGAATGAGGAGACTCTCAATAAATTCAAGTTGAATGTTAGTATCGCTTCTTGGTTTTCCCAGATCATTAAAGCTTCTTGGTTTTCCCAGATCATTAAAGCTTCTAATGAGTTCGAGATTGGAGGTATAATTGCATGAGTAGAGGTTGAAGGGGTACCTTTAAAATTATGGTCGGATAATGCTTTTAATCGCATTGCGGCAAGATGGGGTAAACTGCTTAGATATTGATGACCATGATGATAAATGTTATCATTCCAGACGATTATGTATCCTTTTGAAATCTAGTAGATTCATCAAAGATGAGTTTAAAATCATACACAGGGGAAAAATAAATTGGATTCGGGCTAATGAAACTGTTGGGTGGGTTCCAGATTTTACAGATGAGGACGATGGAGAAAATTCGACTGATAATTTATCCTCTAATGACGGGTCTGATAATTATGCAAAAGATGATGTTTTAGAGAATTTCACTGTGAAAGAAGGGGTAAATGAACCTGAGGTGGAGTGTGTTCAGGAAACTGATTTTGGTGATAGTGTGGAGAGGAACAATAATGAAAATGGGACAAAGTCTGTACCTCATAGAGATACATCTGCTGATCCGTTCGAGTTATATCCTTTGTTAAAAAAGCTTCAGAAGGTTGATCAGAAGGAATCTAGTTCAAGTGAGATCCCCATTAATCCACCTGGTTTTACACCACTTGTGGATAAAGAATGCAATGTCTCGGAGCCGGAGGTTCGGATAGAAAGTGCAAAGGAGGATTCTAGCTGCAATGAGGGACATAAGACTAATAAGGATGAAGATAAAGGTTCATCGAATTCGGGTCACTTTAAGAGTTCAGGTTTCCCGAGGAATGATGGTTCGTTTTTAAGCGTTATGGAAGAAGTAGTGAAAGTAGGAGAGGTGATGGGGCATAATATGGAGGGATGTATTTCCAACATAGGAGATATCATAAGTTCTAAAGGAGGGGAAAAGGTATACAAATGAATTTTATGTCGTTAAACATACAAGGTCTTGACATAAGACTAAAAAAGATTGGGTTCGGGAGTTGTGTATTCGTAATAAGGTTAATTTTTTGGCGTTACAAGAAACTAATAAAGATTCTATGGAGGTGTCTGTTGTTAAAAATTGTTGGGGTAACATGAACTTTGAGTTTGCTGTTAGTGATGCTACCAGTAAGTCAGGGGGCATATTATGTATTTGGGATCCTAATTGTTTTCATAAAAATAGTGTTACTATTTCGGATTCTTTTGTGATTGTAAGGGGAAAGTGGTGTTTGACGGGTAAAAACCTCCTAATAATATCAGTATACGCTCCTCAAGATTGTAGAGATAAAATAATCTTGTGGGATTTCTTGCATCATGAGATCAGCAAGTGGAACAATGAGTCTATCATCATGGGTGACTTCAATGAGGTCCGGTTCAGATCTAAAAGGTTTGGGTCTTGTTTCTATGAGAATGGTGCTAACTTGTTCAATTCTTTTATTTCGAATTCGGGATTGGTAGAGGTCATATTAGGTGGAAGTAAGTTTACTTGGAGTCTTAAAAATGCTAACAAAATGAGTAAACTTAACATATTTTTGGTTTCAGAAAATCTCGTTCGTTCAAATCCTCATATTAATGCTTTAACGTTGGAGAGATATTTGTCTGATCATCGACCCATTCTCCTCAGGGAAACACAATTTGATTATGGTCCAATTCCGTTCCGTTTCTTTCATCATTGGAGTGGTATGGAAGGTTTCTCTAAACTTGTGGAGGATTCTTGGTTGAACAGCCCGAGTATCAACTCGAATACAATGAAGATTTTATTTGGTAAGCTTAAATATCTCAAGACCAGGATTCGAGAATGGAACAAAAACAATATGTTGTGCAGGAAAAGTGTGAAGGATAAACTCAAAAAAGATATTGAAGCTGTCAATCAGATTATAGATAGTGGTCAAGGGATTGATGAGGACATTCGAAGGCGATCTGAAATTATGCTTTAAGTTCGTAAATGTGAAGAATCTGATGCTATGGAGTTGGCTCAAAAGGCGAAGATAAATTGGGCGATTGAAGGAGACGAGAATTCCAAATTTTTTCATGGCATGCTTAATAAAAAACGAAATAATATGAGCATAAGGGGGATTCTGATAGACGGTAAGTGGATTGATGAACCAAAAGATGTGAAGAAAGAATTTTTTGATCATTTCAGTAAACGTTTTGACATTCCGAGTTCTAACCGTGCTAAATTAAATATGGAGTTTCCTAATAAATTGACGTTGGAGATCCAAGACATGGAAATGGAGGTAACTAAAGAAGAGGTTAAGAAAGCTGTGTGGGATTGTGGCACGGATAAATCTCCAGGACCTGATGGGTTCACCTTCGGATTTTTTCGACATTTTTTGTACCTGGTGGAAAAAGAAGTCGTCGATGCCGTAAGTTATTTCTTTTCGTATGATGATTTTCTGAGAGGATGCAATTCCTCTTTTATTACTTTGATTCCTAAGAGTTCGGATGCAAACGTTGTCAAAGATTTTAGACCCATTTGCCTCATTGGCAGTATCTACAAAATCATTGCTAAGATTATGACAAATCGGTTGGTTATCGTTCTAGATGGCTTAGTGAACGAGGTTCAATCAACGTTTGTTTCTAACTTACAGATTTTAGACGGGCTGTTTATTATCTATGAGGTATTGCAATGGTTCAAGGACAAAAAGAAACAAACTATGCTCTTCAAGGTCGATTTTGAAAAAGCCTATGATTCGGTTCGATGGGACTTTCTTGACGAGGTTTTAGATAAGTTCGGTTTCAGAGAGAAATGGCGGAAATGGACTCAAAGTTGCCTTCAATCATCGAGAGGATCGATTATTATTAATGGTAGCCCTACGGAAGAATTTTGTTTTGGTAAAGGGCTTAAGCAAGGAGATCCGTTATCTCCTTTCTTGTTTATCTTGATCATGGAAAGTCTACATATTTCTTTTCAAAGAGTTGTTGATGAGGGTTTATTTAATGGTATTAGACTCCATGACTCGGTAAATATTTCTCATTTGTTCTATGCGGATTTGTAGGACAATGGAGCGACCGTAATATATCTACTCTTACTCATGTCTTGGGATGTTTTTATTTGGCTTCCGGGCTTAAAATAAACATGTCCAAAAGCAAGATTATGGAGTTCATGTTAATAGGGAACATGTTAATCGAGCCGCGGAATATCTTGGATGCTTAGTCCTCAAGGCTCCTTTTCTTTACCTTGGTTCAAAGGTGGGTGGTAATATGCATCGGGTATCGATGTGGAGTGATACGATTGATCGTGTTAAGCATCGGCTTTCTAAATGGAAGATGAAGATGTTATCGATTGGTGGAAGACTTACTCTTGTTAAATCGGCTCTTGGATCAATGCCTACTTTCCAAATGTCCTTATTCAAAGCTCCTTCAGGTATTATCAAGACTCTTGAATCAATTCGTAGTCATTTTTTAATGGGCACGATGTATTTAGTAAGATGATTACTTGGATTAATTGGAATAAAGTGATAACTTCTAAAGATAAAGGTGGTCTTGGGGTCTCAAGTCTTTATGCTTTAAATAGGGGTCTTTTATTCAAATGGATTTAGAGATTCTTGTCTCAAGGAAATTCTCTTTGGGCTAGAGTTATTAAAGCCATTCATGGGGAGGACGAGAATATTGGCTCAAATAAAAAAAGAGGTAAGAATTCTTGCTGGTCTAACATAGTTCGTGAAGTCAAATTGTTGGCTGCCAAAGGTATTGATTTGATGCAATTTATGAGTATTAAAATGGGAGATGGAGAGTCTATTCGGTAATGGGAGGATCCTTGGAATAAGGAATGCATTCTCAAAAATAGATTTCCCAGGGTGTATGCTCTGGAAAAGTGTAAATCCATTACTATTGGCGACAAATTGGGTAATAATTCGTTATCAGATTCTTTTCGAAGATTGCCGAGAGGAGGAGTTGAGGAATTACAATTTGGTGAGTTTAGTTTGTGTTTACAACAGATCATTCGTGCTCCTTGTGTGGATAGATGGATATGGTCGAGAAATAGTTCGGGAGAGTTCTTTGTGGCTTCGGCTAGACAATTCATTGACCATCATATTTGCACCGGTGGGGATCAGAAAACTTCATGGATTAGGTACATTCCTAATAAAATAAACATTCACACCTGGAAGGTTATGTCGAATGCTTTGCCGACCAAATTCAATATCTCGAGACGGGGTATCAACATCGATTCTATTTCATATGTAAATTATGGGGTAGGGGTGGAGACTATTGATCATCTTTTCTTTAAATGTGATTTGGCCCAGAAACTTATTCATATGATCAACAGATGGTGGGATATTCCAGATTCGGATTTTGATTCTTACTTAAGCTGGAAAATTTGGGTGAATAACTTACGGTTATCGGGCAAATTAAAGATGTTTTTTGAAGGTGTGTATTACGTTATGTGGTGGTCTCTATGGTGGTACCGGAATCAGTCGATTTTTGAAGACAAGGTGCCTAATAAAGCGTTGTTTTTCGATGATATTATTACTAAGACGTTTTATTGGTGTAGGTATAGAAGTAAAGCTCTATTTAGTTGGAATGATTGGCTTAAAAACCCATATCTTATTACTGTGTAATTTCTAACATCTTACTAGGTTGTTAATAATATCGTCGTTCAAAAAAAAAAAAGAGATAAATGTCGAACAAATAGTTTATAAGTATTACATTTTCCAGCTAATATGCGTTGCAAATATTTAAATGTCCAGCAAATACTTGCCAGTTAATACATTCTCCAGCCATGTGTTTTTTTAATAGTTAAACATTTTTGAAATTAGTTTATCAACTTTCAACATTATGCATTTAAAGTTTCAACGATTTCAAAAATAGTCATTTTTCAACCAAAGGGATACACCCTTTATAATGTAGTATAGTAGATATAGATATATTTAGATAACATTTTCACCACATGTGTAAAATTTTTTATTACATCTATTTCTACCACATATAGCTATGTGCGGATTTTATAATTTTACCTATTTTTAACCGTGAGTACTTAACATTTAAAATATGGATAATTTAACTAATTGTTTTTTATAATATACAATCATACCACTTTATTAAACAAAGATTGTACATAAGAATGCAGACAGTTATGTGTTCGACTAAGGTTTCGTTTGATTTTTCAGACGTTTTATGTCTTCATCTAAAAACCATGTCTGCAAAGAAAAGATACATCTAAAATCTCTAAAACTTGCTTGAGATCATTTAATTTCATTTTTCTCTCAAAAGTTACCCTTTTCTTTTCTTCACAGCGATAATTTATAAATCATTTATCTCACACATAATATATCACGATGTTTTCAACGAGACTTAAACAACAACCTCCATATAATATAATGTTTTCTCTCTAAAATTTATAAAATATTGATATCTAAAACTATTTTTTTTTTAAATTCAATAATTCCCCCTTGCTAAACCAAACAATATTGATATAACCAAAAGTAAAAGTAGAGTATGACTCTATTGCCCATGTTCTACTTCAAAGTTTGTTCCAATTATCCTCGTACCAACTGCCAAACATGCCTTTACTTGCACTACAAAGCAAGCTCTCTTTATTCAAGCCCAAAGTCCCTCTTGTTGGGCCTAATCTTAATTCTTACTTTGTCTTTAACATACCAACTTGTTTTTACTTATTTCTACATGATTTTCATTTTTCTAAGATTTTCCATCGTCTTAGACTTTAGCAGCACCCTTAAAAACAACCAAATTTAGATTTTAATTGCTGAAAAGCAGTTGGTCTAAATATTCCATGACCATAAAGACACACATTGGAACTTGACCTTAGCATTTCTAAGTAACATTAGCTACACACATTCATGCGAGTCTTATCTCATTACCAAGAAGATAGAATGTATTCATCATATTTGTCACATTATTTCCAACGTTAGAATCTATATATGATGCTTTGAATCAAATTTCCTTAACGTCGATTCACAAGATCCTAGTTCTTCATTGGGAATCATACAGTATTTATACAAGATCTATACTTGCTAACTAACTTGCCTAGCTAATTATCTGTGCAGGATACATAAAGCTGAATGCTAAACTATTACAAAGAGCTAAACACTGTTGCATTGAATATGGTCCTTTGGTATTTACACTTGACTTGAGTAGGGTGTGGACTTGTCTTGTTCAACGTTGAGCTGAGGACTTGCATTCGTTGAAACCTAGTTTACACTTTGTGAGCCATCAGGAAGAACGGTTGACGTGAAGTGTATGCAACGATAGAGACCAATAACAGATGTAGACGATAATCAAACAGAAAGAAAGTAGTTTTAAGGAGTGATTTAGTCAGATTGTAAAACGGAGTAGACATGTTAAGTGAGGACGACCGGTTCGGTTCGATATGGGGTGACGAAAATGATACAAAAAGGGTCCAACGAGTATTTTGGGTTCGTTGGAATATAAGTCCATCCAGATATTTTAGCCCATTAAGTTATCATTACAAACACACAGCACCCACCCACACAAACACAATCCTGAAAAGTCAAAACCTTACCCACCCACACAAACACCATCGTCAAAACCCTAAAAACACACACACAGAGCCGCCGCCGCAGTTAAAATGCAAAGAAACGAACCTTTAGCCTCTTTTGCGAAAAATTTGGCTATCTACAGGCCACAATGGTCAATCAACACTAAACAACAAATGGGTGCTGTTCTGAAGCGGACAATTGAGGAATACTGTGCCATACATCGAGAACTGCTGTCTACCATTCCGGTAGATAGCACATATTCGTCGATGCCTTTCGATCTTATTGGTGATAGAAGATGGAATTTACCGTATTTAGGTTGCTATCTTGTCCAATCTGCTAGGAAGGTCGAAGGTGGGGTCTGTAACCGACACGTGAGTGGTAGAAATGATTTTTGGAAAGTTATTGTGAGTTATCCTGTCAAGGATTAGTTGGGAAAGGTTGTTGGTAAGGCTATGAGGATGGTTTTATGCTGTGGAGATGCTGAGAGTTGTGTTGAAAGTTTGTGAACCGCCGTTGAATACACGTGTATGAGAAGGTAAATGGTAATTGTGCTGTTGTTTTGTTAAATTGTGATAATACGAGGTCTTTGGAAAGTGCTGTAATTGACGCTGAGTATACTGTTGGTTATGCCTTGAAGAAATCCTTTGATACTGATATTCAAAGTAGAATTTTGAAGGATGATTACAATATGAATATCGAATGGTATGTTTATGATATGATCTCGTGCCTTGTTAAGTTTAACGAGGAGCGCTGTGTTTTAGCTGAGTTTGATGACCTAATGAGCAAAGGTGATCTTGTGCAAGTTACTCCCAACCATCTTCAGATAGAAATAACATGTTTAACAAGGTTGATGACATATGCGCATCATCTGAAGATGGTTGGCAGCAACTTGCACAAGATCACCTTTGCTCATTAGGTCATCAAACTCAGCCAAAATAAGGCGCTCCTCGTTAAACTTAACAAGGCACGAGCCATATCATAAACATACCATTCGATATCCGTGGTGTAGTCATCCTTCAAAATTCTACTTTGAATATCAGTATCAAAGGATTTCTTCAAGGCATAACCAACACTTTACTCAACGTCAATTACAGCACTTTCCAAAGACCTCAGATTATCACAATTTAACAAAACAACATCACAATTACCATTTACCTTCTCCATACACGTGTATTCAACGACCGTCCAGAAACTTTCAACACAACTCTCAGCATCTCCAAAGCATAAATCCTCACAGCCTTACCGACAACCTTTCCCAACAAATCCTTGACAGGATAACTCACAGTAACTTTCCAAAAAGCATTTCTACCACTCACTGTCGGTTACAGACCCCACCTTCGACCTTCCTAGTAGAGTGAACAAGATAGCAACCTAAATACGGTTAATTCATCTTCTATCACCAATAAGATCGAAAGACATCGACGAATATATGCTATCTACCGGAATGGTAGACAGCAGTTCTCGATGTATGGCACATTATTCCTCAATCGTCGGCTTCTAACAACACCCATTTGTTGTTTAGTGTTGATTGACTATTGTGGCCTGTAGATAGCCAAAGTTTTCGCAAAAGAGGCTAAAGGTTCGTCGTTTCTTTGCATTTTAACTGCGGCGGCGGCTCTGTGTGTCTGTTTTTAGGGTTTTGACGATGGTGTTTGTGTGGGTGGGTAGGGTTTTGAGGATTGTGGGTGCTGTGTGTTTGTAATGATAACTTAATGGCTAAAATATCTGGATGGACTTATATTCCAACAAACCCAAAATACTCGTTGGACCCTTTTTGTATCATTTCGTCACCCCGTGAATCATATCGAACCGAACCGGTCGTCCTCACTTAACATGTCTACTCCGTTTTACAATCTGACTAAATCGCTCCTTCAAACTACTCTCTTTCTGTTTGATTATTGGTCTCTATCGTTGCATACACTTCACGTCAACCGATCTTCCTGATGGCTCACAAAGTGTAAACTAGGTTTCAACGAATGCAAGTCCTCAGCTCAACGTTGAACAAGACAAGTCCACACCCTCCTCAAGTCAAGTGTAAACACCAAAGGACCATATTCAATGCAACAGTGTTTAGCTCTTTGTAATAGTTTAGCATTCAGCTTTATGTATCATGCACAGATAATTAGCTAGGCAAGTTAGTTAGCAAGTATAGATCTTGTATAAATACTTCACGTTTCACTCATAGTATCATATCTTAAGTATTATATATAGTTATCATCTACCTTAATGCTATAAGTAATAGTCATCACAAACATTCATAATAGAGAAAACATCATGTTTTGCGGTCTTTACTTGGCGGCAATGTTTGTGCTGCTTATATCATCTAATAATGGTACGCCTCGTTCACATCAGGGTGTTTTAATTGCTTTACCGGCTAAAAAAATACACGAATTGTACACCAGACGTTACTCATGTGTTAGAAAAAATGTAAATTTCTTTAGGTGTTCATAGTTTTAAATGCACTAGAAATATAAACATTTACGTATGTGAATATATAAGAAAATTTTCATATGGTTAATTTGTTGTATTGTTAGTTTTCTAAAGACTAACTCTTTCATGTGTTAATATGTTGTTCATACAGCTGCAAACTCAAATATTTTCCGGGAGTACATTGGTGCTGAATCTGACTCGGTTAAGTTATCAGATATGCCGATAAACCCAAAAGTTGAAGTCCATTTCATCCTAGCATTCGCAATTGATTACACCTCAGATAATCATCCAAAACCAACCAATGGCAAATTCAATGTTTTCTGGGAAACCAAAAATTTAGGTCCTTCACAAATCAAATCAGTTAAAGCTAAGCACTCAAATGTCAAAGTGGCAGTCAGCTTAGGTGGCGATAGTGTTGGTGGTGATAAAAACAAGGCCCATTTTTCTGCTAAATCAGTTAACTCATGGGTTCAAAATGCAGTTAAATCATTAACCAGCATGATCAAGCAGTATAATTTGGATGGTATTGATATCGACTATGAACACTTTAGCTCAGAAGAGAAAACCTTTGTCGAATGTATAGGACAACTTATAACAATCTTAAAGAAAAAAAGAATCAAGTTTGCTTCTATTGCTCCCTATGAAGACGACGGACCTGTTGAAAGGAATTACTTGGCTTTATGGAAGAAATATGGACCTGTTATTGATTATGTGAATTTCCAGTTTTACGCATACGATAAACTTAGTGTTTCACAGTTCGTGAATCACTTCAACCATCAATATGCTTCGAGCTATGCAGGAGGTCAAATTCTAGCAAGTTTCATAAGCGAAGGTAACTTAGGTTTGCGTCCCAATGATGGCTTCTTTGAGGCGTGCAAAGAGTTGAAGAGGCAAGGTAAGCTTGGAGGCATATTTGCTTGGTGTGCTGATGAATCCAAAGATTTGGGTTTTAGATATGAAAAGGCTTCACAGGCCTTATTGGCAGCATGATCAACATCTTTGATCATCATCTTTAATATGTTTCGGTCATGGTCTTATGCCCGTAGTTTTCTCTTTTCTTACTTTTAAATAAGAAATTAGATATGGACATATGGTCACTGGAATCACGTGAATGTAACTAAATAATACAGAATCAAATGATCGATCTATGACAAATCATTGCCTTTGTAGTTTTCAAAAATAATTTACATCGATGCAAGTTTACATAACTATTTCTACTATGCTTCAAGAATAATACGATAAACTTAAATGTGGCAAATGGGAGGGTCATGCGAGCCAGATACATGGCGAAACAGTTCCGGGTTGAAATGGGCAAAACTGGTCAAAACGGTCTGGGTGGAGTTGGGTTGATTTTCGAACACTTTCTTGTCTCTAGTCCTAAAAACTATACTGATATAATAATGACCTACTGATCATAACAAAAGAGACTTCATTAGCCTGTATTCAAAATGTAAATGAAATTTAGAACAGATTTTTGACTTATTGATCATAACAGAACATAAAAAATAAAACATACTGAGTATAATAATAACAGCAGAAGTACTTATATTATGTTGATTACTTTCTAAGCAGTTTTCCGCAAATCTTTTCTATTTAACAACTTCTTTTCCTAGTCTTACTCATCACCTCCACCTGCTACAAGACTTTACTACCACCCGCTCTTTGATCAGAATGGGCTTCTCTAAGTTTTTCCTTATTCTTTTCACGCTACAAGCTCTTTTAGCTATGGCCTTAGCACAAGCTGATGTACCGAAATCTGATTTATTTCGCGAATATATTGGAGCCGAATTCAATAATGTTAAATTTTCAGACGTACCCATCAATCCAAACGTTGAATTCCACTACTTGCTTTCTTTTGCAATCGATTACACCTCTTCATCTTCTGCCTCACCGACCAATGGAAATTTCAACGTGTTTTGGGACAGTGATAATCTCAGCCCTTCACAAGTTTCATCAATCAAAAGCCAACATTCTAACGTCAAAGTTGGTTTGAGCTTAGGTGGCGACAGTGTGAATGGTGGAAGCTGTTACTTTAGTCCTTCATCAGTTGATTCGTGGGTTTCAAACGCTGTTTCTTCACTCACTAAGATCATCCAAGAGTATAACTTAGATGGGATTGATATCGACTATGAGCATTTTCATGCGGATCCTGAAACGTTTGCTGAGTGCATTGGGAAACTTATAACAACTCTTAAGAACAACGGTGTCATCTCATTTGCGTCTATAGCTCCATTTGATGATGATGATGTCCAAAGTCACTATATCGCTCTTTGGAAAAGTTATGGTCATGTCATAGACTATGTCAATTTTCAGTTTTATGCGTATGATGCAGGGACCACAGTTTCTCAGTTTATGAACTATTTTCAGACCCAAAGCTCGAATTATGAAGGAGGTAGTATCTTGGCTAGCTTCAGCAGCGAAGGAAGTGGAGGTCTATCACCACAAAACGGATTCTTTACCGCGTGTAACAGGCTTAGAAGTCAAGGGAAACTTGGCGGTATCTTTATATGGTCTGCCGATGATTCAAAGGCTTCAGGTTTCAAATACGAGAAGCAATCACAGGCTTTGTTGGCTGCCCCCCGTTAGTGTATAACAAGTCGTGTTTGTTGATATTTATGTATGTAATGATTGATATATTTATCTACTAATGAAATACTTATATGATATCCTATGTGATTGGCTAGAAGTAAAACATTCATATAACATGAAAAGTTTATACAGTAATTTGATTCAGTACAAACTGAAAAAAGGTAAGTTTTTCATTAACAAGGTATTAAAGAAAAAATAAGGAACAAATACAAGAATGAACTACATAAGTCAATGCCAATGTTTTGTGACACGAGTTAATCAGATGACGACAATCCCATTTTTCATGTGAGGTGAGGGACAGCTAGCAGCGCTTGTGATTCCTTCTCATACCGAAAACCCAAATTCTTTGATGAATCTGCAGACCATACAAATATCCCACCAAGCTTCCCTTCACCTTATAACCTATTATACGCCTTAAAGAACCCGTCTTTTGGAGACAATCCACCACTTCCTTCAGTAATAAAGCTAGCCAAGATATTACCACCAATATAATCTGAGCTTTGTTTTTTAAAATAGTTTATAAACTGAGAGACAGTAGTCCCCTTATCGTACGCATAAAACTGGAAATTCACATAGTCTATAATATACCATAACTCTTCCAAAGAGCCATATAATGTCTCTGAACCTCATCGTCATCAAATGGCGCTATAGATGCAAACGAGATGACTCCCCTATTCTTGAGAGTTGTTATAAGCTTTCCGATACACTCAGCAAAAACTTTGCCCTCTGAATCTGAATGAAACTGCTCGTAGTCAATATCAATCCCATCCAAGTTATACTTTTGGATGATCTTAGTAAGCGAAGAAACAGCGTTGGAAACCCATGAATCAACCGACAAAGGACTAAAGTAACAGCTTTTCCCTCCATTCACAGTGGCACCACCTAAGCTTAAAGCTACTTTAACATTAGAATGTTGACTCTTGATCGAAGAGACTTGAGACGGGCCAAGATTATGTTTGTCCCAGAACACATTGAATTTGCCATTGGTTGGGGAGAATGGAGATGAAGTGGTGTAATCAATTGCAAAAGCAAGTATGTAATGGAATTCGACGTTTGGGTTGATGGGTACATCTGAAAATTTGACATTATTTTTTACCCCTCCAATGTATTCATGAAAAAGACCTGATCTTGGTCCAATAACTTGTTTTGATGCCATAGCTAAAAGACTTTTTAGGGCGAAAAGAATAATGAAAATTTTACAAAATCCCATTTTTAATCCAAAAGCATAGAAATACTCCGATAAATTACTGAGATATGGTCAAGTTTATATAGATGAAAGCTTGAGTGCGATTCATCTGTTAATATCGATCAAATTTATATTGATTATGTTCTAAGCTGCCGCTTTAAGTATAGAATGTCACATATCTACGGATATGTACAAGACAACAGAAAGTGTCACTGTCTTGCATTGTGATTGTTGTTTCAAGGTCTTTTATGTTACAAACCAAAAGATTCTTTTATCATGTTATGTTTGGTTTCTGCAGCTATTAGATCCTTTTCTTTCTTTAATATTAATTCACCACGTTGCAAGTCTACATAATGTTGGGTTTACTTCGTTCCAACAGGGTGAAGATAATCAATAGCCTAACTACGTACCAATGAATGGTTACCGGATATCTCTTGAAGTCGTGTAATCACTTTCCAAAGAAGATTATTCGACCTTATGCCTGGGTTAACACGAATACCTCCTTGGGATAAAACCAAGAGTTAGTTCTTGTTTTAGGCACAAATCAAGAACTCTGTGCGTGTAAGTGTTTCCTGTTTTCGTATGTCTCATCATGCAAAATATGATCACTATTTATAGTGATCCTATTCCTTAAGGAATGTAACTCCTAGTCAAAGGTATTAAGAGCATTAATCGGCCTATTAATCTCATAATTACCTTCATAAAGCATAGTGGTTACATGACCATAAACCTGGTCATCAAGTCAATATTCAACCCTCATTAACTGGTCAAAGAGGTTACAAAGACTTTGTGCATCACCAGGAGCAACGTCCTAACCAGGAGCAGCTTCCTAACCATGAGCAGCATCCTAACCAGGAGCAACTTCCTGACCAGGAGCAACTTCCTGACCAGGAGCAACTTCCTGACCAGGAGCAGCTTCCTACTGATATCACAACCACAATATTGAGTCTAGGGAGGTAAGGGACTTAATGGGTGTACACTCCGTACCTCCAAACCCATTTACAAGTATTACCCGTTCCCACAATTGCACTAAATTTCCAACAATCCTCCCCAATTTAGTACAATTCCTTTTTGCATGAAAATCAACTTTAGCAAAACCAGTGCATAAATGAAAATGTCTTGAGGATTGAATTTCCATCTTAGTACATCACTCCAAATATTCGAGAATCAGGGTGTTCTAAGAATTGAACCCTTCAACTACTTTGAACACCTGAAGATAACATACACCCAAGTTTTCAAACACTTAAAACGCTCCTGACACCATACAAGCCATGTGTCCATATCCAATTCATAAATGTTGTAAGAGCCAAAGTCCATGCTCCTTGAGGCGGCGAAACCTCAACATTTACATAGGTGGTTCCTCTTTAGTTCATGCTCCTGCTTAAGCACTTTTTCAAAGAAATTAACCATTAAGAAGTTTATAACTTCATCCTCATTTCAGCAGGTACAAGCACATCCTTGGGATGATATACATGTGCTTCAGTCCCCTGAATGTTCAGCTTTCCACATTGAACTCAGCTCCCAAGTTTCCTCAGGAGGGAGTTGGGTGTCCTAGCATTCAGTGACTAGAGTGGACTTTTAAACCCATCCCTTTACCAGACTTTATAACCAAGTCTCTAGCCAATCCCTTCGTCAAGTGATCAGCTAAGTTTTGTTGAGACCTCACAAACTCTATTGAAATCACCCCATTCGTGATCAACTCACGAATCATGCTATGTCTAACACCTAGGTGTCTAGACTTGCCATTGTACATCTGGCTATATGCCTTAGCCAATGTAGCTGCACTATCACAACGGATAGAAATGGGTGCCATAGGTTTGACCCACAATGGGAATCTCAAGAAGCAAGTTTCTCAACCATTCAGCCTCTTTACCAGCAGCTGCTAGAGCCACAAATTCAGATTCCATTGTTGAACCAGTAATGCAAGTTTGCTTCTTGGATGCCCAAGAAATTGCACCACCACCAAGAAGGAATACCCAGCCACTTGTGGATGAATTATCCTCAGTATTGCTGATCCAACTTGCATCAGTGTAACCTTCCAACACTGAAGGATATCCAGTATAAGACAAACAATAATCCATTGTTCCTTTCAAATACTTCAGTACCCTCTGAATTGCTTGCCAATGCTGAGTACCAGGATTACTAGTATACCTACTCAGTTTACCCACAGCAAATGCAATGTCAGGCCTAGTACTAGTCATGGCATACATCAAGCAACCAATAACCCTAGAATACTCAAGCTGGGAGACAGTCTGACCATTGTTAGGCATTAGTTTCTCACTTGTATCCGTAGGTGTACTTACTGGAGTACAATCAAAGTGATTGAATTTCTTCAGCACCTTCTCAATGTAATGAGACTGAGAAATTACAATACCATCACTTTCATGTTTAATCCTTATGCCAAGGATAACATCAGCCTTCCCCATGTCTTTCATGGAGAACTTTGATGACAAAAAATCTTTTGTCTGATCAACCTTAGCTTGGTCAGTACCAAAGATTAACATGTCATCAACATATAGGCAAATGATGACTCCTTTACCAGATTCATCAAATTTGCTATATACACATTTGTCAGCTTGGTTAAGTGAATAACCATTAGACAAAACCACTTCATCAAATTTCTGGTGCCATTGCTTAGGTGCCTGCTTCAGTCCATATAAGGACTTAATCAGTTTACACACCTTACCTTCATGACCAGGCATGATGAAGCCCTGAGGTTGGTTCATATAAACCTCCTCATCCAAGTCACCATTCAAGAATGCTGTCTTCACATCCATTTGATGAATAATCAGATTGTGAATACTTGCTAGAGCAATTAACATTCTTATGGTACTGATACGTGCTACTGGAGCATAAGTATCAAAATAGTCTATCCCTGAATTTTGTTTAAAGCCTTGAATGACTAGCCTTGCCTTGAACTTTTCAACAGTTCCATCTACCTTCATTTTCCTTTTGAAAATCCACTTGTTACCAAGTGGATTACAACCTGGAGGTAGATCAACCAACACCCAAGTGTTGTTGCCCATGATGGAGTCCATCTCATCATTTATTGCTTCTTTCCAGAAAGCAACATCCTGGGACTTCATTGCTTCATCAAATGTTTTGGGATCATCCTCAACATTAAAGCAATAGTAGTACTGGTCAGAGACCTCATCCCTTGTTCCTTCAACTAGGTATAGTTGAAATTCAGGCCCAAAATTCTTTGGAGTCCTATGCCTTGTGCTTCTTCTAAGCTCAGGCTCAGGTTGCTGAACCACAACCTCATCAGTGACCCTTTCAGGTTCCACTGAAACACCAGTGTCCTCAGCTCCTATAGGAGTCCTAAGGCTTGGTCTAGGGACTGATGAGAACCTAGTCTCATCAAAGTTAGCATCCCTTGATTCAATGATTGAGTTTATTGAAACTGAATCATTAGGTTCAATAACATAGAACCTATAAGCCTTGGAATGCTCAGCATATCCAACAAAGATGCATTCAATGCCTCTTTCACCCAAGGTTTTCACCTTTGGATCAGGGAGTATTACAACAGCCCTACAACCCCAAACTTTGAGGTAGTTCAAGTTTGGTTTCCTTTTAGTCCAGAGTTCATAAGGGGTAATCCTGTTCCTTTTATTAGGAACCCTATTTAATAAATAGCAAGCTGTTAACATAGCTTCTCCCCAAAACCCTTGACTCAGTCCTGAGTAGGACAACATGGAGTTAACCATCTCTTTTAGTACTCTATTTTTCCTTTATGATATACCATTTTGTTGTGGAGTATAGGAGGCAGTTGTTTCATGGATTATTCCAACAGACTGAAAAAACTGAGTATTCATGTACTCACCTCTCCTATCAGTCCTAAATCTTTTTATTTGGACTCCTTGTTGTAATTCAACTTCAGTTTTAAATACTTTAAATTTATCTAATGCTTCATCCTTAGTATGCAACAAATAGACATAACAAAACCTTGAAGCATCATCAATAAATGTTACCAAGTATTTCTTATTCCCTAATGAGGGAGTAGCATGCAAATCACATAGGTCACTATGGATTAGCTCCAAAACTGTAGTTACACGTTTTACATCCTGAAATGGTTTCTTAGTAATTTTATTAAGCATACAAGTGTGACACTTATCAGTGTCCATGTCAAAAGCTGGAATTAACCCATCCTTAGACATATCTTGCATCCTCTTATAGTGGACATGGCCTAGTCTAGCATGCCATAGTGATGAATCATTCAGTTTAGTGGTAGTCATCAGGACAGAATCAACATTTATACTAGAATCAATATTAAGCCTGAACATTTGATTACTCAAATAGCCAAAACCAATAAACACACCATGTTTAGATAAAACAAATTAGATTCAATCACTTGTTTATAACCACAATTATTCAAAACACTACTAGAAACCAAGTTCTTCCTAATATTAGGAACATGCAAAACATTAAACAAAGAAACAATCTTTCCAGAACTAAATTTAAGATGCCAAGTATTCCAAGAAGTTCATTGTATTGTTCCATGACTGGTCTTGAATCAGTCATTTTGTAATTTGTGAAATCACTCACAAGGAACTTCTTACTTGATGCATCCTCAGCCATATATTTGGCTTCCAAGGAATCCCATAGTTCTTTAGCAGATTCAACATTTTGGTAAATATCAAATAAAGAATCAGACATACCATTGAGTATTATGCCGCGACATACATAATCATCATTCTCCCATTTGCTCCTTTTCCTCAGTTCCTCCAAAGTAGCATCATCACCACCATCAGGAATGGGAGTGGTCAGCACGTACACCACGTTCATGGTAGAAAGAAGAAAGTGCATCTTCTTCTGCCATCTCCTAAAATCAACCCCTTCAAACTTGTCCAGTTTGGAGAAGTTAGCCACCATATGCTTCATTGCCGCCGCCATTGATTATCACAGAATAATCTTCTTTGATTGTTGGGGTTTACTTCGTTCCAACAGGGTGAAGATAATCAATAGCCTAACTACGTACCAATGAATGGTTACCGGATATCTCTTGAAGTCGTGTAATCACTTTCCAAAGAAGATTATTCGACCCTATGCCTGGGTTAACACGAATACCTCCTTGGGATAAAACCAAGAGTTAGTTCTTGTTTTAGGCACAAATCAAGAACTTTGTGCGTGTAAGTGTTTCCTGTTTTCGTATGTCTCATCATGCAAAATATGATCACTATTTATAGTGATCCTATTCCTTAAGGAATGTAACTCCTAGTCAAAGGTATTAAGAGCATTAATCGGCCTATTAATCTCATAATTACCTTCATAAAGCATAGTGGTTACATGACCATAAACCTGGTCATCAAGTCAATATTCAACCCTCATTAACTGGTCAAAGAGGTTACAAAGACTTTGTGCATCACCAGGAGCAACGTCCTAACCAGGAGCAGCTTCCTAACCATGAGCAGCATCCTAACCAGGAGCAACTTCCTGACCAGGAGCAACTTCCTGACCAGGAGCAGCTTCCTACTGATATCACAACCACTATATTGAGTCCAGGGAGGTAAGGGACTTAATGGGTGTACACTCCGTACCTCCAAACCCATTTACAAGTATTACCCGTTCCCACAATTGCACTAAATTTACAACACATAACTGTTTCTACTATGCTTCAAATATGATAGAATCACTTAAAGGTCGCAAGACGGGAGGGTTGTCCGGGCCAGATACATGACAAAACAGTTTTGGTTTTTTTTTTGGGTATGGGATTGCCCTGGTAAATTGTATTAAACACAGAAAAGTTAAGTACAATGGAATGTGGCTGAAGTACATCATTAACCTCAAGCAACCAACTTGAACTACCAACCAACAACAAGTTTGTGACATGCCACAAACCTAAAACCTACACATACAAAACAGTTTTGGGTTGAAATGGGCGGTACTGGTCAAAACGGTCTGCAGATAGAGTTGGGATGATTCTCAAACAATTTATTTGTCGCTAGTCCAAAAAACTATAACGACCCCGTTACAAATACCATACTAATACAACCTAAGTATTTAAATAAAAAGTTCTAAAAGGTTTTATGCACTAAGATTAGGCTTGGCACTTTCAAGTTTCAACCCATTTGAACATTTCAATTCGATTGAGGCATTCCATATATATAGAAATGACTCAAAATTGTCAACTATTGATACTATTAACCACCAGAACATAATAGATCAAGATAAATGCACTTTTGGGTTTATAAGAAAAAGAAGATCATGAAACAAGAAGAGACAAGCAAAGACAGATGCATTCTTGGGCAGATCGAAACGATTAAAACCTTTTTGCAAAGTGTATATTAGGACATGATTAAAACAAAACAGGCTTCAATTTATTAGCATTTATTCAACTTGTAAATGATATTTAGAACATATTTTTGGCTTACTAATCATAAGAAGATAAAATGTTAAACATTACCTACCATAACAGCAGCATAAGCACTCTTGCGCCACCTTAACTAATCTTGTGTTGATCACTTTCTAAGCAGTCTTCCAGAGATCTTTTCTATTTAACTGTTGTTTTCCTATTCTTGTTCATCGCCTCAATCTCCTACAACACTTCAATACCACCTACCTGCTCTTTGATCAGAATGGGCTTCTCTAAGTTTTTCATTATTCTTTTCACGCTACAAGCTCTTTTGATTCTGGCATCAGTCAAAGCTATGCGCCGAAATCAGACCCATTTCACGAATACATTGGAGCAAAATTCAATAATGTCAAATTTTCAGACGTGCCCATTGTTGAAGCAAATTTCCGGAGAAGCTTCTTCAGCCCTGATACCCAAAAAATAATTAAGAGCACCCAAATCTGTCATAGAAAACTCCCGATGTAAAGAAGCTTTAATCTGCTGTAACAAACGATCAGATGAAGCAGTGAGAACAATATTATCCACATACAGTAATAAAAACGTCGTATCATCACCGTGTCTGTATATAAATAAGGAGGAGTCACAACGACTAGGAGTAAACCCAACAGTAGTAATATAAGCAGCAAACCGCTTAAACGATGCCCGAGGTGCCTGCTTAAGGCCATAAAGAGACCGCTGCAATAAACAAACATGATCTGGATGCATAGAGTCTCGAAAACCTGGGCTGATGCATATAAACAGTCTCAGCTAAATCACCATGTAAAAAAGCATTCTTGACATCAAGCTGATGAACAGGCCAATGTCGAGAAATAGCTAAACTGAGTACAGTCCGAATTGTACCCGACTTAACAACTGGACTAAAAGTCTCATCAACATTAACACCCTCAACCTATGTACTACCATTGGCAACAAGACGTGCCTTATACCGACTAAGGGTTCCATCAGCCAAAAACTTATGGCGAAATAACCACATACACCGAACAATATTAGCACCAGCAGGCCGAGGTACACTAGTCCAAGTAATATTTTTAATAAGTGCATTATACTCATCATACATAGCATTTCGCCAATTAGGATCATTAAAGGCTTCTCTATAAGACCGAGGTAAAGGAGAAATAGTAGACACATGACCAACATAACGAGGATTAGGACGAGTAGTCCCGACACGAGAACGTGTGACCATGGGATGAGTTGACACGGTAGGTTGGTTATGAGTGGGAGCAGGTGCAGGAACGATTTGGGGTTCAGACTGAGGCGTAGGTGGTGTGGGAGGTGGAGGTGGTGTAGGAGGGGGAGGTGGTGTAGGAGGCGTAGGTGTTTCAAGTGGATGAGTAGGAGGAATTGGGTTTGAAATTTGAGTGATGGGAGTGGTGCGAATAATAGTGGAAATAAGATCATATGAATCGTCCAAAAAGTCGTAGGAAGGGGTGGCATTGGATTTGGTTGAAGGAAACGGAAGCACTGTTTCATCAAAGGTAACATGGCGAGAAATGATAATTTTATTAGTGGTGAGATCAAGACAACGATAACCAAAATGATTAGCAGCGTGTCCTAAAAATATGGAAGGAGTGGCCCGTGGTCCTAGTTTGTGATTAGTATCGATATGTGGATAACAAAGACACCCAAAAACTCGAAGGAAACTATAATCGGGTTTTGAACCAAACAAACGGGTAAAGGGTATCTCATTATCGATGGCACGTGAAGGTAAAATATTCAATAAATAAACAGCTATATTAAGCGCCTCAGTCCAATAATTGGGTGGTAAATGTGCTTGAAACAATAAGGTACGAATGAGATTATTTATTGTACGAATCATACGTTCAGATTTGCCATTTTGTTGTGAGGTGCAAGGACAAGAAAATCGAAACTGAATGCCGTTATTACTAAATAATTTATGAAAAGCATGATTATCAAATTCACCACCATGATCACACTGAAACGACTTAATTTCACACTTAAACTAAGTACGAACATAATTACGAGACAAATGAAATTTAGACAAAACATCAGATTTATTTAGTAACGGATAAACCCAAACAAACTGAGAATAATGATCCAGAAACAGAACATAGTACTTGAAACCAGAAAGACTCGGAATTGGGGATGTCCATAAATCCGAGTGAATAATATCAACACAGGAAGTAACAGAATGAGACGAACTAACAAATGGAAGCTTCACATGTTTACCAAGCTGACAAGCATGGCAAAGAATGGGAAGCTTCTCTTTATTACAAGAAATAGAATTACTAGACACAAGACGACGTAACACTTCACTTCCTGGATGTCCAAGTCGTTGATGCCACGTATACTGACTGGTAAGAAATGCATGAGGAATAGTGGAGGGCTTCGTAACAGGATAGAGATCGCCCGTGCTATCACATCGGAGGAGCACCGGTCGAGTTAGGAAGTCCTTCACAGAAAAACCAAAAGCGTGAAACTCAACGGTACAAGAATTATCACGGACAAACTGACGAACAGAAATTAAATTTTTGACAATATGAGGAGTGATCAAAACATTATTTAAACGAAGCGGACGAAAAGGAGTAGACAAAATGCTATGACCAGAGTTGGTGACGAGAATAAAACGCCCGTCACCAACTTCAATAGATGGGTAAATGCACATATTAAGAATATCACTAGGACAATGTACAGAACCACTAAGATGAGAACTCACACCTGTATCCATATTCCAAGTGCTAGCAGTGGGATCCTGAATGGTAGTGGCATTGAAAGCATGAGGCAAGACTGTCCCACCTGGCAAGAAACCGGAGCTAGGGGGACCATGAACCGAGCCCAAAACACCTCCAGACTGAGCATACATAAACCCTGGTGGAGCTGACCCAGTCAATACACCCTTCTGACCGCCCTGAGATGAAACCGGACCTGCCACAGAAGCAGGTGAACCCCCTTAAAATCCTCCTGTCAAATCCCCATTATGAACCCCTACTGACCGAACCCAGCCAACACCTGCGATTGACCCCCCGGAACACCGAACCCTGTCAAAACCCCATTGTGAACCCCCTGAAATCCAGCCCCTGTCAAAACCCCTTGATGAACCCCCTGATTACCGAACCCAGTCAAACCACCATGCTGGCCCATGGCAAAATTATTCATAGGCTGTGGAGAAAATACATTAGACGAGGGTCGCTCATGATACGCAACAGGAGGGTGAACAGTGGGAGAAGAAGAAGGTGAAAACCCCATTTTAGCTAAAAGAGATTGCAAGTAGTCCATGTCCAACCGTGAGAAACCCAACTTGCCCGAATTCGAACCAGAGGGAGACCTTCCATGAACACCATTATGTTGATATTTACAAGATTCCCCGAACCGACAAGACCCTTTACTGTTAAAAATAAAACACGGTTTGTTTAACTTGTCCGTAGAAGTGGTAGGGCGCCGAGAGGTAGTATTCGAATTCGCCAATAGCACCATGGGGGATGCGAAGGTAGCATCAACAAGGGAGTCGGAGACTTTCGCCTTCAGTCGCATCTCACGTGTTGTCAATAAAGAACGAACCGTTTTGAGATCGGGAAAAGGTTCCCGACTAACAATGACGGTTGAGATAACATCATACGTGAATGGCAAGCCCGCAAGAGCAAAAGAAACAAGATCATCATTGCTAAGGGGTGAGCCAAGACCATTCAAAACGAAAACAATGCAATCGATCTTCTGGAAATATGCATCAATAGTCAAGTCCCCAAGCTTCAAACTACGCAATTTTGCTTTCAACGCCAAGGCACGTGGGCGTTTGTTATCTTGGAAAATCGCCTCAAGATATGTCCATGCGTCCATGGTTGTGGTAGGGTTAAGAGTAACCAATCGTTTTTGGAGGGTGGAAAAGATCCACGAACGAACAATGAAGTCAATTTTGTACCACTCCGCATCCTTAGGTGGTGGTGGTGGAGGGGGTGGAGTGGTGGTGGTGGAAGAAGAAGGCGGGGGCTGTGGAAAAATGTGATCTAAGATGCCATAACCATGACAAAGTTGAGAAAAATAGTATACCCAAGACGTGTAATTCATCTCAGCAAGATCAAGCTTTTCGGGTACGAAAGTGGTCAAGTGATGCATCGCCATTAATTTATCAGACGGGTAAGAGCAGGCGCGGGAGGGGGAGTACTGTTGGTCATTGTGAGAGGTTGTGGTATGAGGGTGATATATAAGACGTGTGATATATAGCGGATTAGATGATGACACAGCAGCCAACAATCAAAGTACCGGTCGACACAAGCCGTCGACAACATACCGCAATCCAACTTTCGACACAATCTGTCGACAACAATGCGGTAAAGAGAACAACCGACACAACCGTCGACAACAGCCAACACAACTGTTGACAACGGAAACAAAAGCAGAACATAATAAAAAAGGGCGGAAACGTGGGATATGGGATCAAGCCGTGGTCTGTGATACCATGTAGGTGAGTGTATATTTAGTGAATTGAATGAATGATACAGATCCAAACCCTATGGTATATATAATACAAAACCCTAGACACATACAAAACCCTACATGGGCTATGTGCTAGACAATGGGCTAATCATAAAATACTGACTAACAGATCCTTCGGGTATCCTAAGGCTACTCCTTATAATGAAGCCTTGGATTGCTCCCTCAGAGTATCTTGTGGCTACTCCTTATTGTGAAGCCCTAGCTTCCTCCTTCAGAGTTCCCTAGTCTAGCCCTTAGTCCCTTAGGCTGAAATAAGAAAGAACACCGTTAGCTCGCCTCGGGGTTTGAATCAGAGACCAACTCCGGCGTGAGAGTAAGTATGTGATTCTAGTAAGTGATAATTTTAGAGAGAGAGAGTAAGTAGTGAAGTGTGTGTGAACTTAACCTTTGTTCCTGGAGGAACACCTCTTTGTATACTACTTGGAGGTGATTCCAAGACACACAAATTGTAGAGTCAAGATTGTCTTATAGGAGCAGCACCTGAGTAGCTGATGAGCACCAAGTCTGTCCTTCGTGGTCAGATTTGTCCTCATGCTCCTCTAGTACTCGTCGTGGTCCAGGCGTTTGCACCATTCGTACATTATCGTACCATGTAAGTCAGGTGTGATCGTCCTTCCTCCGATGGAGGCTATGCTCTATGTGTGTATGCCTAGCCTTATGTCTGGGTCTAGCCCTGTCTGGGTCTAGACCTGTCTGGGTCTAGCCCTGTCTGGGCCTAGCCCTGTCTGGGCCTAGTCCTGTCTGGGCCTAGTCCTGTCTGGGCCTAGCCCTGACTGGGTCTAGCCCTGTCTGGGTCTAGCCCTGTTTGGGTCTAGACCTGTCTGGGTCTAGCCCTATGTCTGATTCTAGCCTTATGTGTGCTCCTTGATAGGGCTCTACCTCTTGCCATTGTCTCTGGACTTAAAGTGACCTTCATCACCTTAGCTATTCCAGTGAGCTATTCTGGCTTGAGGTGGCTTTGGTCACGGAGCATTAGGAATTAGTTGTACTTGTCTTACTTTACGCACGGGATGAGACTATACCTCATCATGTCCCCACAGTCTAGTGTCAATTTATTTTTAAGTTGGTGCTAGACTCGATAGTGAAAAATATGCTCTTCCCATTCTGTGAGATGCTCCTTCACAGATAGGCTGGGGCTTTTTTTTAAATTTTTTTACGACTTTCGTCTTCTTCCTCCATTTGATGAAATATCTATGTCACCAATTTCACCTTTGATGAGCACAGCCCGATCAAACAAGTCAATTGGCTACTCCTTTTTTTTACGAGTTTCGTCTCTCGGCTGGGGTTGTGCTCGTCTGGGGTTGTGCTCGTCCGGCGCTGAGGCTTCGTCCGGAGGTGGGTTTTCCTCCGGAGGTGGATTTTCCTCCGGAGGTGGGGTTTCGTCCGGAGGTAGGGGTTCGTCCGGTGGGTTGGATCTCGATCGGAGGTGATTTTGTCCCGATCTTTGGTTCTCATCTAGAGTTAAGGGTCGCATCTGGTGGTGGGGTTTTGTCCGGCTTTGAGGTTTCGTCTGGCCAAAAAGGGCTCATCCGGTTTTAAGGTTTCGTCTGGTTTTGAGGGCTCATATGGTTTCAAGGCTCCTCCGGCTTTGAGCTCCTCCGGTTTTTGAGCTCCTCCGGATTTTTGAGCTCCTCCAGTTTTTTGAGCTCCTCCGGCTTTGTGAGCTCCTCCGGTTTTTTGAGCTCCTTCGGTTTTTTGAGCTCCTCCGGCTTTGTGAGCTCCTCCGGTTTTTTGAGCTCCTCCGACTTTGTGCTCCTCATGCTTTGGGCTCCTCCTACTTTGGGCTCCTCCAGTCTTTGGCTAGTCCAGATATTTGGCTAGTCAGTATATTTGGCTAGTCAGAATATTTGGCTAATCCGGATATTTGGCTAGTTCGGATTTTCATTCAAAGGTTATAAAATCCCACATGAAGGATGTAGTTTTTTCGCTAGCTAGATATGATATCTAAGCTCATCATGTCTCGCCAGTCTAGCATTTGTAATCCTTAACTGTGAGTGCTAGACTCTAACTATGTCTCATGCCTCTTATTATAACTTCCACTAAACCTGGTGTAGGAGAAGAGCACACCTTGCATCCTTCTCCTCTTATGGTTATGTATTTACGATTTTCGAGTTCACGCTTCTCCTTGACCATTCCACTTTATGGGGGAGACGAGAAGAGTATCCATTTGGCTGGGATTCCCACATGGTAACTCACACCTTGTTTTGGTGATGAGTTATACGCCTACCTTGGAGCGGGTTGGTGATCATACCATGATGCCAATCCCTAGGAGTACCAGCATTCCTCCAACTACCGACGGACAGATTGCTGTTACTCGTCTTGATCCTAAGGTGCTTATAAAGGCAAAGAGTGTTGCGAAGCGAAATACCTCTACTTCAGCAGGTGTCTCCACCGGTGTAGCTAAGAAGAGCAAGATGAGTAAGAAGAAATCTAGGACAAGGTCTAGGGATCAGGGATCTGAGAGTGATTCTTAACCAGCTGGTGGTGCTGATGCTACTATGACTTTATTGTTAACTTTCCATCATATGTATGATGGCCTTTTGTTTGCATGTGTGCTTGACTATTATATGATGTGTAATGACAGCATCTTTTCATGATGACTTGTGCTTTAACTTGGGTATTATTTGACTGGATAGTGTCTATTGCTAGCACATGTTTTGTACTAAATCCAGTCACTCTTACCTAGCCATCAAAGTACCAAACTTACTGAATCAAGGTTTAGAATGTGTTATGCGTGACTCATATTTTATTGCTTTAGCATGATCACAAGTGCCTATGATGATGTTTTAGCCTTATTGATGAGTCTAGCAGGTTACCTTCCATTTTTCCTTATTCACTTAATTTTGATTTTCATTCATGTGATGTAGGTGTAGCATTTGCCTTGTAGGTTCATGCTACTCCTCCTCCTCTTAGGTGTAGCTATTCACCAGAGGGTAAATTTTCGTGAGAAAGGTAGGAAGGTTTGTTCCTATCTTTCTAATACGGAGTCAATTTGCAAAGGTTGCTCAGCCTAACCGTCATGGTACCAGTTTCACCATGGGGGACTAATTGGTAGGCGTCACCCTCTTCGACCGGAGGTAGTGAACCGCCCGTCGTCGTGTGTTTCAATTTATAGCATAGTATCTTAAACATATAGTCTTAATAGAAAATATGAGGAAAATTTTGCTTCATTCATATCATGAGAGAAGAAACAATATATTGGGTTAAACTAGGATCATCTCTGGAGCAAGTCTTATACTTTGAAAATTGCTCCTCCAGAAGAAAATACATGATAATTGGGATAAACTTAGTCAGTGCCTTACATGTAGCACTTACGGAGGTTGCTAGCGTATCAAGTCCTAGGTATCTCAACCATCATGTTAAACTTTGGGGTTTCAATTGAGTGCTCATTCAACACTTCCAAAAGTGTTTTTTATAGACAAGTGATCAAACTCAATTGTTGCTAGTTTGCTGAGGGCATTAGCCTTATTAGCCTGACCCCTTAACATCCTTCACTAGATGAGCCAACCTTCCTGAGGTCACTGCCTCTTCAATCTGCTTCTTGAGACAATAACAATTATTTGTGTTATGGCCTCGATATTGGTGGTAGTTACAAAAATTGTTCATGTTTTGTTTTTTTGGAGTCCCTACCATCGGAGGTGGTGGTGGAAAGTTCAAATATCTCATAGAGAGGTCTCTTCCGGGGTTTTCGTCAGAGGTGTAAAGCCATCTTTTCTAGCGGAAGGAGCACCGTTCCCTCTAGGGGAATCCATGCTTTCATGACTCCTGTTACTAGACTCACTCTGATTCTCAGACCAACCACCCTCCTCAGTGCCTTTTTCCCAGTTAGGGGATCTACTTACTATTGTGGTATTAGCAACTGCCTCTCCTCTTATAAAGGATCCAACTCTCTCCCACATCTCATCCACTGTCTTTGGAATCTTGTCATTGAGTTTCTTTGCTAACTCTGGATGACTATGACCATGCATAAACACAGAGATCCTTAAAACTGGAGGTACACCTTTGATGTGTGAACTTTCATCCTTGAAGCGATCCATGAATTCTTGAAGTCCTTCGTCGTGCATTCGCTTAATCCCGTGTATCTCAGTTGAATCTTTGCCATATCTCTTCTATTGCGAGAATTCTTCTAGGAATTTGTTACTTAGCTCTTCAAATCCATTCACACTTTTCGGGTCTAGGCTATCAAACCAATTTCTAGCAGAGCCACTCAAGGTCTGGCGAAACATTTTGCACCACACCGGCATAGGCCACTCTTCTTGCTCAGCCGCGGTAGAGAAAATACTAAGATGATCTTCCGGATCCTTATTTCTATCATACACCATAACATTTTTTGGGAGCTTGGATCGCCTATGATATCTAAAACGTGTGATTATAGAAGTGAAGGGCAATGGCTTGGGTCGCCTGTAAGGCTTGCTTAAATCTTCTGAGTCACTTCCATGCATTGACTCATACACAGACTCCCTTGACTTCTTTTGAGAGGCCCTTGCTGACCTAGACTTCGATTTAGCACTCTAAGCCTTAGATTTGCTGCGTGCTTTTGTCCTGACCGAGCGATAGGATTTGAAGGTAGCCTTTTTTCTCGAAACACTCCCGTGGTGTCTTCGAGCAGATCGAGACCTACCTCGACTCCTTAGCCTGGATGAGTCGTCTGAGGAGTATCCTCTTTTTTCCTTCACTGAAGAAATCCTTTGGGAGTCCTCAGGATCTACTTCTACCTCATTGTTGAAGAGCCTTCGAGGAATTACTTTCTCGTGATTTTGCTCATCAAGTTCCTTTATCATGGTTCTCAATGTTTCAATGTTCTCTTTGACATATGCTGGGTAAGATGTTCCCGAACAGGTCTGGCGGGAGTTAGGGTTACCTCCGGAGGAGCCCTATCAGTCCCAAGTGCCCCAGTGTTCAGGTGTGTGCCTTCCCCCAGTCTAAGACCTTTAACACCGTCTCCCATTGCTTAGTTTTTGGTAGATTGGTATTCCTTGTCCCACGGATGGCGCCAGATGTTGAAACAAATTTTTGGAGAAGCTTCTTCAGCCATGATCCTTTGGGTATGCTAAGGCTACTCCTTATAATGAAGCCTTGGCTTGCTCCCTCAGAGTATCTTGTGGCTACTCCTTCTTGTGAAGCCCTAGCTTCCTCTTTCAGAGTTCCCTAGTCTAGCCCTTAGTCCCTTAGGCTGAAATAAGAAAGAACACCATTAGCTCGCCTCGGGGTTTGAATCCGTGACCAAATCCGGCGTGAGAGTAAGTATGTGATTCTAGTAAGTGATAATTCTAGAGAGAGAGAGTAAGTAGTGAAGTGTGTGTGTGAACTTAACCTTTGTTCCTGGAGGAACACTTCTTTATATACTACTTGGAGGTGACTCCAAGACACACAAATTGTGGAGTCAAGATTGTCTTGTAGGAGCAGCGCCTGAGTAGCTGATGAGCACCAGGTCTGTCCTTCATGGTCAGAGTTATCCTCATGCTCCTCTAGTACTCGTCGTGGTCCAGGCGTCTGCACCATTCGTACATTATCGTACCCTGTAAGTCAGATGTGATCATCCTTCCTCCGATGGAGGCTATTCTCTATGTGTGTATGCCTTGCCTTATGTCTGGGTCTAGCCCTGTCTGGGTATAGCCCTGTCTGGGTCTAGCCTTGTTTGGGTCTAGCCCTGTCTAGGTCTAGCTCTGTCTGGGTCTAGCCATGTCTGGGTCTAGCCCTACTTGTCTAGGTCTAGCCCTGTCTGGGCCTAGTCCTATCTGGGTCTAGCCCTGTGTGGGTCTAGCCCTGTCTAGGTCTAGCCCTGTCTGGGTCTAGCCCTATGTCTGAGTCTAGCCTTATGTCTACTCCTTGATAGGGCTCTACCTCTTGCCATTGTCTCTGGACCTAAAGTGACCTTCATCACCTTAGCTATTCCAGTGAGTTGTTCTGGCTTGACGTGGTTTTGGTCGTGGACCATTAAGAATTAGTTGTACTTGTCTCACTTTAAGCACGGGGGTGAGACTATACCTCATCACCCATCAATCCAAACATCGAATTCCACTACTTACTTAATCGACTACACCTCTTCGTCTCCTGCCTCACCAACAAATGGAAATTTCAATGTGTTTTTGGGACAGTGATAATCTCAGCTCTTTACAGGTGTCATCAATCAAAAGCCAACATTCTAGCATCAAAGTTGGTTTGAGCTTTGGTGGTGACAGTGTGAATGGTGGAAGATGTTACTTTAGTCCTTCTTTAGTTGATTCGTGGGTTTCAAACGCTGTTTCTTCACTCACTAAGATCATCCAAGAGTATAACTTAGATGGGATTGATATCGACTATGAGCATTTCCATGCGGATCCTAAAATGTTTGCTGAGTGCATTGGGAAACTTATAACAACTCTTAAGAACAACGGTGTCATCTCATTTGCGTCTATAGATCCATTTGATGATGATGATGTCCAAAGTCACTATATCGCTCTTTGGAAAAGTTATGGTCATGTCATAGACTATGACAATTTTCAGTTTTATGCGTATGATGCAGGGACGATAGTTTCTCAGTTTATGAACTATTTTTAGACCCAAAGCTCGAATTATGAAGGAGGTAGTATCTTGGCTAGCTTCAGCAGTGAAGGAAGTGGAGGTTTATCACCAGAAAACGGGTTTTTACCGCATGTAACAGGCTTAGGAGCCAAGGGAAACTCGGTGGTATCTTTATATGGTCTGCAGAAGATTCAAAGGCTTCAGGTTTCAAATACGAGAAGCAATCGCAGGCGTTGTTGGCTTCCCCTCGTTAGTGTATAACATGTCGTGTTTATTGATATTTATGGCTGTAAGTAATGAAATACTTATATAATATTCTATATTTCTGTGTGAATGACTAGAAGTAAAACTCATGTATAAAACATAAAAATCTTATAATTTGATTCAGTATAAACTGAACAGTGTATGTGAATCTTCAAGATTAGAGGCAGATAGTGCTAATTGCTCATTCCTCAAAGAAATGACAGGACTGACTGCGTAACTGTGAATGATTAATAATACTGAATCATTTAGATGCTTTCTATAAAATAAAAAGGGGGTTAAATGAAAATTAGTGCCAAGTGTTTAGACCCGAACCCGTTACCCAACCTGCCCATTCCACAATGTCAATATATAGATTATAGGATACATAATTCACAGTGTGATCGACTTACCTAGACAAGGGGAAATGTGGGTGAGTTTTGTCTTGAATTCTGAAGAAGATCCGCGTAATGTTGCCAGAAACTGTATGAACGGAGCCAAATGTAGAACACAAAATCCATGCTAGAACAAGTGACATAAGGAAAGGATCCAAGTGACATAAGATCTCACATAGAATCTCTATCTGTTATATAAATGATTTATAATGACAATTAAATGTGCAAATTTGTTCAATATACAAATAATGTTAAAATTCATCAACCTTGCTCATGAATGATTTGGAATTAGTTTGTCAGGCTCAAAATCGGATTCATAAACTAATAAGTCACAATCCTCAAAAATACAAGTCAATAGCTCGGGGTTTTACATATTCCTAAAGCTAAAATGGCTAATTTAAGTGTGTAACATATTTTTATGCCTAGATTGCCATGACAGACATGCCTGCAATCAGGTACCTAAAAACACCACGACATAAGCAATTCAGGTCCGTCTCGTGGTTTTTGGTGGCCCTGTGCCATACCAGAAAGTAGGCCCCTTTACACCTAAAATCTCTAAAAAATGTAAAACTCCATCAAAGAGAAATGACGAAGAACTGAATTCTAAATTTAATAGCACGATTGTTATAAGCAGATTGTCTGTTGTTATTCCTCATACTCCTGTTAATCACTTACCTTTTGATTAGAATAAGGATAATTGAGTTAAATATGATAAACAAAAGTATTTATTACTAATATTAACTGAGAGTAGAAGATCAAAACATGCATTTTGGGCCGTGTATATTTTGAATACGTATATATGCAATGGACCAGGAAATATGATTTCCAATCTTTTACAAAATACCCAAAACATCAAAAAATAGCAGAATAGAAAAAGAGATTTCGATTCGTTTGTTGATGAGGCGGCACCCGGATTTGAACTGGGGAAAAAGGGATTTGCAGTCCCTCGCCTTACTACTCGGCCATGCCGCCAAAACTATACACATACACAATTACATAATAGGATCAAAATTTCCCTTTTTGAGTTGGATTAGTAAACCTAAGTTTATTGTACTTGCATCCCTTTTTAATCATTTTTTCTAAATAAAAAAAATTAAAAAAGAAAGCGTTTTTCCCCTTTTTATTGTATTTGATCTGCCCCTTCGATTGATTGTATAGTATCTCAAAACACACAAACTTCCACTCACTTTTATATTGAAATTATATTATATTATACTCTATTTTCACTCAAAAAGCCTAAATTTATGGGAAGTGGGGTCCTGTTGTAACACCCTATTTTGGTAAATAGAATGTCACGCGTGATTATGGCGTGTCATCAAAGCATACAAGGTAAATGTCTTAAAAACATTAAATGACCATGAATGGAAATACCGGAAACAAACATCGGTAGTCCAAGTATAAGCTCATCACACACAAACATAAGTACTGTAAGGAAAAGGACTAAACAATGTCCAAAGAAATAAGTAGCAAAATGTATGATGAAATGCATAAAGTAGAGAAGGCTTGATAGCTTCCAATCCATATGCATGTACACTTAAAATCTACGAGCGCCCTTGAGTACCTGTTGTTTGGGAACATGAAAGGAAAACGGCTGAGCATAACGCTCAGTGCACGGATATACAAGTATAACATGGAATAACATAAGCATAAAGACTAATGCCAGCGGAAATGTATAAGTCCTAAGTAACCTGGGACATGTTCATAAAACTGGTTTTATAGTTTGAAAAGACTTATGTTTTTATGTAAAATCTATATTAATTAGCCAATGGCCCATATAGGTCATGAGGTTCCACCGTGCAATGAATACTTGGAGGGGAGACCTCGTCATGCAATTAGAGGGGTTGCCTCTAATTAAATAGTCTGGGTAGGAGGGATCAACTCCTAGTGAAGGATGCAAGGCACACACCGCATTCACTCTAGTATTACTTGTAAACATGTAACTAGGATGCACCCATACTCCCCACATGATAATATAATATAATGCCCAAAACTGTAAAAGGACGCTACGAGCACTCACTTTGTTGTGGGGAAGTCATAACGTTGGTGCCACTAGTGTTATGGTTATGGTACCTCCATAACTAGGTGACACTGGTCATGCATGTATATGGCTTAGGCTCTTAAACTAACATAAGTAATCAAACATATAAAACAATACTGGGAAAACAGTTGGCTGCAAACGGGGAATCCTAATAAGGAAAGAATGTCCATACTGAAAGGACGGTAAATCCGTACCTTATGTCAAATGGAAGTCCTACTATGATCTCACTAATGCTACATAAATAGGGGACATGTATAAGTATTCTGTTTACTGAGTACTTAACTGATTATATCGTGTCTTAGCTTGTTTTATATGTTCTTGTCCTGTTTTACTGATTTTAAGGTTATGTTGTGTTTAACATGTATTCTATGTATTCTGATTAAGTATTACTTGTATTTCTTGTATTATTATTCTTGTTGTGTATTAATAAGTAACTTTCTAAAAATAGCAGGTTTCCTAAAATAGAAAGTTTCCAAAAATAGAAAGTTTCCAAAAATAGAAAGTTTCCAAAAATAGATTAATGTTTAAAAATATTCTAAAAATAGAAAGTTTCCAAAAAATAGTAAGTTTCCTGAAATAGAAAGTTTCTATATTTAGAAATAAGCTGAATTAATAAGCTAATAATATAAGCATAAGTTTACTGTTTAAATAACATAAGTCATGTGATTATTAGTATAGTTTATTAATAATATCATGTTAATTGAATAAACTATAGGTTATATGATTTAATTAAATATAAGCATGATTTAATTAAATTAAGGTGTATAAAATACTTAGGTTAAACATGTATTAATATTATATTAATTATAACCTAAGTCATGTTTATTAATTAATTATATTCCATGTCTTAAATAATTAATTAATACTATAGTATAAATTAAATAAATACAATACTTAGGTTAAAACATGTATTATTTCATAAATAATAATTAACCTAAGTCCATGTTAAATTAAATTAATTATTTGTCATGTCTTAATTAATTTAATTCTCTTGTTAAAATAATATACTTGTAAAAAATAAATACTTGTAAAAGTTAGTCATGAATCAGACCCGTGTTTTTAATTTAGACATAATGTGAACCGGACCGAAAACCCCATGAACCAGACCAAAACAAACACATCCTAACAGTGGCTATCCGGTATAACCGGTTACCACTGCTCTTGCAACATTACCACCGTTCCAGCCGGTGGTTCCCCCTGCTTGACTAAAACCGCCACCGACTTAAGCCGGTGGTGGTGGCTGCTGCTGCCGAGACCCATATAAACCAAAGGGTACCCCGGCACAAGTCGGGGTCCCTTGGTTCCTTGTTGACGAGACCACCACAGCCCCACCGAGACCATAGGGTCTCGGTCGATGGTGATTCGAAGACCACCGAGAGCTTCGGCTCTCGGTTCCTTTACGTCGGTCGAACCAGACCAAGCCAAACACCCTTTTATTTTCCCCCATGATTAATTTAACATGTTACATTCTTATTTTAATATTCCCATGATTACATGTTCTTAATTAATTAAAAGAATCAAAAGAAAAAAAAGATTACACATTACCGAATACGTGAAACAAAAGGAGGTTAATAACACGAACACAATCACTAGAATTTAATCAACCAAGATCAACAACCACCCTCTTGTGGAGCTCCTTAGGCCAGCAGCAAAAGAGAGAAAAAGGAGGCTAGGGTTTTTAATTTTTAATAAAAACTCTGTTAAATGAAAAGGGTGAAACCCTTTTGTTTATTTTAGTCAAAACCAAACATGGGCTTGGCCCTCTGGTACCTTTGGTGTCCGCGGCATATGGGGACCACAAGGGGAAACCCAAAGTTTTCCCGTGTCTAATATTTTACGTGTTCATATGTTCGTGTTTTTGTGTTATGTTATACTTAATTATTCGTGTTATAGATAAATACTTGTTCGTAACGATATTTATCGTATTAAAATACGTAAGTACGTAATTACATGTTCGTGATTTTTACGTTCATGATTTCATGTTCGTGATTATAATTATTATTGTTAATAATTATCGTGTACTATCACGTACTTACTACTTATCACGTAATAACACATACGTAATTTCTGTAATTAATAATCGTGACACATGTTCGTGCTATAAAAGGAAAGTTTTTATATGTACGTACGTTTACTAAGTGTACTGTTCATGGTAAAAGCATGTTGGTTTTACAACTCTTTCCCCCTAAAAAGAATAATTCGTCCCCAAATTATAGATAAAGTAAACTAAAAGAGGAACATACCCGAATTTAAAACTTGAAGTGAGGGTAAGAAGCCCGGATAGACTCCTCTGTTTCCCAAGTGGCTTCCTGCTCGGTATGATCCCTCCAAAGGATTTTGACGAATGGAATCGTCTTCTTCCTCATGACTCGTTCTTGTCTGTCAAGAACTCACTCGGGTTCCTCTATGAAGGTAAGATCTTCACGAATCTGTTCCAGTGGATACTGAACCATGTGAAGGGGATGATAATTGTACCCTCTAAGTAAGGACACGTGGAAAACGTCATGAACATGAGAAAGCTGCGTAGGTAACGCTAAGCGATAAGATACTTCACCGACTCGCTCGATGAAATCAAACGGTCCGATGAATCGAGGACTGAGTTTCCCTTTGATTCTAAAATGTCTAACACCACATGCCGGTGATACCTTAAAAAGACATTATCTCCTACGTTGAAATGTAAGTCCCTACGATACTTATCGGCATAACTCTTCTGATGTACGCGAGCTTCCTGTAATTTCTACTTAGCTACAACGACCTTCTCGTTGGTCAACTCTATCATCTCCGGTTCTTCAAGTGTTCGCTCACCAACCTAATCCCAGCAGACTGGGGCGCGACACTTCCTGCCATACAAGATCTCAAATTGTGCACACTTAATGTTGGCGTGCCAACTATTGTTGTATGCAAACTCTACTAAACATATATAATCATCCCAATCTCCTGTCCACTCCAATGCACATGATCGGAGCAAGTCTTCTAATGTATAAATAGTTCGCTTCGATTGTCCGTCTGTTTAAGGATGAAATGCCGTGCAAAGCTTAAGTTTTGTACCCCAAGCTTTCTACAGACTTCTCCAAAATCGCGAAGTGAACCAAGGATCTCTGTCCGAGACGATACTGGATGGAGCACCATGAAGTCTCATGATCTCCTTATTGTAAGTATCGGCGAGTTTGCTGACCGGATCTTCCTTGCGAATCGGTAAGAAATAAGCTGACTTAGTAAGTCGATCAACGATAACCCAAATCGCATCATGCCTCCTCTTTGTCTGCAGAAGACCGGTAACAAAAGTCATGGTGATCTTGTCCCACTTCCACTCTGGAATGTCTAACGGTTGTAGTAGACCACTAGACCGCTGATGCTCGATCTTAACCTGCTGGCAGGCAAGACATTTAGAGACATAAGTAGCAACATCTTGTTTCATACCACTCCACCAAAAGTACTGCTTGATGTCGAGGTACATCTTGGTCGAACCAGGATGGATGGAGAATGGGGAGCTATGAGCTTCAGCCAATAACGCTTCCCTGAGTGTAAGATCATCAGGAACACAAAGTATGGTGCCCTGCCATAAGATACCGTCGTCATCCAACCGAAACTCCGTCTGCTGATCCAAGTTCTGAATGATCACCCAAATTTCACCATCATCCTTCTGAGCTTCCTTAATCCTAGAGAGCAATTCAGCTTCCACTCTAAGATTGGCTCAGTAACCGTGTTGTCCACGTACCATGATCTCAATGTCTAGTCGCTCCAAGTCTCTTATAATCTCTTCCTTAATCTTAATGCCGTTGATCATACCGGACTTCCTACTAAGTGCATCTGCCACTACATTCGCCTTGTCAGGATGATACTGCAGATTAATGTCATAATCTTTCAACAGCTCTAACCATCTTCTCTGTCTCATGTTCAGTTCATGTTGAGTAAAGATGTATTTCAGGCTCTTGTGATCTGTGATGATATCACACGATTCTCCATACAAGTAGTGCTTCCATATCTTCAATGCAAACACGACTGCTGCAAGTTCCAAGTCATGCGTAGGGTAGTTCTCCTCATAAGGATTAAGCTGTCGTGAAGCATACGCGATCACCTTCCCATGTTGCATGAGAACACAACCAAGTCCCTTCCCTGAAGCATCACTGTAGATTTGAAATCCACCTGTACCAGATGGGAGAGTAAGAATCGGTGCAGATACAAGCCTCTACTTTAGGTCTTCAAAGCTCCTATCTCTTTCTTCAGTCCAAACGAATTTCTCCCCTTTCCGCATTAGTTTGGTCAATGGTAGTGCTAAACGGGAAACGTTCTCTACGAACCTACGGTAGTAACCAGCTAAGCCTAAGAAACTGCGAACTTCAGTCGCTGATGTCAGTCTTGGCCACTTGGTAATAGCCTCAACCTTTGCTGGGTCTATGGTTATTCCTTCTGCTGATACAACGTGGCCTAGGAACGCCACCTTGTCTAACCAGAACTCACACTTGGAGAATTTAGCATACAACTGCTTCTGGCGAAGTATCTGTAGTACAGTACGAAGATGGTCTTCGTGTTCCTCCTTTGACTTAGAGAAAATCGGAATGTCGTCAATGAAGACAATGACGAACTTGTCCAGGAACTCATGAAAGATACGGTTCATCAAATCCATGAAAACAGGGTAAGGCCAAATGGCATGACTACGAATTCGTAGTGCCCATAACGTGTACGAAAAGCAGTCTTGGCGATGTCCTGCTCTTTAACATGTAACTGATGATAGCCCGACCTTAGATCAATCTTGGAGAAATGTTTGGCCCCTTGGAGTTGGTCAAACAAGTCATCAATGCGTGGCAATGGATATCTATTCCTGATGGTGATCTTGTTAAGCTTACGATAATCTATGTAGAGACGCATACTGCCGTCCTTCTTCTTTATGAATAGAACAGGTGCGCCCCATAGAGAAGCACTAGGTCGAATGAAACCGCGTTCCAACAGTTCCTGCAGTTGTTCCTTTAACTCCTTCAGCTCTATGGGAGCCATGCGATAAGGAGCCTTAGAAATTGGCTCAACTCCCGGGATGAGCTCAATATTAAACTCCACTTCACGAGCAGGTGGTATGCCCAGGAGTTCTTCTGGAAACACGTTTGGGAATTCTGACACGATCGGCTGATTCTGGATAGATGGAGATTCACCCTCCAGATCATGAACAGTAGGTAGATAGCCCTCGCAACCATGTGCCAGTAGTGCACGTGCTTGTAAGGTTGAAATTATTTGTACAGACCTTCCGGGTACGAAACCGTTGTGAATGTACTCTGGTGCATTTATATCACCGAATATGACCCGATATGAATGGCAATCAATGGTGGCGTGATGTTTGGATAGCCAGTCCATGCCCAATATCATGTCATGGTCGCACATATCCAATGGAAGTGCGTCAACTGGACGAATCTTGTCGCCAAACTCTAGGGGAAGACTCTTGTACCCATGGGTTATGCGTATAGAGTCTCTTAAGGGCGTGGAAATGTTTAATACATTCTCTAATGGCATAGGGTATATCCTAAAATTCTTGGCATAAGCAGTAGAAATGACCGAATGAGTAGCCCCGTGTCAAATAAAACACACGCAGCTTGACCATACATATACAAGATTCCAGTTATGATACCTGTAGACTTGTTGGCCTGATCACGAGAAGTCGTGTACACCCGCCCAATAGTAGGAGGTGGCTTGGAGTCGGCATGTCCAGATGTGCCCTCTATCTCACCCTTGCGGCAGTCCTTCATGCGATGACCAGTAAGGCCACACTTGAAGCAAGCATCGCTGTCGCGGAGACATGGCCCTGGGTGCCTACTGTTGCAGGTAGTGCAGAGAGGGTGAGTATACCCTCCAACAGGTGCCCTTGCTGGCTGGGAGCCTGTTCAGAAAAGTACACATGAGACATTGTTTATGGGTACAAATAGGACAATGCAGAAAATCGCAAGACATAGTACCAGTGATAGCTGTATGGTTGGGCTGTGAACCTCTGTGGTACTTAATAAGTGTGTAAACACTTATCCTTTTGCCACTAAAATCAAGGAAAAACAAGACCTAATCATGTGTTTTATATCGTTAAAGTCGGAATTACGCGTGGTTTTGTGTTTTTGTGTTAAAATAGGTACAAATGATCAAAAGAAGAGAAAACACGGGATTTCACGGTCAAAAGTTGAAGAAAAGTCCAAAAAGAGACGAAGACAAAGTCAAAGACCAAAAGTATGCCCAAGTTCACAAAAACCGGCTAAACCGACACGGTTTTGAAGAAATGATCAAAGAAAGCCGAAATCGAGCTCGATTTAGTGAATTTAATTATTTACGAGAATTTCGGGCCAAGTGGGTCCCACAATTGGGTATTGGGCCTAAATGCCCAATAAACATTTGTCTTTATCAATTTAAATGGATTAAGAATCATTTGGGCCCCAAGTCCATTTTACATGTTAAAGAGACGAAAGAGGTTAGTTTGGGCCAAAGCCCAGTCACAATTCAAAGGAAACGAATGAAATGACTTTTCATTTTTGCTTGGTCAACAAACCGGTCAACCTAACACCATTTTCACCCCACAAACGTTTTTAAATAAACGTTTTGTTTATCCCAACTCCTCACAAAGTAATACACACGTGTATCCCTCAACATCCTCACACAATAAATAAATAAAATTATTTACCCCATTTACTCTGATTTCGATATAAACAAGAAAAAACCTACATTCACTTTTGTCCTCCCGTCTTCCCCAACACAACCATTTTTTTACTTTTACACAAACCCTAAAAATCCTACACCAAAATTGCACTATTAATTTTGGGGCTTTTACCCTCATGAATTAATTCACTCGAATCCACTTCAATCCCCCCAAGAATCGGAGATTGTGGTCCTATCTCTCTCCCTGACGTGGCATCAAATCCTTGTTTTGATTGGTGGAAACAATTCACTCCTCAAATCCTCCCATCACAATAATACACGCTGGCGATCTGTGGCTCTAGATGGATTCTCAATCGTTTGATTAGAAGAAAAGAGAGAGAAAGAAGAAAAGAAGAAATGAACGGTGATGATTCAAGAACTTGGGCTCCAAGTTTAGGGTTTTCTCTATAAAAACCCATTTATTGTAATTCATTAGCATACCTTTCTTTATTTTTAATTTTTCTGTAAATTAGGTTTTAGATTTAATCTTGTATTTTTTTTTATTTTCAGCAAATGTATTTTTTTGATTTTTAATTAAAGAAAAGTTAATTTTATTTTAATTCTTTTAATTTTCAGCAAGTTTAATTTCTGTCAATTTATTTATCTTTATTGAATCTGCCTTTAATTTTTTAATGTTACTGTTCGTGAGTTATTAATATAAAAAAGATTAAAAAAAATTAAAAAATATATATAAAAAAAAATTACTGTTCGTGGTTCAAGCTCAATTGTTCGGTTCAATTCATTTGGTTCGAAGGTATTTGCGTGTTTCGGTTACTGTTGATATATTTGGTTGGATTCGAGATGGTGACGACGGTGGTATTTGTTTGATTTTGATAAGACGGCTCAGCGCCGTGTCTTCGCCACAACGGATTCTCCAAAAGGTGTTATTCTCTTTTAATGTTCTTGTTAAGTTTTATTTTATGCTTAAATCTGTTTATGTTTATTTGTTTGATCTGCTAGTTAGTTTTAACTGCTTATGTTACTGTTTGAATATTGATCTGCTAGTTAGGATTATTTAGATCTGCTAGTTAGGATTAATGAAAAGTTACTGTTTATTTGTTTGATCTGCTAGTTAAGTTTATTTGGATCTGCTTAATATTTGTTTTTGGTGAGTATTAGCTTGCTTGATAAATCTGTTTCGAGTTTTAGTAGTGTTTGATGAGCTTATTTTATTTTCGATTATTCAGTAAGTTAGATCTGTTGGTTTGCTTATTATTTAAGTTCCTTTTTGTCTGTTTTTACTTTTAGCTTAAGGTTTAGTATGCTTAGTGTCTGAAAATTGGTTTTGTTTAAGCTGTAGGTTTATATTTGCTTATTCAGTTTTTAGCTTTAGCTTATCTAATTTGTTTAGCTTATTTTTACTTGTTCATTTCGTGCTTAATCTGCTGTGTTGCTTATTTTTCGTTATTTGTTGTCATATACTGGTTCACACTCAGACCCACTTGGTCTGAGTTTATAACTTCCAAAAATTCAATATTAAGCAAAAATATTGGTCCTGGTGGGAATCGAACCCAGGACCTCTCGTCTGGCAACCATACAACCCAACCATCTTAGCTGCACCACTTTTGAGTTTAATTCTGCTTTATTAGATTAATATAGGACTTTTAATAGTTGGCAGTTTTAATTAAAATTAGTTTAATTCAAGTTTTAGTTTTATTTAAATTTTAATATAAATGTTTTATTTAAAAGTTTCCTTTATTATGTTTTAATAAAAATATAAAAAGACTAAAAATATATTTTCTTTATTTTCTTTTACAATTTTAAATTAGTTTTAAAATTACTTTTATTTCAAATAGTTTTATTTTATGTTTTTAAATTTAGTTTTAAAATTAGTTTTCATAAAATTTAGTTTTGTTTAAAAAGTTTTAGTTTAAAATTAAGTTAGATTTATTTGAAATATTTTGAAGAAGATTTTATTTAAAAGTCTTTAGTTTTAAAATTATTAGATTTAAAAGTTAATTTTGTTTCAGTTTTAAATAGTTTTATATTTTCAAATTAAATTAGTTTTTAAATTAAATTAGTTTTAAAATAGTTTTAATTAAATTATTTTTTTTATTTTAAATAGATTTAGTTTATAATTCCAAAATATATATCGTGACCAAAAACAAATCAAGTTTTACGATTAAACCGAAAATCAATTCGAGTGAGTCGAGGAAAAACGAACTTAATTGACAAACAAAATCCTAGTTTCAAATGGCGCCGCTGCCGCTTCGCTCGTACGATTGACGATTTTTCGTGAGGACGTTTGGATTTTGGGATCCGTTCGCACTTTGAACCTTACGTTTCTTGCAACAAAAATCAAAAATACAAAAAAATCAAAGACTTTAAAATACAAAAAAATTAAAAAAATATCAAATGCAAATTCTTTCCTAAGATTTGCACCAAAAAATTTTAAAAAATCCAAAAGTAATACTTTTTCCTAAAAGTATTACACCAATAATATTACGTATTAGTGTTAATTTTTAGTTCAATTTCTTTCGTTTTTATTGTGAATATATATATATATATATATTTTTTTAAAAAAATACAAAAAGATTTTTCTTTTACTATAGTATATTACGTAGCACAATAATTTACCTACTTTTCAAATAAGCCTTAGTTGGGATTTCATCACCTAACTATTGTAGTCGAATCCTAAACGAAATAAAAAGGGCAAAATAGATAAATACTAGTAAGACGTTTGAACTCGATATATACAAACTATAAGGTGGGTATAAGGCGACGCGCTATAAAAGGCCGTCTAAGGAAAAAGGTTTTTAAGTGCTTTGTGCCACCTCGTTTCCTCGCTTGCTTGTGCGTATATTGAGAGGGACGACCGATTATTGGTTTGCCAACTCAAGTAGTAATTAAGTATATATTTTTGTAGATTTTTCATATTGCTCCTCGAGAGGGAAAATCCTTTTCCTCTCAAAGTCGACCGAGGTCACCTACCTCATTCCAAAGCTTTAATTGTATGCGCACTCGCGCGCGTACATACATACCGAGTGGTGTACCAAATTCTTCCAATTCTTCCAAGAAGAAGAAGAAGAAAAACAAAAAGACCGTCATTAAATCCGATCCCGAGAATCGAGCTTTCGACATAACGATGGCAACGGATAATCGACCAATGATTGAGATTCTACAATCTCACGTTGAAGGAAACGATGATGCGATTGTGGTGCCGACTATTGGAGCTAATCATTTCGAACTTAAATCGGGTTTTATTCAAATGGTTTCCGCTACACCATTTTTAGGTCGTACTAATGATGACCCACACGCTCATATCAAACGTTTCATCCAATTAGCAAATAACGTCAAATACAATGGGGTGCTACAAGAGGCCGTTCGCCTACAACTCTTTCCTTTTTCCCTCGAGGGACAAGCCCAAATTTGGCTTGATAAGGAACCACCCCAAAGTATTACAACATGGATTGATTTAGAGACCAAGTTCATTAATTACTTTTTCCCACCATCACGGACCACGTCTTTAAGGAATGAAATAATCAGCTTTGAGCAACAATATGGGGAAACGTTTAGTGAGTCTTGGGATCGATTTAAAGAGCTTTTAAGAAAATGTCCACAACACGGTTTCACTAAAGTGCATCAAATTAACACGTTTTACAATGGTTTAACTCTAAATGACCAAGACTCACTTAATTGTGCCGCGGGGGGCAATATTCTTGTGAAAACCATGAACGAGGCTTGAGCCATTATTGAGAACAAGGCAAAAGTGAAAACCAAGAGTGTTAGGGCTACTATGGCAAGTGCTAGTACTAGTAATAATGAGGTGAATAATCAAATTAAGGAGCTTACTTCAATTGTGAAACACCTTGCTCTAAAAACCGACGCCCTCACTACACATGTGAATGCCGTAAAAGATACTAGTGAACCGTGTGAGACTTGTGGTGGACCACATTCATATTTCAATTGTGACAAGGTTTATAATCAACAACAACAAGTTTGTGCTTTTAATGCTAATGAAAGGGTTCCATTTAAACCTAATGTTGATGTTAACCAATTGTCTTATAAGAGTACTAATTATTTGGCTCCCCCGGGTTTTGTAGCACCACAAAGACCACCCCCACCCGCCCAAAATACCCAATACCAAAATAGGAACCAAGGTCCTCAAATGGGTAATTTTCAAGGGAATGCAAATCAAGGGAATTTTAATGGTCAAAATCAAGGGTTTCAAAATAATAACCAAGGTTTTTATAATAACAACGGTTTTCAATCTCAATATCAAAATCAAGGTTTTCCTAATCAAGGGTTTAATCAAATGAACATGCAAAATCCTCAAATGGACTTGGTTCTACAAAAATTGACCGAACATGAGAAAATCATGAAAGCAATGCAAGAATCTTCTAGACAAATACAAGAGTCCAACGATAAGAGATTTTTGACTATGTTGCAAACCCTTAGACCCCAAGGTGCCTTACCATCCAATACCGAGATTAACCCTCGTGCTAATGTGAGTGCTATCAATACTCGAAGTGGAGCCACTTTAGTGGAACCTTCCATCTCTTCGCCAATAAAGGAGAGACAAGGCCCGAAGGTCATAATGAGTAATCCTACTCCCCCTCCGGTCATTCCGCCCATTACCACTCCTAGTACTAGTGCTCCATTGCCGAAAGAGCCTATCCCTACGGTTGTTCAAGAGGCGATTCCTTCTCCTTCTCAACCTTCAAAGTCTAAGCCTAATATTCCTTATCCCTCTAGGTTAGACAAGGCTAAAGTGCTCACCAAAGATGACGTTCATGTCTCCAACTTTTTGAAAATGATTTCCAACGTCAATGTTAACATAAGCCTTATTGAAGCACTTGCTCAAATGCCGAAATTTGTCAAAATGTTTAAAGATTTGCTTAATAAGAAAGAAAAAATGGTTGAGCTTGTGAACACCCATTTAAACGAGAATTGTTCCGCGATTCTTCTTAAAGAGCTTCCCGAAAAGCTAGGAGATCCCGGACGTTTCGTGTTACCTTGCTCGTTTCCTCAAATCGATGATTGTATGGCTTTAGCGGATATCGGCGCTAGCATCAATCTTATGCCACTTTCGGTTTGGAAACGATTATTATTACCCGACCTTGTACCGACTCGTATGACTTTAGAGTTAGCTAATCGAACTCTCGCATACCCTGTTGGTATTGCCGAAGATGTTTTTGTTCGAGTTGGTACATTTACTTTTCCCGTGAACTTTGTTGTAGTCGACTATGAGATGGATCCTCGTATTCCGTTAATACTTGGTAGACCGTTCTTAAGATCCGGAAAAGCTTTAGTTGATGTAGCCGAAGGGGAACTAATTCTTAGGGTCGGGAATGATCAACAAGTGTTTAAAATGGGGAAAATGGTTAATAAAACAAATGAAAAAGAATCGGTCAATATGATTGATGTGCTTAATTTTGATAATGAAGAAAGTTTTATCAATCCTTTTAAAAAGTTTAATATCAGTGATTTTGTGGTATACTCAAATCCACTTTTTGACACTTCAAATGATAATCCATTTTTTGAAGAAAATGAGGATTTTAGTGATGTCTCGTCCATAAGCGATCATTCCACTTCGGATTTTGAGGATACCCCAATCTATGATACCGATAGTGAGGACACTTCTTCAAGTGCTCACTTTCCTTTCGATCTTAGGGAGACACCTTTAGAACCTCCAATCTTTGATACCCCAATTTACGATGACTATGATGACGACACTTCTTTAAGTGATCTCATTTCCTTGGGTTTTGACGAGACACCTAGTGAGCCTAATGATCCTATCCTCTCTATGAGTGATTCTCCTATTCTTGAGTCTCCCTTTGACTCTTATATTCCTAACTTGGGGGTTATGACTTTTGAGGAGGATCCTCCACCTTTAGAGGTTGCCCCTATTTTAGAGGATATTCCATTCGAGGAGGATTTAGATATCTTTCTAAATACTTATTTTCCTCATGAGGAAGAGTTTTCCTATGACTCCGACAATACTTATGTTTTTACATCAAGTTTGGAAGAGGACTGATGAGACTGCTTTTATACATGGTCTCATCGTCCAAATCGGTCTTAAAATGCATTAAATGTCATAAAATATGCCAAATATATGCTCGTGTTTGTTACTTGTGTATTTTTAGGTACGAATATTGAGGAATTGGCAAAAGATCACAAGAATCATTCAAAAACGAACACGGGAAAGGAAGCCGCACAATGAACCGGGCCCAAGTTTGGATTTTGCAAAAATACCCTTGAAGAATTGAAGATTGGCAAGAATGGTCCCTCATCTTTGAAGAACTTGTCACAATTGACCCTCCAAATGTCATTTGTACAAGTATGGTCCTTATTGTTTGAAGATTGTACAAGATCAGTCCCTGAAATTTGAAAATTATACAAAAGAAACCCTTTGGAAAAGTTTTGGAATTGATTATGCCACTTTTGACAACTTGTCCAAAGTTGTTAAAGGCAAATTGGGCGCTGATAGGATTTATTACAAAGTGGAAGGAATGAGAAAGCTTGGGGGTCAAAACTGCCAACTAATCAAACTCCTCCCACCAACCAGACATTGCCACCTCATCACAACCCACCCATTTACCCTACACCTGCCCAAACCCATAACCCTACCCGTCCACAACCTAGTTTATTTAAATAAACCCAAGTCAAACCCCCTCCTGGTCAAACCACTTTCCCACCTAAACAACTTTTTAAATCTGATTATACCCAATTAAGATTAAACCCAGCCTTAATCCCCCATAAACCCTAATCTTTCCCCAGATTTAATCACACCCAAATCAAGGGGTTTTTGGCTTAACTTGTCCAGATCCTCGATTCACCTCACTCTCACCTTTTCCCACCCAAAACAACACCATCACATGTCCTTTGGGACCCACCCCGTACCTCCCCTGCTACATCACTTTCGCACCAAAACCCACACCCGACCATTTAAACGCACCAGATCACTCTCCTTGGTCCCCAAGGCTCATCCAACGTCCTCAATCAAGTCTACAGCCTGTCATTCACATGGGATCAACTTTTGACCGATTTTGAAGACCAAGACCCAAGGGCATTTTGGAGATTCCATTCATTAGGGTTTAGCTTTAGTCTTTTTATCTAGATAGTTCTATTAGGTCTATATAAGGAGGATGAGCCTGTTCATTCCCTTTTGTTCCAGAATTTTTAGCTAATCACTTGTAATTCCTTTTTTAAGAAATAAAGTTGGTATTTTTAAGTAAAAGTGTAATTCCTTTTATGTTTTTGAAAAGTTGTGTGTTGTGTTTATGCTAAATTCTGAGTTCCATTAAATTGTGAAGGTTTGTGTTTGATAATTCAGTTTTCAAAAGGTTTTAAAAGATTTTTGATTTTAGAAAGTCTAAAGCAAGAAAAGTGAAAGTGGATTTTGCTTAAGATTTTCTGAGATTAAAGAGTGTTTTAAAACGTGTGTTTTAAGGTTTGAAAAAGTTTTCAAGAAAGAAGAAAGAAAAACAGATTATATTGGATATATTTGTGCTTTTCTTTTGATTTTTCTTAGCAGGTGTTGAATTGGTGTTGATCATAGTACTGCATACACCCGAGTGTATTGGAGAAGGCATTGCTGCCTTGGTTAAGCCTGGATGTGGGCTTAACAAGGTACCCCTTGTTTTGATTTTTCAAATTTTAAGAAAGTGAAGTTCATGTGATTTTTTTTGTTAAGTTGTTATATGCTGTTTAGATTGTTGAATATTGCTCATTGTGTGATAATATGCATGTTAGATGTTCATAAGATCAGTTTGAGTGAGTTTTAAAACAGCTTGGTTAGAAAAATCTTGGTTTTAAAATTTAAGAGAGTGTTTGGATTTATGATTTAAGCTGAGATTTTGGCTAATTTTGAGAAGTAAAACGTGTTAAAAGGCTTAAGTAGGATTGTTTAGGGTTGCATGAGAGTGGTGTTTAAGATTGGTGAAGTTTTGAAGCATGTTGAGTGTTTACAAAGTAAAAAAGTGAGCTAAAAAACTGCATAGTCATTTTCTGCTTGATTTGATGAAGTTTGGAGCTTGATTCTTGCTAATCTGTTAGTTCTTAGGTAATTTAAGGGTTTTGATTTGTTTATTTGCTTATTGGTGAGTTTGTGTGTAAGCTTGTGACCTTTGAATCTCAGCTTTGTGCCTAGAACTTAAGCTCAAGTGCCACCAGACCTGCTATAGACCTCAGCAACTTGATATTGCCTTTGTGTGCTTTGTTTATGTGATTTGGTGTTAGTGCTTGACTGTTTTGTGCTTTTGTTGACTCCTTGTGCTCCAAAGAGCACAAGGGTGCCCATTGTTCCATAACAAACACCACCAAATACTCACACCAAGCTCCTCTTGGTTTCCAAATTGCACAAACAAGAAGCATACACTTGTTCATCAGAAACAAGTGCAGACCTGGTCACTTTTGTGTTCATAATAGCTATAATCTTTGATAATTGTGGATTTAGTTTGTGTTTTTAAGCTTACAAAGTTACTGGATTCAAGTTTTTAAAAGAAAAAAAAAAAGAAAAAAGTGCAAAAACTTCACCCGCACTGGACTCGAACCCCCGACCTGCAGCTCAGGAGTAAGGGGTTCTACCAGTGATCTAGATGCGTTTTTATGTTAACCTTCCATTTCATTAAGTATATAAGGACAATTTGGTTTTAGCTTGTTTAAATAAGCCGTGGGCTTTTAAGCTTATTCTGGCTTATTGAATAAGCATTTTTGCTTCCTTTTATTTTTCCTAGGATAATATTAAGGTATAGGATTTTTCTGGGTCAAAGTATTATTTTTCCTTTTATTTAATTAATTAATAGGATTATTTTTAGTTTTATATTTAGAAAGTAATTAAAAAAATAGTAAACAGTAGTTTTAAATTTAGAAAAAATAGTTTTTAGGTTTTAATTTGTATTTTTGAGGTTTACATTTAAAAAAGTTTTCAAAAAGTCTTATTGTTAATTTTATTTAATTTTAGGGTTTTTAGACAACTTTAAAAATTTATATAAAATTAATTAAGAGGTTTTAGGAGCTTTAATTTACATTTTCTTCTTAGTTAGAATATTTAGGATTTTTGAGAATTTTTTTAGAATTTATTTTGGAACTTTTCATTTTTTGGAATATTTTATTATTATTTTATTCATAAAAATTCAAAGTTTTATTTTTAACTTTTTTTTTTCATTTTTCCTAGATTCTAGACATTAAAATAGGACCTTTGTCACTTTCCAATTAATTTTTAGGCTTTTCAATTAATTTTTAGAATTAATTTAAGATTTAATAGATTTTAATAGTTTTTAGGAGTTTAAAAATAGTTTAAATTGGTTTTAAAAATTTTAAAATAGTTTTTAGCTTAATTAGGTCATTTTTGAGGTTTACAAACTATAAAATCTTGTTTAGGGCTTTTTAATATTTAAAAGTGATTTTTAGGGCTTTAATTAGCATTAAAAAGTCATTATTAAATTAATTAAAAGGTTTTGGCAAGTTTGGATTTTTTGTAAACTCTTAGAATATTATTGTGGATTTTTAGTAATTTTTAGGAATTTTTAGATTAAAATTTTAAATTTTGCACTTTTTACGTTTCTACGTCGTAACTTTCTAGTAGTGTTTTTGCCTATTTTTCGATTTTTTCGTCTTCGTCATTTTCTCTTCTTTTTCTTCTTGTTAATAATCAAAAACATAAATCAATCATTCATTACACAACACACTAGCCTCCTCGAGAGAACGATTCCCATTTGGGTCATAAGTGATTACGTTTTCCTAAACGTACACTTAACGCTTACCACTATTTTACCTTCCTTTTCCTAAAGGGGTAATTTTACAACTTATCATTTTGGCGCCGCTGCCGGAGAGGCGTGTTGTGTTTTGATTGAACATTGTTGTTTTCTATATTAGCCATAATAGTAATTGTATTAATAGCACTCTATTAATACGTATTATCGTTTTTCGGTTTTTGTGTGAATAATATTACTATATTGTATACGTAGAACAATAAATACACAAGTACTCCAAATACGTGAGCAATCACAACCTTGATTCGGGATTTCATCACTCGATCATTGTATTCGAATCTCAAACCAAAGAAAAAAGGCAAAAATAGATAAATACTTTCGTGAAGCTTAATCTTGATAATACAAACTATAAGGTGGGTATAAGGCGGTTGTATTTCACAACCTAAAGGAAAAAGGCTCTAAAGTGCTTCGCGCCGCCTCGTTTCCTCCGCTTGCTTGTGCGTATTTGATTTTGAGAGTGAATCGAGGGTTTTGCCGCCCAAAGTATTATTACATATCATATATATTTTCTTGGTTTCTATTTGATTAAACCCTCTTGAACGATTTGGTGTTCCACCATCGTTCTAAAGTCATCGAAGGCGTTCACTCCACGTGATCGTTTTCATTCCTTGAGGCCTTTTTAATCAAGAGATTTGATTAGTGAGGAGATTTGTGGACTTTTTTGTCTACTTAATACATTCACCAATTTCCAAAAAGGTTAATACAATCAAAAACCACAAAAAAATTGAAAAACACAAAATACCAAAAAGAATCTTCTTTGCTCGTCTCCACGTTGTACGTGACGTTTATGCTCACTCGTAATCAAGCAAAACGTGCACGTAAACGCAAGAACAAAACTCCCACTCCAACTCATTCTAGTGAGGAGTCTCCTATTGACGAACCCATTGTACGAGAAGAACCAACCATGGCGAATCGAACTATGATGGAGTTACTTCAAGCACCCACCGAGGGTTATGGAGAAGCTATTGTGATTCCCGCAATCCTTGCGGAGAATTTTGAGGTGAAAACGGGTTTGTTGTCGATGATCCAAAACAACAAATTCCGTGGTGATGAGAAGGACAATCCCCACAACCATATCCGCCAATTTAATCGTCTTACCGCCACGTGCAAATTCAAGGATGTCTCGAATGACTCGATTAAGATGATGCTTTTTCCGTATTCCTTAGCGGGGCCCGCTAAAATTTGGTTAGAGAAAGAGCCACCCAATTCTATATTGATGTGGAAGGATCTCGTTTCAAAATTTGTGAACCAATTTTTTCCGCCCTCTAAGACTACGCATTTGAAAAATGAGATTTCTAAATTTTCACAAGAATCAAATGAAAGTTTTTCTACGGCTTAGAATAGGTTTAAGGAGATGTTACATGAATGTCCTCATCACGGTTTTTCCGATTTACACCAAATCGACACATTTTACAATGGACTTAACGATCATGAAAGAGATTATTTAAATGCCGCCGCGGGTGGTAATTTTTTGTGTAAAACGGTTGAAGAAGCTTTGGTCATAATCGAGAATAGGTCTAAGGTTTATAGCCCTCGTCACACACCGAGTGTTGCCAAAAGGGGCTCATCATCGTCTCAAAGTATCAATGCATTACATGATGAAGCAAATGAAGAAAACCGATTTTTCGATAGATTTGCTAACCTTATGTCCCATTGGAAGGCTCAAGAAGCTTCCAACACCGCTTCGGTTAAAGCGGTTTCTAAGAGTTGTTTGTCGTGTGGGGGAGCTCATGATCTTTCCGAGTGCATTACCGCGGATGGTAACACTTCGAATGCTTTTGTAGCCACGGGAACTTATAACCAAATCGGTCAAGGTTCTCGTTCAAATCAAGCTCCACCCAATCAAAATGCTAATAATTATCGCAACAACAACCAAGGTGGAAATTACCAAGGAAATCAAAGAAATTATAACAAAGGTAATTACCAAAGTGGAAATGGGCAAATTTTAAACCAAAACCAAAACCGTGATTTTCAAAACAATGCCCAAGGTTTTCAAAACGATCACACCAAAAATCTTCAAGGAGAGTTTTTGAATTATGCTAAGGCTAATGATGCTAAGTTTGATAACATGCAACGTGAAATGGTTAGCTTAAGGTCCGAGTTGAAAAACGAGCTTAAAAACGAACTTGCTAATGAACTTAAAACTCATGCTAATAAAATGGAAGGAAATGTCACACGACTCCAACAAAATCAACAAAAAATGGAGCAAGGACAACATGAGATTAAGCAAGAGTTGTTAAAAGCGGATGCTAGGCAATCTAAGTTTGAAGACCGAATGGCTAAAATGTTTGAAGCTATCATGTGTAAGCCCTCTTCTTAGGGTGGTCTTCCTAGTGATACCATCGTGAACCCGAAAGGAGAATTGAAGGTTATTACTACTCGTAGTGGTAAAACTTTCAAAGAACCCATTTCTCGTCCAAGTACTTCTATGGAGAAGGAAAAAGAGAAAGAACCCGAGGTTGTGGTTGAAAAGGAGCACATTGCAAGCCCACGAAGTACCGCTCAAACCACACCTACGGTTGAACCTACACCAATCATGGAACCCGAGATTCCAAGGCCGATGCCTATGCCTAATTTGGCCCAACCCACACCACCTTTACCCTACCCATCAAGACGAAACAAGGAAAAGGCACAAGAACGAAATAATTATCAATTTGAACTTTTTATGAAAATGTTTCGTGACTTGCATTTTAATATAAGTTTTGCCGACGCCTTAGTCATGATGCCTCGATTTGCCGCGAACTTCAAAAGTATGTTGAATAACAAAGAGAAATTGCAAAAATCGTCTAGTTGTTCATCGGTTTTTCTAAGCCGCATACCTCAAAAGGTCGGTGATCCTGGAAAGTTTTTAATCCCATGTGCTATCCAAGACATGGAAGAATGCTACGCCTTGGCCGATCTTGGTGCTAGTATTAATTTGATGCCTCTTGAGATTTTTAAATCGCTCAATCTTCCAAATCTCACTCCTTCAAGAATGTCAATCGAAATGACCGATCATTCTACGATTCTAGCTTGTGGAGTTGCCGAGGACGTCTTCGTTAAAGTTGGGAAATTCTATTATCCCGTGGACTTCATTGTTGTTGATATTCCCATCGATCCTAAAGTTCCGTTAATTTTAGGTCGATCTTTTTTGGATACCTCGAGAGCACTTATCGATGTGCATGCAAGAAAAATCACTCTTCGTTTCAATGAGGAAGAACTCGTCATTAATGCAACCCAAAACTCCACTCTTTCTCATGTGTATTCTATCACATCTTTGTACAATGTCAATCCCATCAAAAACATTTGTCAAAAGATTTCAAATAGAGTTTTTGAAGTTGTTAAGAAAAATGAAGTTCCGTCCCCTCCGCCGATGGAGGTTAAGAGTGTTAAGCCTATAATTCCAATCTCGAGTGATTCTTCGGATGATGAATACGTTGATCCCGATGGGGAGGTTTTCTTTGTTGACAAAAGATTTGAAAACTTGCCACCACCTAAACCAAAAAGATTTCAAAATGTGAGAATTTTTAGTGTGACTAACATTGTTTTAGATACACCAAATATTTTTGACATAATCAAATCGGGTTTTCACAAGGAGAGTGTTAAAGATGAAAAAGGAAAAGATTTTAACTTGAATTTAAAAGATTTTTCTACAATTCTAACTCCGTCATCACCGCGTTTATTGAGTACTACAAGCTCGTCTTCTCCTTTTGACGATGCTTTGTGTGGACTTAGTGTGGGGGAATTCCCTTATGTTTCCTTCCCTTTCTCCACCGAGGACGAGATATTTGATCCTGGAATTGCTTATATAGGGAAATCTCGGTCTTCCACCGATGTAATAAATGGAAAATCTTTTCATTTGATTGGTGCGAGTCTACCTCGAGTAGCTCAATGTTTTGACTTACCCATTGTACCACCCTTCTATTTCTTCTCTCCTATTTTCTTCTATCCCATTGGGATTTGTGTTGGAGTAGTGTTGTCTCGTCTTTCATCAGAAAACGAGGACGCTATCTTTGACCCCGGTATACGTTTATCGGATTTTTAAAGTACTCCACGTACTTTTGGGCCTTGTTTATCATGTAAGCCCCACCAAAAATTGACCAAACCATGATTATCCCTAAATGATCACATTTATGGGGATTCGAGTCGAGCTTTTGACTCGGTTATCAAAAACAAGGTGCCTCGTGGGGGAGACCCATGCTTATCCATGTACATATTATTGCTTTCTAATTAGTTTAATGTGAGGGGATTTGTGCCCTTCCAACCTTTGTTTCGTGGTTGTTTGTGATATGTGGTTTTTAGATCATGATCTTCACGATTGGAGCCTCTCGTGTTCGTTTCATGGGAGCACTCGATCGTTTGCTTGGGAGGCCTTTCCCAATATCCATATGATATATCCTTTTATGTTCTAACCTTAGGTGTATAGCACACTTCATAAACGGCTATTACTTATTGGTTACACCCTTTCCACGCTAGATTAGGCATTCGACTACGTCTCTAGTATGGGGGTGTTTGCACCCCTAGACTCGAAACATTGAGGACAATGTTTAACTTTAGTATGGGGGGGTGAATAGATACTTGCCTTGCCAAACCTTCACGCTTTCCAAAGTTTATCGTTTTGATATCGTTTTGTTGCAAAATAAGGCTAAAAATGGCCAAATTTTAAAATTTTTCTCATGTTTCATAAGTGTTTGAAGACACGAATGTAGATTTTCCGATGGCGAGAATAAGAGTAATTTTTGACTCGACCGTGCGTGGTGAGCACTTAGCTTTGATTCCTTAACTACACATTAGGCTAAGTCTCTTAAATGAGGACGAGAAATGATAGGGTTAATTATAAGTTACTATGCTAAACGTAGAGTACTCGTATTCTTTCAAAAACTCATGTGTTCTCGTTGTTTGCTTATTCTCCCTTCGCTTGTAAATATTTTTTGCTTAATAAATATTGATTTAGCGGTTTAGTTTTGATTGTTGGGTTTCTAGTCTTTTCTAGTAGCTTCCGTGTAATTAAATTGGGAAGACATTAAGGTATCGCCAGCGTCACGGTTTTGAAGTATTGGCACCCCAATAATCGAAAGCTTCACCCAATAATAAGATTTCAAGTGCTCACCTAAATCTAGCAAACAATTTGAAGCCCCACAAGGCCTAAAATCTATGCAAAATTGAAAGTGAATCAAGCCTTAATCTTCGAAGCTTTAAAGATCCAAAATTCGCTTTAGCGTGAGGATATACGTCTTTGGCTAATAAAACCACCGATGATGGCGGATAATAAAAGGCAAGGCAAGACCGAAGTCATAATAAAAGCTTCATGGCGAAGTTGAATAAAAGATGGAGGTAAACCAAAGATAATAAGGTCCTTCCGTTAGGGGGCGTATAAAAGCCTTGGTAATAAGTCTCATGTTCAAAACCGTTATAAAACCGTGTTTATCGATTCTTCTTGTCAACTTAATTTTTTGACATCGTTGTCTATTAGGAGGGGTTATTGATTTAATGGTCTTAGTTACACCGTTAGGACTCTATTTTTAGACCTAAATCTCTATTATCGCATAAGTCAACAATGTATCCTCGTGATCATTAAGACACAATAAAATATAAGAGATACAACTTAGGAATAATGGGAGAATAAGTACGTGATTAGGGCATATGAGTAGTGTTAGCATTACTAACTTATAATGACAATGATCTCGTTGCACGCTTGGCATGGAATTAAGGTGAAAATCGAGGACGATGAAATTATTTCTAACGAAGCATTAACTTGTTCTTGTTCTATGAACCTAAACATCCCATTTTGCGATGAAAATCATACATTATGTCTAAAACACAAGTAGTAGCAATAGTGTAGTGTAGCTAGTTTATCATTGCAATAAAGTGAATAAAATTAAATTTTGGAGATGCTTTGATACTTTATTCTAGCATTGCGTGAGGGCACGACAATGGTTTAGTATGGGGGAGTGATGAGACTGCTTTTATACATGGTCTCATCGTCCAAATCGGTCTTAAAATGCATTAAATGTCATAAAATATGCCAAATATATGCTCGTGTTTGTTACTTGTGTATTTTTAGGTACGGATATTGAGGAATTGGCAAAAGATCACAAGAATCATTCAAAAACGAACACGGGAAACGAAGCCGCACAATGAACCGGGCCCAAGTTTGGATTTTGCAAAAATACCCTTGAAGAATTGAAGATTGGCAAGAATGGTCCCTCATCTTTGAAGAACTTGTCACAATTGACCCTCCAAATGTCATTTGTACAAGTATGGTCCTTATTGTTTGAAGATTGTACAAGATCAGTCCCTGAAATTTGAAGAATATACAAAAGAAACCCTTTGGAAAAGTTTTGGAATTGATTATGCCACTTTTGACAACTTGTCCAAAGTTGTTAAAGGCAAATTGGGCGCTGATAGGATTTATTACAAAGTGGAAGGAATGAGAAAGCTTGGGGGTCAAAACTGCCAACTAATCAAACTCCTCCCACCAACCAGACATTGCCACCTCATCACAACCCACCCATTTACCCTACACCTGCCCAAACCCATAACCCTACCCGTCCACAACCTAGTTTATTTAAATAAACCCAAGTCAAACCCCCTCCTGGTCAAACCACTTTCCCACCTAAACAACTTTTTAAATCTGATTATACCCAATTAAGATTAAACCCAGCCTTAATCCCCCATAAACCCTAATCTTTCCCTAGATTTAATCACACCCAAATCAAGGGGTTTTTGGCTTAACTTGTCCAGATCCTCGATTCACCTCACTCTCACCTTTTCCCACCCAAAACAACACCATCACATGTCCTTTGGGACCCACCCCGTACCTCCCCTGCTACATCACTTTCACACCAAAACCCACACCCGACCATTTAAACGCACTTGATCACTCTCCTTGGTCCCCAAGGCTCATCCAACATCCTCAATCAAGTCTACAGCCTGTCATTCACATGGGATCAACTTTTGACCGATTTTGAAGACCAAGACCCAAGGGCATTTTGGAGATTCCATTCATTAGGGTTTAGCTTTAGTCTTTTTATCTAGATAGTTCTATTAGGTCTATATAAGGAGGATGAGCCTGTTCCTTCCCTTTTGTTCCAGAATTTTTAGCTAATCACTTGTAATTCCTTTTTTAAGAAATAAAGTTGGTATTTTTAAGTAAAAGTGTAATTCCTTTTATGTTTTTGAAAAGTTGTGTGTTGTGTTTATGCTAAATTCTGAGTTCCATTAAATTGTAAAGGTTTGTGTTTGATAATTCAGTTTTCAAAAGGTTTTAAAAGATTTTTGATTTTAGAAAGTCTAAAGCAAGAAAAGTGAAAGTGGATTTTGCTTAAGATTTTCTGAGATTAAAGAGTGTTTTAAAACGTGTGTTTTAAGGTTTGAAAAAGTTTTCAAGAAAGAAGAAAGAAAAACAGATTATATTGGATATATTTGTGCTTTTCTTTTGATTTTTCTTAGCAGGTGTTGAATTGGTGTTGATCATAGTACTGCATACACCCGAGTGTATTGGAGAAGGCATTGCTGCCTTGGTTAAGCCTGGATGTGGGCTTAACAAGGTACCCCTTGTTTTGATTTTTCAAATTTTAAGAAAGTGAAGTTCATGTGATTTTTTTTGTTAAGTTGTTATATGCTGTTTAGATTGTTGAATATTGCTCATTGTGTGATAATATGCATGTTAGATGTTCATAAGATCAGTTTGAGTGAGTTTTAAAACAGTTTGGTTAGGAAAAATCTTGGTTTCAAAATTTAAGAGAGTGTGTTTGGATTTATGATTTAAGCTGAGATTTTGGCTAATTTTGAGAAGTAAAACGTGTTAAAAGGCTTAAGTAGGTGATTGTTTAGGGTTGCATGAGAGTGGTGTTTAAGATTGGTGAAGTTTTGAAGCATGTTGAGTGTTTACAAAGTAAAAAAGTGAGCTAAAAAACTGCATAGTCATTTTCTGCTTGATTTGATGAAGTTTGGAGCTTGATTCTTGCTAATCTGTTAGTTCTTAGGTAATTTAAGGGTTTTGATTTGTTTATTTGCTTATTGGTGAGTTTGTGTATAAGCTTGTGACCTTTGAATCTCAGCTTTGTGCCTAGAACTTAAGCTCAAGTGCCACCAGACATGCTATAGACCTCAGCAACTTGATATTGCCTTTGTGTGTGCTTAGTTTATGTGATTTGGTGTTAGTGCTTGACTGTTTTGTGCTTTTGTTGACTCCTTGTGCTCCAAAGAGCACAAGGGTGCCCATTGTTCCATAACAAACACACCACACACCAAGCTCCTCTTGGTTTCCAAATTGCACAAACAAGAAGCATACACTTGTTCATCAGAAACAAGTTCAGACCTGGTCACTTTTGTGTTCATAATAGCTATAATCTTTGATAATTGTGGATTTAGTTTGTGTTTTTAAGCTTACAAAGTTACTGGATTCAAGTTTTTAAAAGAAAAAAAAAAAGAAAAAAGTGCAAAAACTTCACCCGCACTGGACTCGAACCCCCGACCTGCAGCTCAGGAGTAAGGGGTTCTACCAGTGATCTAGATGCGTTTTTATGTTCACCTTCCATTTCATTAAGTATATAAGGACAATTTGGTTTTAGCTTGTTTAAATAAGCCGTGGGCTTTTAAGCTTATTCTGGCTTATTGAATAAGCATTTTTGCTTCCTTTCATTTTTCCTAGGATAATATTAAGGTATAGGATTTTTCTGGGTCAAAGTATTATTTTTCCTTTTATTTAATTAATTAATAGGATTATTTTTAGTTTTATATTTAGAAAGTAATTAAAAAAATAGTAAACAGTAGTTTTAAATTTAGAAAAAATAGTTTTTAGGTTTTAATTTGTATTTTTGAGGTTTACATTTAAAAAAGTTTTCAAAAAGTCTTATTTTTAATTTTATTTAATTTTAGGGTTTTTAGACAACTTTAAAAATTTATATAAAATTAATTAAGAGGTTTTAGGAGCTTTAATTTACATTTTCTTCTTAGTTAGAATATTTAGGATTTTTGAGAATTTTTTTAGAATTTATTTTTGAACTTTTCATTTTTTGGAATATTTTATTATTATTTTATTCATAAAAATTCAAAGTTTTATTTTTAACTTTTTTTCATTTTTCCTAGATTCTAGACATTAAAATAGGACCTTTGTCACTTTCCAATTAATTTTTAGGCTTTTCAATTAATTTTTAGAATTAATTTAAGATTTAATAGATTTTAATAGTTTTTAGGAGTTTAAAAATAGTTTAAATTGGTTTTAAAATTTTTAAAATAGTTTTTAGCTTAATTAGGTCATTTTTGAGGTTTACAAACTATAAAATCTTGTTTAGGGCTTTTTAATATTTAAAAGTGATTTTTAGGGCTTTAATTAGCATTAAAAAGTCATTATTAAATTAATTAAAAGGTTTTGGAAAGTTTGGATTTTTTGTAAACTCTTAGAATATTATTGTGGATTTTTAGTAATTTTTAGGAATTTTTAGATTAAAATTTTAAATTTTGCACTTTTTACGTTTCTACGTCGTAACTTTCTAGTAGTGTTTTTGCCTATTTTTCTATTTTTTCGTCTTCGTCATTTTCTCTTCTTTTTCTTCTTGTTAATAATCAAAAACATAAATCAATCATTCATTACACAACACACTAGCCTCCTCGAGAGAACGATTCCCATTTGGGTCATAAGTGATTACGTTTTCCTAAACGTACACTTAACGCTTACCACTATTTTACCTTCCTTTTCCTAAAGTGGTAATTTTACAACTTATCAAGGACGACCTTCCCACTTTGGATTTTGATGATGTTTTGAGCTTAAATGTCACTACCTCTTGCTATTTTCCCGTTAAGGAACCGGTATTTGATCCCGGCATAGAGACTTTTGTGCTATCATCTCCAAATCACCTTATCCTTCCTTTGAAGAGATTTTTGCCTAAGGATACCCCACTTTACTTTGACTTGCGTACCACCTCGGGGTTTATTTCCTTTTGTGATAGAAATTATGTGTTTGACCCGGGTGGATTCTCATGGGGTATGCCTTATATGGTTTTGTTTCACCCTCTATCATGGAGAGATTTTCCTCCCTTGGAAATCTCGGTTTTCCATGATTTTCCCATTTGAATGATGACATTCGGGAATTCGAGTCGAGCTAGAGACTCATGATTAAAAATCAAGCATCGTTTAACTAGGTTAGATTTTTACCTTTTCCATCCTTTCCACCTTTTTCACCTTCACCCATTTCCACCCATAAGTGTAGGGGGGAGCCAAGTAAGTTGTTTGTGTTGTTTTGTGCAGGGACATGTGCTTAATGATCCACTTTTGGTACTTTTGACGAGACCTGTATTCCCGTGTACCCGGTTCCTTCGATAAGTTTGTGCTATTGTGATTCAGTCATGTATATAAATAAGACGAATAAATGTAATCACTTTAGTTATCCTTTCCTTAGCTCGATTTTAAACAAACGTACTCAATGTCCTAACTGTAGGGGAGTTTATTCTCCCACATGCTTAAACATTGAGAACAATGTTTATATTAAGTGTATGGGGGATTTCTATCGAAATTTTAGTGGGCTTTTCCATGAATTTGACCTCATTTAACCGGTAAATTTAAAAAAATTTCAACGTTTTTCAAATTTTTGATCTATTTTGGCCTTGTAGTATTTTTCTTTTATTTTCTTTTCTTTTTGTTATCGCATCGTATTTATATTTTCCATTTCTAGAATAAAGTAAATAAATAAATAAATTAATAAAATGGTTGTAACAAGTTTAGATATCTTTTATATATTAGGCCCGTCGTGTATATTTTAACTCAACCCGAGTTTACTTATCCAAGTTTACTCTAGCTAGTATCCTTAACCATATGGACCTTAATTGGTTTATTAGGCTAAGCATCCACGAGTCTCATTCTTTGAGATTTTGAATTGTGGAGAACGAGAGATGATAGAGTTGATAATAAGTTTAAGGGTTAATTTTTGCTTATATAGTTTTTGTGGCTCTTTCTCCCCGCTTGTATATTAAATTGCTTAATAAATGAGGATTTTTGCGGTGTCGATTCGATAACTTAACTCTTAGCCAAATCTTTAATCTCCTTGTAATTAAAGCATGAACACATTGAGGATGCCAGCGTTGTGGACTTCCGACTAAGGTGGCTCATAACCACTAAGTAGGAGGTATTCAGACCATGGGACCATGGAATTTGGCCTACTATATATATCATAAATAAAGAAAGAATAAGATTAAAACATGACCTCAAGGAGCCTTCGGGTGTGGGGCATGTAGCACGAACCTTGTCATTAGAGCCTTAGGGTGTATGGCATGGTAAGTGTTGAATAAAAATTGATCAATAAAATCAATTCCCTCGTTTATCGTTCAAAGAGCCTTAGGGTGTGGACAATAGACGGGGAGCATTTTTACATCTTAAAGAGCCTTAGGGTATATGATGCGAACTTGCTAAACTCCACATAAAGTCTACTTGACTTTGGAGGAAATAATTAATAAGTAGTACTATTGGCCAAATTTTGGGTCCGGGAATTTATTCCCCAAATCATGTTAAATCATCCTTGATGTGGGCTTGCTTTAGTAACAACGTTTTTGAGGACGAGGTTAGGTTTTGAGTGTCGGGTTTGCACCGTTTGGCCTTCATTTTTGGAATAATAATTATCAAATAAGTCAAGTGAGCCTACGGGTGAATGACAACCAATAAAATCTAGAGATACAAAGTATGAATTGGAGAAAGAGTATTACACAATTGTTTTATATAAGTGGTTTTAACCTAAGGACTTATGGTAAACAATGATCTCGTTTTTAAGCTTGGTCTGGGAAACGTGAAACTTGAGGGTGATTTATATTCATGACACCAAAGCCCTAATTAAAGTCTTAGATTTCTTTACAAGTTTCTTCTATCAAATAAGTTCCAAGTTAATAAATTGTTATAACTTTTGTTTCCTTTCAAGTTTTTATCTCTTCGTCATAGTAATAATAATATATCTTAATAAAGGCCACAATGGGTTAATTATGAGAAAAATGTAACTTATGCTTTAAAATAATGCATTGCATGGGGTCATTGCAATGGTCAAGTGTAGGGGATTTAATAAGTGTGTAAACACTTATCCTTTTGCCACTAAAATCAAGGAAAAACAAGACCTAATCATGTGTTTTATATCGTTAAAGTCGGAATTACGCGTGGTTTTGTGTTTTTGTGTTAAAATAGGTACAAATGATCAAAAGAATAGAAAACACGGGATTTCACGGTCAAAAGTTGAAGAAAAGTCCAAAAAGAGACGAAGACAAAGTCAAAAGACCAAAAGTATGCCCAAGTTCACAAAAACCGGCTAAACCGACACGGTTTTGAAGAAATGATCAAAGAAAGCCGAAATCGAGCTCGATTTAGTGAATTTAATTATTTACGAGAATTTCGGGCCAAGTGGGTCCCACAATTGGGTATTGGGCCTAAAAGCCCAATAACCATTTGTCTTTATCAATTTAAACAGATTAAGAATCATTTGGGCCCCAAGCCTATTTTACATGTTAAAGAGACGAAGGAGATTAGTTTGGGCCAAAGCCCAGTCACAATTCAAAGGAAATGAATGAAATGACTTTTCATTTTTGCTTGGTCAACAAACCGGTCAACCCAACACCATTTTCACCCCACAAACGTTTTTAAATAAACGTTTTGTTTATCCCAACTCCTCACAAAGTAATACACACGTGTATCCCTCAACATCCTCACACAATAAATAAATAAAATTATTTACCCCATTTACTTTGATTTCGAAAGAAACAAGAAAAAACCTACATTCACTTTTCTCCTCCCATCTTCCCCAACACAACCATTTTTTTTACTTTTACACAAACCCTAAAAATCCTACACCAAAATTGCACTATTAATTTTGGGGCTTTTACCCTCATGAATTAATTCACTCGAATCCACTTCAATCCCCCCCAAGAATCAGAGATTGTGGTCCTATCTCTCTCCCCGACGTGGCATCAAATCCTTGTTTTGATTGGTGGAAACAATTCACTCCTCAAATCCTCCAATCACAATAATACACGCTGGCGATCTGTGGCTCTAGATGGATTCTCAATCGTTTGATTAGAAGAAAAGAGAGATAAAGAAGAAAAGAAGAAATGAACGGTGATGATTCAAGAACTTGGGCTCCAAGTTTAGGGTTTTCTCTATAAAAACCCATTTATTGTAATTCATTAGCATACCTTTCTTTATTTTTAATTTTTCAGTAAATTAGGTTTTAGATTTAATCTTGTATTTTTTTATTTTCAGCAAATGTATTTTTTTGATTTTTAATTAATGAAAAGTTAATTTTATTTTAATTCTTTTAATTTTCAGTAAGTTTAATTTCTGTCAATTTATTTATCTTTATTGAATCTGCCTTTAATTTTTTAATGTTACTGTTTGTGAGTTATTAATATATATATATATATATATATATATATATATATATATATATATATATATATATATATATATATATATATATATATATATATATATATATATATATATATATATATATATATATACACTAGTGGCAAAACCCGTCCGATGGACGGGTATGACGTCTAATTATCGTTTATATATATTTATTTTGTTAAATATTTGTGTTTGTAAATCGTAGTTGTCCTTAGTTTTTTAAAGCACGGTGGAAATGTTAATCAAGTTATGTTCGTTTTGTTATATTACTCGTATTACTAAATGGGTGGGCATGACTTATATTTATCGTTTATTCTTTCGTTTAGCTAAATATTGATGTACAAAAGTTGTAGATTCTATGATATACTTCATTCACACAAACCAAAAAAATCACAAACACTATTAAATCGTAGTCTCCAAAACAACACAAAATCATGATATAGTATACAAAGATTTGAAGGTTAGTAAGAAAGTTAAAGAATATAAGTAAATGAAATAAAGTGATCTACATTTTGTCTTAGAAACCCTTATATAATACACTTAAACAGTAATACACAAACTCCAAGATTAATATTTCTATTATAATCATATCAAATTAATTATCAAAAGTATTTTCAATAAAATAAATGTTCATCCAGTATAAGAAAATAAAAGTTACAAAATATATCTTGTCCGTACATATGAATGAGTTGGTTTTGAAGAAACAACCAAACTGTTTGCTCTTGACTTTTATTAATATCAATTATAAAAACGAGATTTATTCTAAACGACATCTTATTGTGTAACGCCTAATGCATACGCCGTATCGTGCAAATACTATGATAACAATCGCCACGTATTATCTTTGCTTCAATTATATATTTTTCCCATCCTTATAATTGCGGCGTAGTTCCAATGGCCTTTTGGTGAATGACTTGCGATGTTTTTGCGTCAAAAGTAGACACATTACTTTCAACCATAAAACGTATGGATTGCAGAACACCTATGTAAAATACAAACCTTTTTTCATTGTTTATGACTACTTTCTAACACAAAGTGTAACCACATGCTAAAAGCAGAAATAATAGTAAAATATATATATATATATATATATATATATATATATATATATATATATATATATATATATATATATATATATATATATATATATATATATATATATATATATATATATATATATATATATATATATATATATATATATATATATATATATATATATATATATATATATATATATATATGAGTAAATGTATATAAACATAAATTATAAATGAGTAAGGGCCTGTTTGCTATCCTACTTTACCATGGATAGATAATGTGTCTGTAAACAAACGTTTGGTTGAGAAATTAAGATCAGAAAAAAAGGATCACTCCCATATTTAGTTACTGTTTGAAAATGATACTACAAGATTGGAATTTGATTGCCAGTGGGCCCAGGTTTTATTTATATAATTTTTGCTTCTTGAAATCTGTATTAAACTCACAAGTATTTATTCCCACCACTAATTTAATTATTTTTTATTTTAAGTACGTTTTTTTATACAAATAAAAATAAATAAATTCAATTTAAATAATAAAATAATATAAATCATTTTAAATCCTTAACCAACCAAACATTACTTTTCATTTAATATTATCCAGTTCTAAAACCTCCACTCTATAAACTCACACGTAAAACCCACTTTTAAACCAAACGGACCCTAAATGTATATAAACAAACATAAATAATAGTTGATATATATCCTCATAAGTCATACGAATTATGTCACACGGATGAAGTAAAGCGTCATATTTTGCAATTAGTTTAATACGTAAGGAAACTACTACTTCTTACCATTTTGACCTACAAACAAAATACCGAATGCCCTTTACTAATTTTCTAATTTTATTGACAAGTTTTGACCCATAAATATTATTTACTCATCACAGTTTTGACCTTTATAAGTCCCAACTTTTAACTAATCATAATCGTAGAAAAAGTAGTACGAACAAACAAAAATGGGCCAGGCAAAATGAAGATGAAACACAAACGCTTATTAAAATGTTGTTTCTCAAAGTTGTGAAAATTAGTACTTTCACTATTTTTTTTCTTTATAAAAAGAAAAAAGAAAAATAAATAAGATGTAGGTTATGATGTCTTGTGAGAGAAACTGTTTTTGTAGAGCACACGTTCTTAAAGCACAAAGAGTCGTCGTGTCATAGAGTTGGCGTCATAGCCAAAAAGTGGTGTCACATAAGTAAAACAGGTTATATCATGAGAAATACCATGACACCACTTTTTATAGGGAGTGGTGATTTTTGGTATCATGGAGTATTTTTGGTGCCATAGAGGTTATATACCCCTTAGATTCCCCAAAAAAACCAACCGCGTGGGCTGGCCACCACGGCGTGAGCGCTTTGGCACCGACACGCGGAGTGATGTGCCATGGCAAAAAGTCGCGCCATAACTTGGCGCCAGCCAACCAAACCACGACTCCGAGCCCTCTTATTATTTGACAACCGCACCACTTTGATTAGAAGCCATCATTGGGGTCTCCAATTATGTGCCATGCCACCTTCCCTTATGCGAATTGAATATCACTCAATACTATTAGGGCCATACTATTAATATAAACTAAAAAATAAAACTATCAATAGACAATTAATCTGAGACAAAGTAATTACTCCTCTTTAGCAATTATATTATCAATCCTCTATGCTCAAAAGGAAAAAAAAATGTTTAATCTGATGCGTACTTGAAGCACCTTCAATTCTGAAGTTAAAATGGAGCGTACCAAGTCTCCTAATGTAGAAAAATATCTATTTGGGATGGAGGGATCTGAATAAACCGTTGCCACTTTATTTATAAAAGTTATATTTATAAATGTAAACTATATGTATATAGATGAAATGTAAGCTATACGTATATAGATAAAAAAATATAGTAAATATTCACAAGTTTAAATATTTTATTTGAGAAAACGGATAATAAGGCCATCATCCACAATCTCTGTGTTGTCAACTTGAAGTTGCATAATGAAAACCTATAGCTAGCATAATGCGCATGTCAAATGGGTAGTGTTACATAAAAAAAATTGATGGCCGGTCAAAATCGGTTGGGTTGAGCCGCTAACTTTTTTATATCAAACATCTCACAATCTATAATTGTCAGTTGTTCGGTTCTGAGAAGTCTGCGTGAGTATAATTATATGCCTATTCAACTGCATTGAAAAAAATAACTCAAATGAGCAACTTCTGATAATGTCAAAAGATAAATATATTGCCAATAAATTAGAAACAAAACCATACTGTATATGTTACATACAAAGCTTAAAGTTAGATTTGTTATATATATGCAAACAGTAAATATATTGGGACAAAAAGGAATTCCTCCATTATGATCTCCAATCATCCAGGTCTTCAGATTGTACAATTTGTAACCATGTCAACCTTTCTCCGTCTAGTGATATGTAGGTAGCACCGTCTTCATTGAGATTCTTCTTAGACCTTATTGTAATAATAAGACAATTTCAGAAAGCATATAAAACTGAGAATAACTGCGCGGGAATCTTTCAGGATTTTACCAATAATCTAACACAGAAAAATCAATTTCTGAACCCGAATCTTTCACAAACAGGCACCTACATCCCTCTTTTAACTTTCATTTGAATATTGCACATTGTCGGCCTCAGAGAACATGTGTCCGACAGAACTTGGGCTGTAAATTTTTAAGTAAAAATATGTAAATATAGCAATATATAATAGAAAGGAGAGTTTTGTAGATATAATAACGATAATAAGTCTTGCCTTACAGTTGGAGTTGGCAAGTTAATAGAATACATTGCATCAATAATATATTATAACATCAAGGAAAATGTAGCACTCTTATAGAATATTTCCTTCCTCGTTATAAGGAAAGAAGACGTTAGAAAATCTTGATTGGATGCAACCAAGATCGCCCCATTCTTTGGATTACATTAACCTCAGAAAAAGCTAAAAACACAAACACAGAGTATTACTTTTTGAGACATAACAATCAATTCCTTTGAGTACATTCAAAATTGAGAACAGATGATAGCCAAATAGTTAGTTACAAAGTTCCCACTTATTATACATATATTAAAACATGAATGCAACATAACACGACACTACAAATAAGAGATTTAACATGCAATCTTAAGTACCCTATAAACCACAATGGAAAACACCCACTAATCTCTAAATCTGTTTCGAGTTCATTCACCTTATAAGTAAACACTATCATTATCTTGACTCTAAGTATTTATGTTATATTTGTTTTTAGGAGGTTTATACCTACAGTTCGACCTAAGAAAATGTTATGACATTTACCACATTGTCCACTAACTCCGGATGCCAAGACTGGTCTTGTGAGGTTGAACTTAGCTTCCCTACTTAAACTAATTAATTAACCAAATTACTTGATCATGTTATTGGGATATTAGAATTATCCATGATATATTCAACAGCTCATTTTCACATCTTCACACACCAGTCTATCTTTTGGGACCGTTTTCATTAGAGTCATTTCGCTCCCTAACAGCCAAAAAGGTCAAGAACCATATATTAGTTACATCATCAATCAAATTGTATGAACTTATAAATCAGACCACAAAATACCAAAAATACGTGTGCTATGGTTCAGTGATGTCTGCTACTTATGTCTATAATTTTGATGTCTATGGTTCAAGATTAAGTGATTAAGGTTCTGGTTTGATATGCATGTTTATTGTTCATTGTAAGGATTCTAGGTCAGGTTCTTAGATGTGCAACAAATGTTTATAAAAGGACTCGGTATTTTGGATTGAAAAGTGGTTCCCTAGTTGTATTACTTATGAGGTTTTTGGTACTCCAGGTTTTAAAGTAATGGCAGTCTCAAATTTTGGTTCAGGTTTAGGTAACTCAGGTTATATGATTTTTGTTGAAATCATTGTTTCAGATGCAGTTGGTATGTCAATTTAATATGCAGATATTGTTAGTGTTTCAGTTCAGTAAAGATATGATTTAGGTATTAAGGTCTGGTTGATTGGTGTTGTTTCCGTATTGCTTGAAAACTGATGGTTCTTTAGTAAGTTTTGTGATTGTAATTTTTGTTATTTTAGCGAGAATTAAAAATCCTAAGAGTTTTATAATTTCAGTTGTAATCAATAGTTCATTGGTCTTAAAGTTTTCAAGTTATAGAGTTTATGTTGCTATCATGGATTCTGGTTATGCTATGTATTCAGTGAGAAATATGGGTTACGGTTCAAATTATACAAAAAGTTCATCTTCAAATAATGTGTTATGCTTCATGCCTTATACATTGAGGTAGTCAAATGAGTGGGCTTTAACCAGTCATAAGGGTGTCTTACAGTATCTGTCAAAACAGGTCACACGTCGGGCCGAAAAGCTAGAATAATTGAGATCTCAAAACTTATATCCAAAAACCCAAGGAACATGAACACCCGTAAAGGAATACTTCACAAGGGCTAATTTACCTCACCAATTGAAGGAACCATATAAGCAAAATAATTGACGGGTTTAGCTGAACCTACCGTGCTTGCCACAAAACTGTTCATAACGGCCTGCATTGAAGAAAGAAGTAAAAAACATGGGTGTAATAGCTTTCTAAGCCACATGATAATACAACATACTGAGCGACATGGTTAATGTTTTTATTTGGAACATAAAATGCAAAGATATTACCTGAGCTTCATGGGCATCTCGGACAAACTTGTCCATCTTGTTATAGCTTTCTGTATCAGTCGTAGGAGCGCCACCAAAGGTTGCCACAATAAACTAATCATTCCACCTATCAACAATAAATCAGAAATTAGCATTAAAAGGAAGAATAATTAAAATCGCCTGAGGTACTTCTGATAAGAATCTAAAAGGGAAAGCGACTAAAACTCCTCTATTTAACAGTAATAATTCTGTTTCCTTTCCAGATTTTGATAATTAGTTTCCCTTTTTTGAACATATGCAGAATCTTATTATTCAACACAAAAGACTATCACCTTATTCAGGTTCAAGGACAGTAAACACGCTCTACACATTAGCAGAAAAATCAACGCAAAACACATAACAGACTAATGGTGCATAAAATATTAGATTATACAAACCTCACTATTCACAATCAGGAAAAAGTGGCAAAATTTCCATAGGCTACAGCTTTTTATTACTGTCATACCATAAACAGGAAGATATTAAAACACGAGAAACTTTGTGCATTTAAGCCAACCTGTCTAATTGCGTCACTGCTAACCAACCAGACATGCCTATATCTGTAGGGTGCTCCTTCCTTTTTTGGTCATCCTTTTTAACAGGGATTGCAGAACCATCCTCCTGCAAGAGTTGTCATCCTCTGGCGCAATATTTAACATTTGATCCTTTGGAGCAATAATCAAATTTTATACATTTTAAAAAAACAATGATAATCAAAGCCTTACATATGATTAAAAAACTCAATAATATGAATGAGTGAATAAAATATTAGGTATGTGTTACAGTTTTTTGTGAAGGGTAGTGAAAGGAGACATGTACAAACTCTGATTGCGTCTTTAGCCTTTGTAGCTTCACTCCTATACGCAACCAAAAAAAATACTAATTAGCACCGAAAGAAAGAATTCAGGTGATACATCAGAACGTAAACGTGTTCTCTCAAAGGCCTTTCTTTACGATATTACTTAAAGTTAGAAGGTAATGCATAAAACTCTTGATAAGTGTTTATATTAGTAGTAAGGAAGATGTATATAAGCACACTTTGGAACTTATTCACAGGGTCACGTTCCGAAAAGATTATATTGTGTCGTCATGGTTTAGGTTTCCTAAAACTTGAGTACATAAAACAAAATAATCATGTAGCATAACCAATGGATCTACGGGAAATACATTGATCAGTTATCATACAAAAAATACTGACGTTGTGAACGATCATTTGCTAAATGGACTAACAATGCCGAAGTATATAAACGTTTGGTTGAAGTTGGAAAAAATTGAAAGTACGTTTGTGGTGTAGGTAATTAATGTTTTTCGCTTACGCTTCTTCTTAAAAGAAAGTAGTTATAAGCTGCTTATAATATCGGCACTTCCGGAAATAAAGTTTGAATTTGCCTATTTTGTAAAAAAAATCAATATGTTAAAAAAAGTAGTGTCTTGATTTTCTTGATCAACCAGATCAAAATGGCTGCTTCGTAATCTCTTAAACCGATCACAACACATATGATTTTGGGCCGATGCATCCTTAAAATAAGTTCTGAGGAATAACATGAATGTTGAACGCTTCTATGCGAACCAAACACAATAATAGAAGAGCATTTGTAATTGTATTAGAGTTGACATAAATCACTCTTATTTTTCTCCTAAATAGAGCAAGATACTAAAAATTACGGATGTTCGGCGATTTTAACCACACTTGCACTTGTATAGATCCATATGACTTGAGGTCGATATTACACAATTCTGAGTTGGCATAACATAAAGCCATAAACTCATCAAAATTCATAAATAAGTTACCTGTTGTCTCTGCCAAAGCTTCTAAACATCCATGCTAGTCACGATTATCAGAATCTAAGTAACATGCCCAATCTATTGTTTCAGATTTGGTTCAGCGCGAGTCCTCACCCATGGAGCAATAGTTAAAGATTCACCCCTTTCAATGATCTTTGATTTGTTAAATTGGATAAGACCTGCATAAAATAATGTTCGGGTTAAAGATTAGTACCCATCAAACATCGCATGTTTAAATCGTTGAAAAGGTTGAGACATTATTGTATTAAAGAAATTTATGCAGTATATGTCGACAAAGACAAATAACATATGTATCAACTAATCTGGACAAAGCACGTGTTTTATTTATTGATGAATATGGTTAGAGTGCTATTCAATCAGCTCACAATTCAGTTGTGATTCGGGAACCTCAAGACCTTGTCCAAGTGTTTCTTAAATGAGTCTATCAGTATATGCAAAACTTAACCACTAAACTCATATTTCTGAAGCTTATGGCCTTGAATATCCGCACGACCTAACCAAATTGTTTCTTTAATAGATGCACTTGTTTCTACATATCCACAGGACCTGATACAATTGTTTTGTTTCTGCATATCTGCACGAATGTATGAACCCAGTCCCACAGAAAAATCTTATCACATTATGGAACGAAACTATAGCTCATGACACGTTGAGCCTTTGCTACTGTCTAAATCTAAACACTTATCACCTGAGCCTTTGTTACTGATAATTAATGATAGTTCTAATGAAGCTATGAAAATTAAAAAAAAAATCATCGTGAAAGCCTAACAAATTGAAACTGTGACAAAAGAATACCTATAATTTATGTGCAAGCAAAATCATTTCTTGAAAACATCCCATCTTGCGACAATGCTGTAAAAGATGACGATATGTAATTTAAACATTAAACAATATGATAAATAAGCAAATTCACAACTTTTACCGTAAATGTGAGCAAACTATAAAAGTTGAGAATAAGTTCCCTAATATTTACCCTACTATTTTATCCTAATTCTTTTAATATAATCCGCATACAACAAAAGATAAAGCATATACCACGGAGTCACAAATCTCATATGGGGACCATCAAATGCTTGTGGGCAACTCAGACGTTGTCTCTCCAATAAGAATTTTCAATGTGATCAGAAAAGCAAGGATCTACAAATAGTTCGTTGAAGTGTAAGGGAAATATAGAAACCTTAAAGGCAATGTGAAATTATTAAACTTTATGAACATAATTCGGATACTGTAAGAGCCTTCTTAGTCGGCATATCTTTTGTCCAACTTATATAAGAAAAAACATCTTCAGATGAATAATTCCATGGAATTTTAGCAGGTTTTTTAGCTTCTAGACTTATACATATAATTCCATGGAAGAAAAAACATCTTTAGATCCATCTAATTTAAATAATTCCATGGAATCTCATTGAAACTCACATGAGGTGATACGTCATAGAGACCGTCTCGTAAGGTGGGTCTTGGATTGAAAGTGTTCCATCAGTAGATTCCACGCTTGTGCCACATCATTAATAACTCGCATGCTCATCTCGCAAGGGTTATAAAGTTGTGCCATATCAGTGCGAGTAGTCTCATTTCCATCTTCACTGTGTGCTTTGTCAACCAATTGTATCAGCGATTTCGTCGACACGATCCTGCATCAAACCAATTTCATTAAAATGCACAGATCAAAGATGGTCACCAGATAAGAATAGTTAAGGGTGCGTTTCTATTTGCTTATCTAAATAGATTAAATACTTAAAGGTAAGTTGTTTATTTGTACGTACATATTTTATAGTCTATAATAAGCATATAAAGGGATAAAACTGATAATATGATCGGTGATAATAACTTGGGACCCTCTCTTAATTCTTTAACATCAACCAACAACCATAACAGAGAAGCGCTATTTAACACTTAAAAAATGTGAAGAAAGGGTAATAATGGATTTAAATGTAAAACTTACTTTCTCAATTCCAGGAATGTCAATTGGCTGAATTCCGACTCATCCTTAACAGAGACACTGTTTAACATGGATACAAAAATACTAACAGATAATACCAACGTACCAGAGATCTTTCCATCAGGGCTCTAGGTTACACAATTAACTGATGCAGTATACTCGCTTGTCAAAGAGACCTAGGAGAAATACAAAAGTGTACACCAGAGTCAACGGTGAAGGTGTAACCAAGGTATAATTTAATATAAAGAAAATTCTTATATAATATTTATCAGTCATTATTATTAATCATAATAACTACTAAAAACAATCCTCTAATAGCAACTGGTGATCATGATTTAGCTACTAAAATAAGCAATCCAAACAGCCACTAATAAGCATGACTCAATAAATAAGATAACTAACAAAATAAGCTATTCCTTCCATCTGTTGTGTTGCAATCTTTGCTTGATGAATAATTTAAGCTCATTATTGATTGATGACGAATTAGAGTTATTTATTCAACATAAAAACTTAACACACCTGTGTAGCCTTCTTGAAAACGGCTAGATATAGAAGTTTCCTTGTGATGAAGTCCTGTTAATATGAATGTTTTTCTCTCATGGTACTCAATTACATAACTAAATCGACTGTTAGGGATGAAGTATTTACCAAAGGACAATCCATAACAGTATAATTTTTCTTCTGTTAGATAAAATACATATGGATATCAATCATAGGAAAATCGATTAATTAATAAGAGCGAATTTAATAAAAAGTAACATCGATTAACAATACCTTGTTTCTTTCAGTGTTTTATGAATTTTTTCCTAGGATTTTCCAATATTCATTGACTGATGATCATCGGGGTTTGAGAGATCAAGGGTAGGTTATCATTGCGGGTTATCGTTTCGGGGTTGATGATACGAATGAATTACACGAATGCGATTAGGGCTTAATATGCGGGTTAGGATGATAACCCGAATTGGGCTTAATATACGGGTCTGGTGCTGACGTGGATTAGGGAGATAATAAGTGATGTGGCAAATCCCTCCTCTTATATATAATGTAAAGATATATATATATATATATATATATATATATATATATATATATATATATATATATATATATATAAATTACTGTTCGTGGTTCAAGCTCAATTGTTCGGTTTAATTCATTTGGTTCGAAGGTATTTGCGTGTTTCGGTTACTGTTGATATATTTGGTTGGATTCGAGATGGTGACGACGGTGGTATTTGTTTGATTTTGATAAGACGGCTCAGCGCCGCGTCTTCGCCACAACGGATTCTCCAAAAGGTGTTATTCTCTTTTAATGTTCTTGTTAAGTTTTATTTTTTGCTTAAATCTGTTTATGTTTATTTGTTTGATCTGCTAGTTAGTTTTAACTGCTTATGTTACTGTTTGAATTTTGATCTGCTAGTTAGGATTATTTGGATCTGCTAGTTAGGATTAATGAAAAGTTACTGTTTATTTGTTTGATCTGCTAGTTAAGTTTATTTGGATCTGCTTAATATTTGTTTTTGGTGAGTATTAGCTTGCTTGATAAATCTGTTTCGAGTTTTAGTAGTGTTTGATGAGCTTATTTTATTTTCGATTATTCAATAAGTTAGATCTGTTGGTTTGCTTATTATTTAAGTTTCTTTTTGTCTGTTTTTACTTTTAGCTTAAGGTTTAGTATGCTTAGTGTCTGAAAATTGGTTTTGTTTAAGCTGTAGGTTTATATTTGCTTATTCAGTTTTTAGCTTTAGCTTATCTAATTTGTTTAGCTTATTTTTACTTGTTCATTTCGTGCTTAATCTGTTGTGTTGCTTATTTTTCGTTATTTGCTGTCATATACTGGTTCACACTCAGACCCACTTGGTGGTCCTGGTGGGAATCGAACCCAGGACCTCTCGTCTGGCAACCATACGACCCAACCATCTTAGCTGCACCACTTTTGAGTTTAATTTTGCTTTATTAGATTAATATAGGACTTTTAATAGTTGGCAGTTTTAATTAAAATTAGTTTAATTCAAGTTTTAGTTTTATTTAAATTTTAATATAAAAGTTTTATTTAAAAGTTTCCTTTATTCTGTTTTTATAAAAATATAAAAAGACTAAAAAATATATTTTCTTTATTTGCTTTTACAATTTTAAATTAGTTTTAAAATTACTTTTATTTCAAATAGTTTTATTTTATGTTTTTAAATTTAGTTTTAAAATTAGTTTTCATAAAATTTAGTTTTGTTTAAAAAGTTTTAGTTTAAAATTAAGTTAGATTTATTTGAAATATTTTGAAGAAGATTTTATTTAAAAGTCAGTTTTAAAATTATTAGATTTAAAAGTTAATTTTGTTTAAGTTTTAAATAGTTTTATATTTTTAAATTAAATTAGTTTTTAAATAGTTTTAATTAAATTAGTTTTTTTTACTTTAAATAGATTTAGTAATTCCAAAATATATATCGTGACCAAAAACAAATCAAGTTTTACGATTAAACCGAAAATCAATTCGAGTGAGTCGAGGAAAAACGAACTTAATTGACAAACAAAATCCTAGTTTCAGTATTGCTCCCTCCCGTTGCTATGATTCCTGGTAGAAGATGCTAAAGTGTCAGAACTATGAATCATAAACATGTAACATAAGAAATGAGTGAGTTTAGGGACCTACTGTTGTTGGATTTTCCAGCGTTATTACGGTAATTATCATTACCGCCACACCTATCCGTAACAGAACGGTCTTGGGTCTGACCGTTACCCTTTGGCTGAGTAGGTTGTTGATGAGTAGCCGGTTGAGACAGGTCCCCAGTCTTCTGCCTAAAAGATGCAGTTTATAAAGAAAGAGAAATATTTGGATAATACTAAATGAATTGAAATGATCACTGCTGAGTGACGTAAATATACCTCTTCTCGGGTCTCCCTGCCTCACCGAATTCATCTCTCTCCTGCAGCATCTCCAGCTTACGGGCTGATCGGCTACTTGTGCCACCATGTTGAAGGTAGCATACACCAAGTTATTGGCGACCGATGTACGAAGAGCCCAACGAAAGTGGTATGCTTGCTCTTTGGCAGTACCTGCTGCTGTGCCAAGAAAACCAACCAAACGAAGAAAGTGCTGCATGAACTCGTTGCTGTTCTCCCCAGCTCTCAACCTGATCCCGTGGTACTCCCTCTTCAGCTTGTCTTGCTCAGCCTTGGGGAAGAACTGTCCCATCACTAACTCCCTAAACTGAGCCCAAGTCAAGCCAGCCACCCAATTGTCAGCTCCCTCAGACTGCTTCACTAACTTCCACCATCCCAACACGTCACCTTCGAACTTGTAATAGGCCAACCTTGCCTTGAAGACACGGTCGCAGCCCATTGCATCAAATATCTTCTCGATATGAGCTAGCCATCTCTCAGCCTCATTGGGACTGTCAGTCTTCTCGAAGGATCGAGGACGTTGCTTGTTGAATCGCTCCAGCCATGTGATCAGTGTTGCTGGTGGAGGAGGATTAGGATGCTGGTGTTGGTGCTGATTGATGGCAGCTTGCACCTCGGCCCTGATTTTGTTCCTCAGCTGAGGAAGCATGGCCTGCATCGCAGCTTGAACTGCTGCATTGAGTTGTTCCTGCTCGCGTGTGAGAACCCTCTGACAGTATAAAACAAAATGCATTATTAAACTGATTAAAACATAATATATATTCATGAAAAAAGTTTTATGCCAACAAATCATGAGAAAATTTTATGCATGAAGACAGTGTATGAATGCATGATGTAGTTTATAAAAACTTTTATATACGCGAGGGTAAACGCCTCTGGTCACCCAAAATAAAAGACATAGCGAGGGGACGCCTATGGGTCGGTCCCAAAGTTAAAAGTTTCTATAAAAGCACATGCGAGTAAATAGGGTCAATCATGTACCAACCATTACTTAGTCATAAACCTGCGACAATGACATATGATATAAATGCATGAAAATAAACTGTCAGTTCTAGGAAGACCATAGTGACTACCCACTAATCACACGTCATGTTTTTGAGAGCCTACAGGTCGAAGCCTTTGCTCCGATACAATAATTGTAACACCCTATTTTAGTAAATGGAATGTCATGCGTGATTATGGTGTGTTATCAAAGCATACAAGGTAAATGTCTTAAAAACATTAAATGGCCATGAATGGAAATACCGGAAACAAACATCGGTAGCCCAAGTATAAGCTCATCACACAGAAACATAAGTACTGTAAAGGAAAATGACTAAACAATGTCTAAAGAAATAAGTAGCAAAATGTATGATGAAATGCATAAAGTAGAGAAGGCTATGTAGAAACTAGAAGGGGGGGTTGAATAGTTTCTCTTCGATTGGTGACCAAATTAAAATTACTTTCAATTTGGTTTGTATCAAAACTATCTTTTACTTGAGGCTAAGTTGCATAATGATTAGGTTCAATTCAAATGCACTAGAAAAGATAATAGGTAAGTGTAATGATAATGAAATAAGTAAAGAGTAAGGAAGAAGACAACCTAGTGGGAAGACACCAAGATTTATAGTGGTTCGACAACGAGGCTCTATCCTCGTTTCTACTCCACTCCTCGAGTACACCTACTCGAGATTTCCACTATATCCACAAGCTCCCTTCTCGGCGGAGAAAACTTTACATCGTTGCTTACATTATTTTCTGACACTAAGCTAAATGTCGAGACCTAATCTTTAGCTAGGACCAATCTACACAACGTTGCCCACTTCATAATTTAACGACACAAGGCTAGATGTCGGGTTCTAATCTTAAGGTAGAACCAATCTTCACGACGTTGCCTACTTTACCATTTTACGACACAAGGCTAGATGTCGAGTTCTAATCGAAAGCTAGAACCAATCTTCACGACTCTTCACTTTGAAGCTAAGTGAGAACTTCACACAACACAACTACTAGTCACTTTATAGTTTAGTGAGTACTCACAAGACACAACCACATCACTTTATAGTTTAGTGAGAACTCCTAATCAAATCTATTACAACTCAACTAGACTTATCCAAGTACACACATGTATCGTGGATTTACACAACACAAATCCAAGCAAACACATATGCAATGGATGTACACAACAAATCCAAGTATCCACAAATAACTTAGATGAACACAACTAGTCCAAGTATTCATAAATACATTGGATTGACCTAAAACAAAAAGGGTATAATGATGAATATGACTAGCTCATAGATTCATCTTTATCACAACACTAGTGAGTGAGTGATCTTCTCATTGGACAAGGTAAAGGAGGGGATCAAGAGGATAATCATATGTAAACATCCTTAACAATTTAAGTGATCATTTACTAATGATTATGCTATAGAAAATAGAAAGAGGGCTGAGAAAAACGTCCAAGAGGCTTACTGGAAAATGAGATTTGACCCACTATTTAAAGGAAACAAAGTATAACGGATCTATAACGGCTAGCTGTGCGCGGTACCTTATCTCACCCCGCGGTTCCATATCGCTAAGGAACCGCGTAGGTACTTAAGGTACCGCCACTAGACTACGCTCCGTTTTTTGTCTTTTAGTGGGGTGGGAATATCTGAGATATTTTAAACCTTCAAAGGATATTCTAACATCATTTGGAATATGCTATTTTCAAATTTTCATTTTCCATTTTAATAAAACATTTTCTAAAAAAAGAAAGTTTATTAAAAATCTTTTGTCATGTTTAACAAAAGTGAGTTTTAAGAATAATCATTTTGATGATCACTAAGTATTATTAAGAAAGGTTAGTGATATGATTATTACCTTGGTGATAGTGTTAGTTAAATAATTCATTTTGTGTTTTACACTAAATGTGTTGTATGGTTTGTTGTGATCAAAACTAAGAAAGATTAGTTAACACTAATAATGTTTTTAGGCATCACTTGCATTAACAATCTCCCCCTTTTTGATTACGACAAACGATAAACTCATTTACGTAGAAATAAAGAATATGGAATTATTAACTAGTTTATCACTATCATTTCTCCCCCTTTGTCGTAGCAAAAAGGTTAGCACAAGTCTTTGAAGAACATCGAACTTTTCTAGTAGCTCCCCCTTGGTGGTTGCTCCCCTTTGCTTGGGGCACCAAGTTTGTGAGCTAAGGTGACATGCTACACAAAGGTTAGTAGAAAGGAAAGAAACACCAATGTATATATGATCACTACCTACTAAGTAACTTGAGAGGGAGAGAGAGAAGAAATCTCAAATTAGAAGCAAGTATTTTGCTAAGTATGTCCAAAGAGGTAATTGACAAAATCAAGCTTCAATCTGATGAAGATGATAAGCTTGTCAATGGGTTAAAGTTTAGAATTGATGGAATCACCCATAAGCAATTGTAAAAATTAACCATGATCAACTCAAAATAGAACTAATGAAATAACACACAAACAACACAAAGGTTACATAAAAGAAAAAAAGACACAACAAAGAAGATAGTCATACACACAATATGAGTATCTAAAAGCAACAAATATGGAAAATAAACCACTAAGCATAAGCTAGTCTAATAGTGATATTTTCCAAGATTGCAAAAAAAATAAAAGACTAAAAAGATGACGATGCATCATTCGAAGTTTTGTCCACCGGAACGAAAACTTGAATAGGAGATCGAGTGAGGAGTAATTCAAGAAAATTTAACTTCTCATACACATGAGCAAGTTCAATTTGTTGAAATCGACAACAAGCACACGAGGATCCATGATGAAACACAAAATCGTTTGATGGTGGTATGGCATTAAACTTAGGGTTTGGTGGTGGTGGGGTAATGGGTTTGGGAATGTTTTCACAATGCCTTGTGAGATTTGGGAAGGTTGAAAGGTCATTGAGTTGAGGGGTATTGAAGGATTGTGGTGGTGGGGGAACATTTTCTTTAGCTCCGGTGATGGGGTTTATGGTATAAGTCTCATTCTAATACTTGATTGGAGAGAAGGTAGGGTTTTTGGGTGGTTTGGACGAAGATGGTTCATTCTTCTTAACCCAAATAGGTCGAACCGAGATTTTCGGTTTCTTTGAAAGCTTGGATGAGGAAGCTTTGGGTGAGTGGGGTTGTGACAAAGAAATGTCAAGGTTAGGAATTTAGGAGTTAGGCATTGTGAGAGTGTGAGAATGAAATCTCAAGGTTGTGTGAGAATGAATTCTCAAGGTTGGGAAGGTGTGAGAATGAAATCTCAAGGTTGTGTGAGAGTGAATTCTCAAGGTTGGGAAGGTGTGAGAATGAAATCTCAAGGTTGGGGTATAAGTAAAATGTAATCAAGGTAAGAATTTGAATACAAAATGTGAAGTGTCAAGGAATGTTTAGTCAATTTGAGTAAACAAGGAATCTTGACAGGGTATAGGGTTTTAAAAGTTTTGACCAAAAATTCGTCAAAAACTGATTTCCGCCCGCAGTACCTTAAAGGGACCGCCGGTTCATTACCACATAAGGAACCGCGCGACTTTTAATGAGCCGCCTACAGTGGACGTGAAACCATGTTTTTCCTAGGTTTCGGGAAAAACTAAGACTTTTTCAAAAAGTTGCAAATCTTGGAATTTTACCTCTATTAGCATCAAATTATGCTAGGGTTGCAAAAAGCAACACATTCACAAAGAATGTCTTGACAAAGGGTGACAAAATAATTTAGATATCATTTTGAACCATTTTTAGTCAAGTTTTTAGAGGTTGTGATAGATTTAGGTTCAATTTTAATTTCAAATTAAAGTTGATTAGTGTGCACAGAAGGATAGAAACACACAAAGCTAAATCCATAGATCAACAACATGAAACATTCATGAAAGAAGCAAGTACAATGACAAGTAAAACTAACTAATACATAGCTAGCTTAACATTAGATCTAGATAAGTCGTCTTCTTTGGCTTGGTTTTGTTGAAAACTCTTATTAAGAAAACTCCATCATTCATCTCCTAGGAGGAGGCATGGAGAACAAGGCAAGCAAGAACTCTTACAACCTCCTATGTAGTCCATACATATCCATCCTAAGGTTATGGATGATGTAGTGGTTGTAAAGACAACATGGACAACTAGGACCATGTGTTTGTTGAAACCCATAGTATGGATCACCCAAAAGGAGGGAAAGTGGAACACCCAAAATTGGAATGTTTGAGTTGGGTGGAGGTGGAGGAGGCAAGTTCTCCAAGGGTGATGTGGGTGAGAGTGGAGGCATGTTCCCTGGGGAAATGGGTGAGTGTGGAGGTAAATTCTCCAAGGTTGGTGAAATGGGTGAGTTATGAGGGGTAAATGGTAAAGTCACCAAAGTGTCATCAAAGTCATTCACAAAAGGAATGCTTTTGATTGGTTGGGGTTGTGTGGTCACATCCAAGGGTGCAGTTGGAGTGAAGGGTGAAGAGAGCTCATTCATTCTTGAGTTGAATGAAGAGGAGGTAGAACCAATGGAGTGGTTAGTACCATGGGTGGATGATGTCTTGCATGGTGCAAGAGGTGGGGAAGGTGATGAAGAAATGAGGATAGGAACCATCTCATTCTTAGGTGTGTGGAAAGGTGAGGAGTTAGGCTTGGCTACCTTAATCCTTATTTTGAGTGTTTTCTTTGGGGTGGAGGACTTGGAAGTGTTTGAGGTTTTGGTACACACCATGGTTGTTTAGGGTTAAGGGAGGTATGTTTGATGTGTGAAGAACATGGCAAACAAGGTGGGTTTAAATGGGTGAGGGGATGATCCAAACTAGTAATGGGTTAAAATCATTTTAGGTGAATAATAAAATTAGGTAAGCTAGTTTAGGAAATGTGCAGTTTATTATTGAAAATCATGCAAGGTTTACACAGATTTAAGAAAACAGTGTAAAGAAAAAGATGCTGTCGTGCACAGTGGCCGACGGTTCCTTATCTAGGACCGGCGGTACCTTATCGATAAGGATCCGCGGGTCGATATGGAACCGCGACCAGAGGGCTTTCAAAAATTTCACCTCCCAAATTTTGGTTAACCTAGAATTTTACCAAAAGATTTACAAGCCAAAGTTAACTACAGATCATAATCTAGTAAGCTAACTATCACAAAGATGTACAAAGCTATGTAAATCACAAACATCATGGCATAAACAATATTAAGGATCAAAATAGATAATAATCCAAACATGTAGCATAAGTTAATACACATTCAAGATAATAAAAAATATTGTTCAACATTACATGTTTACCAACATGTATTCTTTGAAAAACTTCAAAGCTTTCACCTTCTCTTTTTGCCCAATCCCTTGATCATATTCCCCAAGAACTTGAAACCTTTTCTTGATTCAACCCGGTGTTCGTACAAATCCCCTCGAGTTCTAAGGTTTTCACGGTAAAGATGCTCCATATTGAGATCTTCCGGTACTTCACTAGAATGATGAGGAGGAGGAGCTAAGTCTTCAAATTCATCCTCGAATGGGTTTGAGGATGGATGGGAATTACTCAAAGAGTGGAAATGAGAACTAGTACCTATGCCATCACCATCACTTGTTGGCATGTCCATGTCCTCATCATCCATCTCTTGATGATCAGATTTTCTCGATCCTCTATCACTTCTTGTCTTTCTTGCATATGCCTCTTGGATAGGCAACATAACCCGATGAACCGGGTAGAAGCGAGAGAGATCGAGGTGGGGAAAATCATGAGCAACCCTTTTGAAAAGGCGAGTTAGAAGCATAGCATAGGGAAGGTTTGTTTTAGGCTTCGAAAGGGCATAATTGATTCGTCGAGCGATATAGAATGCCAAGTTGTACTTGGCGGATGTAAAGATGCAACTCAACATATGCACCATACACGCCGGGATATGATCTCGGTTTCCACCAAGACAAAAGACATTCTCCCTAAGGATATTGGCCCATTGGACCATAAAATCCTTAAGGTCGCTAGAGAGCACTTCATATCGATTCACATTTCGTACATTTGAATGAAGGCTTCTCACAATGTTTCCATCATGCTCTTTCGAGATGATGTAAAGGATGAACTCTAGATAAATTTCGGTGAGGTCATTTGGAGGTTTATCGTAGGATTCCGAGAGAGCATCAAGTCTCCGTTTATCCATAAAACGACAAGTGCCTTCATATGGCACACCGAGAATTTGACCAAAGTTTTCGAGGGAGTATTGAATCAATTGATCATTCAACACGAAACGAATGAAAATTTCTCCATTGTATTCAAGCATGGAGTAGGTGCTAAAGAATTCAAGAAGGAATAAGGGGTAAATATCTTCTTCTATGTTGAGCAAGCAATCAAACCCCGAAAGCTCAAACATAGATTGGATATAGTCATAACCCGTTATTTCCTTGTCAATGACTCTACCCTCATGGAAACAACGAGTAGAAAGGGATGGAAAAGCGTTTTGAAGATGGGGGGAAGCATAGGTTTGGGAAATGTCCGGCATATAGTTTCTAGTGAATTGATGATCTTTTTGATATTGAGAAGGCATGATTAGTACCTAAATAAACACAAGAAAAATTTCTCCAATCACTCATATGAAAAATAAAATCAAAGATAAAAAATATGAGAATGTGGTATATCAATTTCTTGACAAACAAAGGATTGAATCCATATCATTCTCATGTTCACAATGCATCTATTCTATCATTAACCAAGAACACATGAACTATGTTGGATCAACAATGGATTAGAACATTGGTTTTTCAAAACAAGGTTTTTAGGTAAGCATTAACAATGTCATTACCTACTTGTTCATGGGTTCATCTCAAATCCATCTTTCAACCAAAATCATTTAGCCTAAATTCGGATTTGTTCTACAAGTGGGTTTTAGTGAAATCTTAATGAATATGGAACCTAAGGAATCATAGTAAAATAACCATGTCAACCCACATTCCTATTAAGGTTTTAATTCAATTTCAGTTTTAAAAATCCCCAATTATGAAAGGATGAACCCTAGAACAAAATAGATGAAATTGAAAGAAAATACTTACAATTAATTGATGTTAGATGAAGGATGAGTGAAACCCACAACTTGGAATCAATTAATTTGAGTGATTGAAGGTTTTGGAAGCTTCAACAATGGTGGAAAAAAAAGAAAACTGTCGTTGTGTGTTTTTGGGAGAGAGAGGGTTTGGTTTGAAAAAGAATAAAAAAATCAAACTGGCGCTCTGACAAAAGTTTCTGCCCGCGGTTCCTTATCGATAAGGTACCGCGGGTTTGAGCCGCCTAGATAAGGAACCGCCTACAGAGGCAGGTTTTTATCTATGAAAAACGCCAATTTTGAAAACCAAGTTTTTATAAAATACTTAAGTTAAAATCATGAGCCTTTTAGAATATCATTGGATCATCATAACACTAAGAAATATGCCTTAACGAAGGATTACGAGTTAAATCTAGATCGAAAAGAACCGAAACGGACAAACGACTACTCGTAGCAAAACGACTAAGTGGAGAGAAGACAAGGGAAGTGAATCAAGACTAGGAAAAATGCTCAAGGGAATAATGACAATCTTCAAATAGTGGTAACGAAGAGCTTGTGTCATATATAGTGGTTTAAGACGTGCCTTTCCGGCGAAACGTTAAACGGCTTTGGTAATGAATAAGCACAAAGCAATTATTCAAGTATAGACTAAGATCACTTTCAATAATAGTCTTAGTCTAAACCAAAATATGAGCAAGGTATTAATTCACTTTCTCTCCCACAAAGGGCCTACTAACCGTATGGGTGCAAACCATGGAAATCATGCTTGATACTTTAAGCTTCTACTAACTCACTCTACATCACCATAGTGAGTCAAGTATCCAAGCAATGAAGGTTTGAGAGGATAAAAGAAAAGAAACACAAACCACAAATAAATGTCAAGGCAAGGATGCCGAGAACAAGCACATAGTCAAGTAATGATCAAAAGAATGATCAAAGGGCGTGTGGAAGAACGAAAGCGTACCTTGGCCACAAAGAGCAATCCATGAAGGAATAAGTGCTATGCCCAATCAATGACTATGATGAGTACTAAGTCTTCAAGGACTAGTATCATTCCCAATCATCTTGGTATCATCATTCAAAGATGTTAAAGATCAATGAAGATGAGTCTTCTACAAGTGCAAGTAACTCAATCCACAACCAATTAAGTGATTGATCTTCATGAGTACCTACACAAAGCAAGATGCAAACTAGTAGATACATTTCAAGAGTATATCTAAAATGCATAAAGGCTACTAATCTTAAGTGGGATGCAATATTATCAATTAAAAGACCTATTTTCAAAAAAAACATAGTTTTGACCAAAGAGAAACTTTAGTATAACTTGACCTTCTAATTTGAGGAGACAATGGATCGATCCAAGTTTCAAAGTACAATATACTTCAAAGATCTTGAGTGACCATCGCTCTGATACCAATTGTAGAAACTAGAAGGGGGGGTTGAATAGTTTCTCTTCGATTGGTGACCAAATTAAAATTACTTTCAATTTGGTTTGTATCAAAAATATCTTTTACTTGAGGCTAAGTTGCATAATGATTAAGTTCAATTCAAATGCACTAGCAAAGATAATAGGTAAGTGTAATGATAATTAAATAAGTAAAGAGTAAGGAAGGAGACAACCTAGTGGGAAGACACCAAGATTTATAGTGGTTCGACAACGAGGCTCTATCCTCGTTTCTACTCCACTCCTCGAGTACACCTACTCGAGATTTCCACTATATCCACAAGCTCCCTTCTCGGCGGAGAAAAACTTACATCGTTGCTTACATTATTTTCCGACACTAAGCTAAATGTCGAGACCTAATCTTTAGCTAGGACCAATCTACACAACGTTGCCTACTTCACAATTTAACGACACAAGGCTAGATGTCGGGTTCTAATCTTAAGGTAGAACCAATCTTCACGACGTTGCCTACTTCACCATTTTACGACACAAGGCTAGATGTCGAGTTCTAATCAAAAGCTAGAACCAATCTTCACGACTCTTCACTTTGAAGCAAGTGAGAACTTCACACAACACAACTACTAGTCACTTTATAGTTTAGTGAGAACTCACAAGACACAACCACATCACTTTATAGTTTAGTGAGAACTCCTAATCAAATCTATTACAACTCAACTAGACTTATCCAAGTACACACATGTATCTTGGATTTACACAACACAAATCCAAGCAAACACATATGCAATGGATGTACACAACAAATCCAAGTATCCACAAATAACTTGGATGAACACAACTAGTCCAAGTATTCATAAATACATTGAATTGACCTAAAACAAAAAGGGTATCATGATGAATATGACTAGCTCATAGATTCATCTTTATCACAACACTAGTGAGTGAGTGATCTTCTCATTGGACAAGGTAAAGGAGGGGATCAAGAGGATAATCATATGTAAACATCCTTAACAATTTAAGTGATCATTTACTAATGATTATGCTATAGAAAATAGAAAGAGGGCTGAGAAAAACGTCCAAGAGGCTTACTGGAAAATGAGATTTGACCCACTATTTAAAGGAGACAAAGTATAACGGATCTATAACGGCTAGTTGTGCGCGGTACCTTATCTCACCCCGCTGTTCCATATCGCTAAGGAACCGCGTAGGTACTTAAGGTACCGCCACTAGACTACGCTCCGTTTTTTGTCTTTTAGTGGGGTGGGAATATCTGAGATATTTTAAACCTTCAAAGGATATTCTAACAGCATTTGGAATATGATATTTTCAAATTTTCATTTTCCATTTTAATAAAACATTTTCTAAATAAAGAAAGTTTATTAAAAATCTTTTGTCATGTTTAACAAAAGTGAGTTTTAAGAATAATCATTTTGATGATCACTAAGTATGATTAAGAAAGGTTAGTGATATGATTATTACCTTGATGATAGTGTTAGTTAAATAATTCATTTTGTGTTTTACACTAAATGTGTTGTATGGTTTGTTGTGATCAAAACTAAGAAAGATTAGTTAACACTAATAATGTTTTTAGGCATCACTTGCATTAACAGGCTAGATAGCTTCCAATCCATATGCATGCACGCTTAATGTCTACGAGCTCCCTTGAGTACCTACCGTTTGGGAACATGAAAGGAAAACGGTTGAGCATAACGCTCAGTGCAAGGATATACAAGTATAGCATGGAATAACATAAGCATAAAGACTAATGGCAGCGAAAATGTATAAGTCCTAAGTAACCTCGAAGGGTTAATATATAAAGAAGTTACTAAACTTTCTAAGAAATTTGTCCTAAGGTAACGAACGTTCATTATGTGTTTCTAAGTTACTAAACTTTACTTAAATATACATCACTATAATTTAGTGTTAATTTGAGTAACATGGATGCATGTTTTTTAATAAGTTAAGTAACATAAATATCACGTTTTTGATAAGTGAGTAACTTAATCAACCGGTCATATGAACATTAGTAACATAGAAACACAAAATGAACGTTCGTTACCTTAGGACAAATTTATTAGAAAGTTTAGTAACTTCTTTATATATTAACCCAAACCTCGAACATGTTCATAAAACTGGTTTTATAGTTTGAAAAGACTTATGTTTTTATGTAAAATCTGTATTAATTAGCCAATAGCCCATATAGGTCATGAGATTCCACCGTGCATGAATACTTGGAGTGGAGACCTTGTCATGCAATTAGAGGGGTTGCCTCTAATTAAATAGTCTGGGTAGGAGGGATCAACTCCTAGTGAAGGATGCAAGGCACACACCGCATTCACTCTGGTATTACTGGTAAACATGTAACTAGGATGCACCCATACGCCCCACACAATAATATAATATAATGCCCAAAACTGTAAAGGGACGCTACGAGCAATCACTTCGCCATGGGGAAGTCATAACACTGGTGCCTCTAGTGTTATGGTTATGGTACCTCTATAACTAGGTAACACTGGTCATGCATGTATATGGATGATAACACTCAAATCCAACATGTTTTATTGAGCGTTATCCATATATTTTGCATGGTTTTTGGTTATACTAACGAGATTTATAGCTCATATATATGTAAAGTTGTGTTTTGTGTTGTTAGTTAGCCAAGAACAAGAAAAGTGAAGAAAAGGAAGAATAATTGACGATTCATGCATATACGAAGGAATCCCGACTAGCTACAAGCTTTGAAGATTAATTTCGGATGCAAGAACAAGTGTTTCCAAGGAACATACAAGTTACTCAACATGGAAGTTGCCACCGGTAGAATCTAAAGTTGCCACTGGCGGAATCAAAGTTGCCACCTACTTTTGTGTTCGTAGAATTTGTCTACATACAATGAACATCCAAGCCTTCATGAAGCTTCTAATGTTCATTCTAAAACTACTTTGCCACCAAGTAATTTGCTTTGGCTCCAAGTACATTCCTTTGGCTCCAAGTTCAAACATTGATGACCAAGGCTTAATTTCATCTATAAATAAGACCCTTGGGGGTCATTGTAACATATGACTTGAATCCCTTGATGGTAATTCATTAGCAACTTCATTATTCAACAAGAAAACTCTCCCAACCTTGGTGAAGAACCCCATTCCCGGATTTAATATTGGTGTGCCAAAAAGTGACCTTTTTAGAGCTCCAATCATCAAAATAACCTTGCCAAACTCTAAGGGATCATTACCCTTATCATTGATAGTGTTTCTTGATACCTAAATCACCACCAATCTTCACCAAACCTCTCCAAAACCCGCCTCAAATATCAAATACGAATTTCCATTTACATAACCCGAAAGACCACAAAGTAACTTGTAGTCAATTAGAGACTTAAGGATTGCTCTAAATTCTTCCATTCCATTTACTTATTGTATTCATACTTTGGGTAAACTTTTCTTACTTTCATGATGTTGAACTCTATATCATATGTTGAATGTTTGTTCTTAATTAATATGATTATGGAGTAGTTTTATTATACTTGTTTGGAATAATGTAAACATGGATATGGAGTGTATTATTTTGCAATGTTGAATTATGATTTTGTTAATGAGTTTGTTTAAATCAATATGAGTCTTGATGACTTGTTGGTAAACCATAACTCGGTCTAAAGGTCAAAAGGATTCCTAGTTATGTTTTATTCTAAATGCTAGCACGCGTATATGTTTGGTGTATCATGATTGACAACCATGAGTAAACAAGTTAAATGGATTTATAAAGGTTTAATCTAGATTATAGGTCGAAAGGGCTCTAATGAACAAGTTGGCTAAAATCATACTTCTCACAAATGGATTTAATTACCGGTTTGTAATATTGATCATAGGTCAACCGTATCATGTGCAATTCCATGATATTACCCATTGACTTGGAATTGTATACTTATAATTTATGTGCTATTGCTTAATTATCTACCTGATAATCTATTCACTCCATTGAAATGAATACTAGTTCCAAGCAAGTACCTTTATTATTATTGTTATCTCATCTTATTAGCTTAATCATCTTTTTAGTGTTACTTGTTCCTATTAGCTTAGTTGTTACTTATATGGTAATTGTGGGAGTGACAACCATTTTTACCACCAACGTTACATTGTTACTAAGATTCTTTACAACCAAAAACACCCAAATCCTAGTGAACGACCTCGGCTTACCACAAAAAGCTAGCTAAAAACGAAAGGGTCATACTTGCCCGTGTGCTCTTAGCTTATTCGGTAATCCTTGTATAAATTTAAAACTTGTGTACACTCACAAAGAACGCATCAAGTTTTTTGCGCCGCTGCCGGGGATTTGTGTTTTATGCTTTTCATGTTTTGAATCTTTGTTGCATATCGTGTATCGTTTAATCTTCTTTGTGCTTATTTGTTTTGCGCTTATTGTGTTTTAAGAAAATTGAAGTGTGTTTACATTAAGCTTTTTAGTCCTTATTTCACCAACCCCACAAAAGTTTTTTTTAAAAGTGTTCTTAGTTTTTAGTTGCCAAAATATACAAAGTAAAAAAAAATAAAAAAATTGACAGGAGAGTATTGCCGCCGGCAACACCCTCCTGCTGCGGGCAAGGTCAAACAGAACCACCTTTGCCTCCCAGCAAGGTAGCTCTGCCGCCGGCAAGCTTAAACAGAATCGACTTTGCCGGCCGGCACCCCAATCTTGCCGCCGGCAAGTCCTGAAACTTAAAAAAAATAATAATAATAACTTTTTATTTAAACCGAGCCTTACCCAAAACCCGTTCCTAATTGTGTTTTTTACTCGTTTAAACATCCGTTCTTCGAGTTTAGAACCAATTATCCTTGTTTGCTCGTAACCCACCCAACCGCCCCGTTTAATCATTTTGTGCCTTGTTCGTATTTCTAATCACCCTGGTTTGATCCCAAGCCCCGTGTTTAGAACCCGAAGTCATTCGAGCTGTCCGGTTTGATAGATTTGGTACAATAATCCATTAGCATTTTCATTCTTATTTTTCTTGTTTCTTTAGTTTTTTTATTTAGTAAAAAAATTAGTAATAAAAGTAGTAGTAAAATATTATATACAAAAAATATTTTTGGTCTTATTTGTTTTATTTAGTTTATTTTTCTATGACGTTTTGCAAATCACTCCGGGTTTGTATAAACCCGCGTTCTTGGGGAAAACAACTCGTTCGTCCATTCCAAAAACTTAAACGTAAAATCAAAAATAGGACGACATCCAATAAAACACCAATCGTACCCCTTGAAATTGAATCACCCAACCCATACACCAAACCACCGTTCATCAAAGAATTTTTCGTTGTCGCCTCCAAAGACGACGTATTCGACACCAAAGTCGAGACGATATTCAAAAATCCATTCCAAATTGAAGGAATCTCATCCTATGAAACCGAATCCGATTCCTCAACTATTGTTACCATTGATCACGATGATCAACCAATGTGGTCAAACGCTAGGATTGTTGCTCCAACGCCTAGTTCCTCTATTGTTCAAATCCTTATTTTTAACAATTTCACTATCACGAGTACCCACATGAAAATGATTCGGGATAACCAATTTGATGGACAATCCCTATCCGATCCTCACCGAGACGTTCAAGATTTTCTTGAGATTAGTACCCTTTTCCAATATGGTGAAAATCAAGAGGAAGCAGTTAACTTGAGGATATTTCCATTCTCATTAACCGGAGAAGCTAAGATTTGGTTGAATGAACTAAACGAAGGAACAATTACTTCGTGGAATGAATTAAGAGAAGCTTTCATAAGCCGATTCTTTTCACCCGCAAAGTTTAAGCGTCTCCTAAACGACATTCATAACTTTCACCAACTCGATGACGAGACTCTCGTTGAAGCTTGGCTCCGAATGAAAGAAATGCTTCGCGCTTGTTATGGACATGATCTAACCAAGAGAACGATAATTGAAACATTTTATCGTGGATTAGACGATCCAACTCAAGTATCTCTCGACGCCGGAGGAATCTTCCTCTACAATACTACGAACGAAGCTTTCCAAATCCTCGAGGATAAGGTCTTTCTCAAGCTCGATTATTCGAAGGATTCCTATGTCGAACCTTATCCTAAAACCGTTGTTTCCGCCGGTGGAAACAATTTCATCTCCAATCACACCGTGTTGATGGAGAAATTCAAAGCTCTCGTTAGGCTTATCGATTCCCAATTCCTAATCATAAGGAATGAACTAAAAGATACACGAGAAGATCGTATAAACGACCACGATCCAAAAACCACCATGAAAGATGACACGCCAATGTGTGAACCTCATGAAGCGAATTATGTCGAAGAATATCACCGAGGATATCCCGACCAAAATTCGAGGAATTCACGTTCCTATCTTACCCTAAACCCGAACCGTCCCATTCCTAAATCTTGACCGGGAGATGTGACGCCACACTCATCACAATATTGCCCAAAACCCGAAGTCTCAACGGAGGAGATGATGAGAGAATTTATGGCTTGGCAAACGTAATAAAATGAACGTGTCAAGAACAATTTGGTTGACCTAGAGTTTCAAATCAATCTAAACTTCCAGAACCATACAGCCATAATCGAAGACTTGAAGACAAAAACCGATCGAGTCGAAAAGTTCATCCAACAAACCAAGTCCCTTCCTCAAATCACCAACACCAAATCAAGATACGATCTACCCTCTATCCGAAACGAGAGTGATAAGGGAGATGTTGCTTTTATCGAGTAAGAAGAAGAACCTATTCCAACCGTGCCAAAACCAAAACCTATCATTTCTAACTCAACTTTTCCCAAGGATTGCACCGTGCATATCCCATACAAAAAGGTGAAGACATATGAACATGATGTAATGTCAATTCATGACGCGGAGTTGAAATCAATGAATGGCGTTGGAAGTAGAAGGATGATAAAGAATGGACGACAATGGTATGCCAAAGAAGCCTTTCAAATTTTGGACTATAAATGGAGAATTGCTTTGGTTCAAAGATGATAATTATCTAAATCAATGGCACCCAACCAAAGTTCCCCATCTTAAATGTATCGTCAAAGAATCCTAACATTGAGGGGTAAAGTCTAGCTAACGACTCAATAATAAATTAAGCGCTTCTCGGGAGGCAACCCGTGCTTTAATTTTTTGTGTGTTTTATTTTGTGTGATTTGAATAAATATGTACACCCTAAAAGTATTTTTCTAACTTGGAAAATATTAAGTGTGAGGGGGTGTACATTGCTAGTATTATGTTTTATATATCTTTGTGTGCTTATGTGTTTGTTTGTGTGTTTTGTTTTAATAAATGTGACAACCCTGGTTTTGAGGTTCGTCACTTAGTTTTATTTTGTGCTAGTTACGTGTCTTTACGTGTTTATGTGCTTATTGGTGTGTATAGATTGTGGTTTGGATATCGTTTCCGGTACGGGGTACCTTGTGAGTGAAACGATGTGTGATGATTTCATGTTCATAAGTTCACATGGTAGTGACTATGAAGTGAGATGGTGTTATTTTGTGGTTTTACGAATACGTATATGTATTACAGAAAATCGTATTTTTACGATTTACGGTTTAGCATTTAGAGGTATGAGATGAGGTAATTAGTCATATGGATATTTTTCGGGATGGTTTTAAGTCATTTAGGACTTAGTTATAAAGTTTATTTAAAAATTTGAGAGTTTTTATAAAAGTGTATATTTTACGTCTTTTACGGTAAAACGCGTAAATTTGACTAGTATTACGGTTTTGAGGTTTTGGAGGATTTAGGAGCTGAAATAAATTAAGGTAAATTAAGGTAATATTATTAATACCAATATTAATAATAAAATGAAAAAAAAAATTAAAAAAAAAATGGGGGGGGGGGGGGAGTCGGTTGGTAGACACAAGAAGGAAGAAAAAAAAGGAAAAAGGAAAAAAAGGTAAGTGGGCAATACTACTTGGGCTAGGATTTGGTAACATTAGTATATAAGTATTTTATATAAAAAAAGACATAAATCCCTGGAGATAAAAAGAGGCGACGGTTTGTGGGAGAAAAATTAGGGTTCTTAAAAAAAAAGGTTTTCTTCATCTTCCATTGATCTTAAGGTAATACTTTCATAAACCTTTTCAATTTAATTATTTTAATGATGTCTTAATCATCTTATGATGGATTTAGGTTAGGGTTTGATTAAAAACAGTATATTAATCATATTATAATGATTAAATAAATTAGGGCTTGTAATTAGAGGGATTAGGGTTAATTAATGAGGTTGATTTTGTTAAACCCGTTTTTAAAAACTGGGCAGAATTTTGAGTCAATTGTTTTGATTATATCGGGAGTTCTAGGAACATTAAAGATGCGATCCAAGTATTTCTGAAAAGGTAATTGAAGTGGCTTTCAAATGCAAGAAACGAGAACTAAATTGGAGGTCGGGAAGTGGGTCAAAAATAGGTTACAACAGTCGGAGATCAAAACAGTTTTGTAATCAGCCTGTTTTCTTTTTAAGTTTTGGGTTGTTTGGGGTACTTAGGGTTGCATTGGGATCTTATAATGAACATGAGAGATGGTTTATATATTTTAGTAAGTATCTGCACTTGGGCTAAGATTGTGGTTTAAGGTAAGACCCTCTAATGGTAACAAACTTTTCATACGTTTAAAATCAGTGAATTCTGGATAGGTAGCAATATATATACATATATCAGGGCCTTAACAGTAGCTTTAAGGTTAGGGCAAGTGGGAGGTTTTAGCTAACATATGTAAAAGTATGAATATTCTTTTTACAGAAACCATGAGTATGTTTAAGTGGACGTTTTAAAGTTTTGAGACCTAAAAACTGGGACTGTTTTGTGTAAAATGTGAACGGGATAGTTATTAAACTTAACCTAGTTAAAGACTTGTTAAGGAAGGGTAATGGGGTGATTAGAGCTTATAAATGAGGTATTTATATGGGAATAGGCTAGATGTCCATCATAGGTTGATGAGCCATCTTAGTGATTGGTTCATGTATTGATTTTGTGTTTTTGGGTTGTTAGCTTGTTGCTAGTGCAAGGACTTGTGAAGAAGCAATCAGGTGAGTTTCATAGTCCCATGTTTAATACTGGTTTTGACTTCCAGATGGGATGGAAGAGACACTGTGTTGAGTTATTTATAAATTGATGCTATGAATGTTTTTAAGGTTTGAGATGGACTTGTGTGTATATTATATGATTAACTGCTATGTGATTCTTGTTTGTGTATGATTTGGATCGGAAAGGTACATAGGTGTATGGGCGCCTATGGTACCATGGTTGTTGGTAAGGCGTGATGCCTTGGAAATTATGGTTGTTGGTAAGGCGTGATGCCTTGGAAATTATGGTTGTTGGTAAGGCGTGATGTCTTGGAAATTATGGTTGTTGGTAAGGCGTGATGCCTTGGAAATTATGGTTGTTGGTAAGGCGTGATGCCTTGGAAATTATGGTTGTTGGTAAGGCGTGAAGCCTTGGAAATTGTGGTTGTTGGTAAGGCGTGATGCCTTGGAATTGTGATGATTGATTAATCTTGAATGCTAGTTGTTAATGCATACTTGTAGCACATTGTCCATATGTTATTGTGTTGATGGTTGTTATTCACAGATTGTAATTGTTTTAGCGTTGGAGTCTAAACCTATGACTCTCACCAACTTTATGTTGACGTGTTTTAGTGTCTCTTTTAGGTGATAACGTGGTTAAGTGTGAGAACTTATGTGGCTAGGATTGGAGTCGCGTAGGAATGCATTTAGAAGGAGATCCCCGTTCCTTCTTAGTTTATTTTCTTTCTGATTGTTTCGATAGTGATATTGTTGGCACCTATATGTGATTGTTAGTGTTATTTGTTTGTCTTGGGTAAGAGGTAGGACTGTTACCTACTTACCTAGACTCCTGCTTTGTTGAGATATTGTCATGACCTTTGTGTCGCCATTTATGACATTATATTTGCATTTTAGTTTTCTCTAGAGAGACCGTGTGTTGTGATGTTATCCATACGTCGCGCCCCATATTCCGCCATGGTAGGGTGTGGCAGAATGGTATCAGAGCCAATGGTTATAGAGAATTAGGTTGCCTAGTCGCGTAGCCTAGTCTATAGCTTTAGGGTCCCTGCATATAGGCGTCATAGGAGTATGTGTGCATTGTATTATAATTGATGTGTTTGGATGTTATTTATTACGATGTTTTGACTAGTATGAATTGAACCATAGTAAGTTCATACTTAGCCACATGTTATTTTTCTTTTCGGGATGTGACTAGTGCTGGTTGAACCATAATCATCCACGCTAGTCACTGTTGTATTTTGCTTAAATTGTACATTATAGTACATAATTTAGTACAAGGTAGTTTCTATCTTTATCGGGTTATTTTACATACCTGAGGTATGTTACTTTTCTTTTGATGTTTAAGTCATGTTCCCTAAGAATCGTGTGGTGGTTCGAGCTACTAGGAGTACACGGGTAGGAAGGATTTTAAGCTGTTTCCACTCTTACGGGCGACATGACTTATAACTGATTATGTTTTTGTTTTGGATTTAGTCTATGCTGTTTTAGCTAGACTATGGATTTACGTATTTCAAGAGTATTACTATGTTATTTTAATAGATGGAGTTTTGGACTTTATTATTTATGTGGTTATGAGCTTATGTGAGTAGATGGATTTATGTGTTATATGTTGTATTGATTCTTATAAGTGTCATCATAGGAGGGAGTGCATTGGGAAAGGGTAATTGTATAAGTATGGTGGCCAACATAGTTATACAAGTACCACAACTTCAATGGGTTCTCAAGTATGATTGTATGAAAGAGGGTTAGTACATGCTTGTATATGATGAGATGTAGAATTTGGGTATACGTATAATTTATGGGTGTATGTAATGGCTGCCTATGAGATGACTATCGTTCTTTTTGTGTTATATGTTTTGGGTTATAGTTGTGTTGTGTGATTATGGGGTCACACGATATGGTTTGGTTTTGGAGGTGGGCTTTATGCCTTGTTGTGGCACGGTGAGATGGTGATTACTCGTATGGAAAAACAAGCGTATAAAGCGATTGATTGACTTGACATGTATGATAACGAGTATGTTTGGGAGATTCAATAGGTATATATATGCGGATGTATATATACTACTACGTGTTAGGTTATGGTATATGGTCGTTCACTAGTTATTATAACTTGAACGTACCTTGTGTTTGTCGTGTTTTATGGTGCTGGAGTTTGGTGGAGTTTCAACGACGTTTTGAATCTTTTGAAGTGTGTCTTGTAGCGTATTCTTTGAGTTTCGTATTTCACGTGTACGTTTTAAAATGGTGTTCTTGGTTTTAAGTCTATTGAAATAACTTGGGATTTCTTTTGAGATAATGAAATCTTTTGTGTTGGGTCTTACATTTCTTTTGGTCGGTATATATTGAGTTAGATGGTTGGTTGTATTTGGTAAAATAAGGGTAAGGTGTTGGAGTCATGTTTGAAACAAGATGTAACATAAGATTTCTTTTTAATCAACACTTATATATTTCAAAATCTAAAAGACTTTCTTTGAAATAAAGCGAAGTAAAAATTTCTTTCTACCTACATAGTTTATATAATTAAGTTTGACCGATTTATGTCATTTTTAATTATTTATACAAGGTTAAATTGAGTTTATAAAGATTTCACATACAATTATATCTGTCATTTAAAAGGAGTACATTGATCACTAAGTTTATTCTTTAGTTTTTTTAAAAAAACAACTAGTATAAAACTGATTTGGTCATAACTTGTTCGTTTTTAGAGCTTTTTGAGTGATTCAAAAGCCAAAAATTATGTACTCGGAACGTACTTTTCAAATATTCAGAATGTATAGTCATGGGAGGTCAGTATCTTGGCCAAAATTATTGTAAAAGTGTCGGGTTAGAGGTTGAGTTTGAATAGTAGTTTATTTTTATGATTTGGGATGCACGGGATACCTAGTTTTTGAGTTGAGTTTTGAGTTCGTCAAGGGGGTTGTTTGTAGATTGTTTGAGTCACATAGATGTGGGAGGTAATAATATATATATATATATATATATATATATATATATATATATATATATATATATATATATATATATATATATATATATATATATATATATATATATATATATATATATATATATATATATATATATATATATATATATATATATATATATATATATATATATATATATATATATATATATATATATATATATATATATATATATATATATATATATATATATATATAAAGTATATACTCTTTTGGAAAAGTCGATCTGTTGCACGGTTTAAATAATATGTCGCGGGGCGTAATATGTTTCGTTGTCATGGGTAATTTTGAATTGATACACGTTTTGGGTTTGAGTTTTCTTTTGAGACTCGTCGTTTTTGACTTGTTTTAACTGGTACACGTGAAATGACGTTAGTTATCCGTGGGTTTGATTCGTTGATCGTATCTGATGGATTCAGATGTAGTTTTGGTTTCGTATTGTTCGGGAGCGTGAGGTAGTCATATGAAAGAATTGATCGCGCCTACACGCTTAAGTAGGTGGCCATGAGAGAACGGTCGGAATGCCCTTAGCGGGGAGGAAAGAAGTTCGTAGACGAACTAATGTGGTTATGAGGTCTTTTAGGAGTACCAAGGAGATGAATAGAGATTTGTGGGATACCAACACAAGTAACGTGCCATAGAGAGTGTTGGAAGGGAATATTGTTCGTAAGGCATGTATGTTTTCTAAAAACTTCCTGAAATTTAGTAGGTTTGCCTATTATTTTGAGGTAGAACCATAAATAGAGCAAGTAGGAGAAGTGAGAGGAGTTGGAGTTAGTGTCTTTCCAAGGAAATTGTAGATGGAATGATTCCAAGAACAAGAGTTGATGGAAATTGCAACGGATGCAAGGTAAAAGTCGAGTTGCTTAGTAGTAGATTGGATGTGGTAAGCGGTTGAGTGGTCTGATGGGAGGAAGCATTGGTCTTTCAAAATACGTGTAGAATTTTGCAAGTAGAACGAGGTAGGAATTTATTCGTATTGCCGCTGAGAGAGGGTGCAAGGAGGACATAGTTGAAACTGCTAAGGATGTTGTATGAACGCTTTGGGATTACGGTTATGCATTTGGCTTCGCCAATGCACTAGCGGTTTTCATGGTGTCAATGAACCAAGTGTGCATGAACGTGTATAAACGAGTTGTCATCGGGAGCCTCGACGACATCTTGATCTACTCAAATTTGAGAAGGAGAGTGAGGCGAATTATGTGTTTGGAGTGGAGTTATACGTGAGATTTTCAAGTGTGAGTTTTAGTATTAAATTTACTATGGTGAGTAGTTAGAGATGATGGCGTATCATGGAACCAGCAAGGGGCGAAGTGAAGAAGGATGAGGGAGCGTTTTGGAGGCTAAATAGGTGGATTGGATAATGAGCAGATCTTGGCATTATCGGAAGGACTGGCTGAATTCGTGAAGCATGACGATACGTGGAGCAAGGATTTGGACGCGTACGAGGACGACAAAGAAAGGCGATGTAAGGACGAAGTTGGTGGAAGGGATACATAATGCGGGGGAGGATTAAGTACGATGAGAGTCGGGTGATAGTCGATAGACTGACTAATTCATCTCATATTTCAAGAGGAATGAGAAGTCACGTAGTTGAGAAGTTGGAAGGATTGCGTACGGATGTGATTGAATAGAGGGTTCTGCGTAAAAGTTAGCCTAATATGTATGGAATGTCTTATGAAGGATTATGGCAAGGTAAGAACTAATGGATATGTGAAAGACTGTCATAGGTCACTTTGTAAGGAAATTGGAATTTTAAGTAGTTTGGAGTACGGACTAAAGGGAGTTGATGAACATGATCGGATATGAGTATATCCGGCTAACTGGAAAAGGATAGGCAAGTGAGATATTTATACAACCTTAGGAGTCACACTGAGGACATGAGTGATTGATTTAGAGGGAGTTAGAAACTCATTAGCGATGGCTGAGTTTCTCATATAATGATAGTTATCATACTAGAAGTCGGTAAATGCCATTTGAGGCACTATATGAAAGGATAGGTTGAGTTGTCCTATTGTGGACTAGAATTGGTAAAAGAGGCTACTAATGTGGTAATGGAATTTGTGGAAAGGATGAGAGCAGCAAGGGATGCTATATAGAGATGGAGGAAACCACTTGAGTTAGTGACAAAGTGTGTATGAAGTTTCACCCATAGTAACGGGTGGTATGTTTGGGTAAAATGGAAGAGTTGAAGTAGAGTTTTGTAGGTCCATTTATGATCTTTGGAAATATCGGACCATTAGCTTATGAGCATAGAATTACCTGGGGTTAATGAGTTGTATACATGATACATTTAATGTATTGAGATTGGTAAAGGTTGTTTGAGAATGCATTTTGCATGTACAGTTATTCGGGACTTGTGTTAATAAGAGTCTTTGTCTTAACAAAGATCATTT